>VWZX01001347.1:123115-360615 GCA_013399015.1 Galbula dea | reverse complement strand
ACCCAGGCAGGGCACAGCAATCTCTGTTGTTGTTTACCTAACAAAAGGACCTCAGGAAACATGGTGAAGGCAGCCAGCGAGCCGTGGCATGTGTGTCATGCCATGGGAGGGCTCTGTGTGCCGATGTGAGCCTGTGGGTTTCCATAAGCATATAGGAGAGCACAAAGCATGGACACATTTTGTGCTAGGTGCTGTACAGAGGATGCAGCAGGTCTTCCTCTCCTCAGAGGTCAATGAAGAGAAGAACTCAGAAATGGCTCCAGGCAGTTGGAATAGGAAAGGTGCAAGGGGACACTAGGCAGCAGTGGGAGAGGGATGCAGCCACCAGAATCAGTCAGGAAAAGAAAGCTCTGGAGGCAGACATGGTGCTGCTGGTGTATTTCTTTAGGCTTCTCAGGTCTTGGGAACAGACAGAGACAGCATGGAGATACTGCTTGAAATGCAATCAGAGATGAAGTACAACAGCACCTTGGGCAAGTCAAGGATGGAGAACAATCAACCTGTCTAGTCTGACCAGCTTGCCCTACAAGCTCTGAAGACCTGCCATCTGGAGCAGCTCCCTGGGACTTACAACGTAACAAGTTGTCCCTGCAGGCTCACACATGGCTCTACAAATACATCTGTACCACCCAGAGGAGGGATTCCCAAAGGCAGAGAGTACCTTTCAGGAAGCCTTCAGAGGGGTCTCAGCTTAGCCATGGCACATACATGTGATGTGCCTAGACTGGGTGCTGGATGCTGACAGCAACCCATGAAACAAACTACAGCTAGACTGGCAATGCAGCTTCACCCCAAGATAATGTGGCCAGAAAAGAAGTCCATAAAATCACTGGTGGAGAGGGCTTGCCAGCCATTCTGAGTTACTCTGGCTTAGTTAAGGTGAATGAAGAAATACACATACCTCTCTTCGAAGAAAATGCCTTGGGCCATATCTTCAGACAGAAAGATGTTCAAACTGCCTACCCACTGCTTTATGATTAAATCTCTGTGGAGTTGTTGCTGTACCACGATGGGTGAGAAAATCTTAGCCTTGGCAACTTGAACAC
Source organism: Galbula dea (assembly GCA_013399015.1). Lineage (NCBI taxonomy): Eukaryota > Metazoa > Chordata > Aves > Piciformes > Galbulidae > Galbula > Galbula dea. The sequence continues at coordinate 359,569 of VWZX01001347.1, read as the reverse complement.
TGAGAATGCTGTGTCTTTAATAGCATTTGGACAAGAACTTCTGCCATCCAGAATGTACTTTAAGGGCATTGTTTCACCGAGAGCTAAGACATTGTTCTCTTCCTTCCCTGTAGATGTGCCGACTGTAGATTTAGAGAAGGAACTGGCCAAAGGGGTCCTCAAATCTCAGTGGAAAAGTGTGACATATCCACCTGTAAGTATTATATAGACACAGACACCTCCCTTCTTTGCAGTCTGCTCAGATCATGGATGAGGAATTCAAAAGCACTTTTTAGAATCAGCTTCTGACTTCAGTTCCACACAGTTATGGTGCTACTGTGTAAACAGAGTTTCTGGCCGGAGTCAGCATCTCTTGGGGGATGGTTCCATAGCTCCACTGAGCAGCCTGGAGCATGCAAAAGAGAGCACATACATCCCTTCACAAAGCCCTTCAGCTCTCTCTCCAGCTGATCTGTCTTCTGGTGCCTACCTTAGTCATGCTAAACACAGCATCGATCATTCTACTGTATTTGCTGAACCATCCAAAACTGCACTTGCCAGATAAAGCAGTGTCCTAATTCTGTTTCAGGAAAAACAGTGTTTCAGCAAGGAACGAGGACTTTCCCACAGATGAGTTTGACAAGAAGTCTTGTATCAAGTACTGCCTTCTCCAGCATCCACATTTCCATGCTTCTGTTATCGTTCTGTCATCACCCCTAAATATTACCTCTGCAGATTGTAACTACATTGATGGGACAGCAATGCTGTCCAGGGCAAGTGGCAATTTCCTGTGGTGTTGACAGCATCTCCCAACTCAGATTTGTGCACATTTGAACATATTTGGTGATCTGAAGTTGTGTGTCAGAGTAGCTCATTGTTTCATTTTAAATGATGTCCCAATACGAGGCCATTTCTTGTACCTCTGCCTCTCCAGAGGACCAAAGAGGTGATGAGCTTTGAACCACTGATTTGCTTTAGCAATCCAAATAAAAACAAAGGTTGGGACCTCATTCATATGAAGCAGATCCAGCTCTAGTTACCATGACACCATGACAATCAACTTGTTTACTGCTTCAAGGTACAGTTTAAACATTCTTGGCATGTCATTTGCATAGCAATATCCAGAATGCTTTGTGTCACTCTACTGTATTCGAGCTCTGCAAATGCATTGCATTGAAAGATTTCTTTACACATGTGCTTAACTGAAGAGAAAGAAATGAAGAGAAGGGAGAAGAGAGCTTCACTTTTGGTAGCATGTTTCATAAAAGTATAACCTAAACTCTGTGCAAAATTAAACATATGTTCTGGGGAAAGAGGGAAGGGGTTAGTTATCAAACAAAGGATGGAGAACAACCTGAGAAAATCTAGGGCCCATTCTGGCAGAGTACTTGAACATGTGCCTAACTTTAAACAGGTGATTGACTGAAATATAGGAAAAAAATAAGATGACATGGAGAAGTGAGAAAAGAGGTTAGTAGAAGAAGAAAGAATAATCATGATGGGGAGTCAGCTCAACTACATGAGCTGGCAGCACTGCAGGAGAGTCAGGATGGGTGCACAGGGTGAAGGTGGTGCTGGCTGGGAGAAGCTTGTGGGTTGGAGGGGTGGATGGAGAGCTTCATTGGGACACTGTGTACAGGAAAGCAGGCATGATTGTGAGTGATGCACCTGGGTATCAGCTGGTATAAATTGATGTGGGTCCTCTGCACTCGATGAAGCTCTGCTTGCTTACCACTGTGGGAAACCTGCATGTTTTCTTCAAGAGTTGTACAGACAGGGCTGGGAATAGAACAGAGCCCAAGAAAGGTCACTGGAAAGATGGGGCCTGGGAAAAAGATAGAAATTGAGGGAAGAATTGTGAATGATGAGAGAAAATGGTTGAGAGCATGGAAAGATAGAACTGAGGTCATCCTGGGAGGTGGGATTGTCAACAGTCAGTGCAGGGAGGCGGGGAGTGGAATGTCAGCTGAAGGCCCTGAAGGTGACACTAAGCGGGTATGCAGGAGCAGGCTTGGGGGCTGCTAGAGCAGAAGATATTAAATCATCTCTGCACAACTCAGAAGGTATAATGTCCAGTAGGTTTGAAAACAGGAACTCTCCAGGTGCTTTCTCTTCTCTCCATGCCCATAGCACAGCTAGGCTGGTGGGTCCTCACGCTCAAGAAGGCATCTTGGTGCCTACAAACTAAGGTCAAGAGTTTCCCAAATCAACAACTTCCACTTATCTACCCCTTAGTACAGTGTGGTGTCCTCCCAGCTCAGGCACTTAAAGAAAGTCGAATTTGCTATGATACTATGGAAGATACTAGCTTTTGTGGATTCTGTGGACCTCTGAGACTCTAATTGGCTTGGAGATCAAAACTGGTTTTCTCTGGGGGAAAGAAGTTACAGCGAGGCATGTTAACATTTTTGTGTCTCCTATAATAAATGATTCCACAATCCCATATACTGCTCATAGCTAAGACCATGAGAGTAGATCCAGGAGACAATCCACATTAGGTATGGACACAGGTCTGACAGGAGCAGCTGTCTCCAAGACACATTTTGGGTCCATCCTGAGATTCTTTTGATACGTTTTTCCAATTTGGTCTATATAGACTCGTAGTAAATTCATAATGAAAATCTACTCTTTGCCATATGTCCTTTGTTGGGAACAAACCTAACAGAAGCTGTCAAGAAGGAAAAGGTAAATTTGAGAAAGTTGCAGCAGAATAAGAAAGGGGCTATCGCAAATGTAAGAAAGATTTCTGTTTCCTGTTTATGATGATTGCTACTATTGTTTTTAGTTTTGGTTTGGTTTGGTTTTTTTATTTAATATTCCTATGTAATAGAGTACATATGGGTTATATAGTATGAGGCATATATAGGGTACTTCCAGAGTACTTAGCTGTCCAGCACCAGGCTGTCATTCCTGCCTAGCTACATCATATTAAGCAACAGGCTCAGCCATTTGCTTTCATCATCAATGTCAGTATCCTAGGAGATCTCCTCATCTTGCATAATTACATCCTGATAAATGACTACTTTGTTTTCATAGCAAATATTTTCAAAATTAATGTAGTAGAGAGATAGCTACTGTTGATGTACCTGTCTTTGAATCATTAGGAGCATCATAAAAACCCCCATTTTATTTACAGTCTTTAATTAGCACACATCTATATTTTAAAGTAATCACATTTGTAGACAAAATGATATCATCATTACAGAATCAAATTTCATAGCCTCTCTCAGAAATTTAAGGATTAAAAATGAAGCCTTGTTATCCCAGTAAATTCAAGGGCAAGATTCATTCCAGGTAAGCGAGATTGAAAGAAACACCCAGCTACCCCTGATGTAACATTATTTTAAAGCAGAAACTGTCCATTTACTCTAAACACTATTCCAGATCCATGGGGCCAGCTCAGAGCTAACACTGTGTAAATATGTTAACTGCAGATAAACAGAGTTATGAAAATCCTGGGTTAATAATTCTAGTTTTCTGATTAAGAGCAACAACACTTGAAATACCAATACATGCTTTCAATCATACATCTATGTAATACAGCCTTTGTGTGGAATAAAATGAGATCTAGGGATAAAAATCAAAATCATGTAAGTATAGAAGACAAATAATGCAAATTAATATTACAATGGCTGTAAGTATACAGGTATTTAGTGTTAAAGATTCTTCATTCCAAACCTTTAGTTTTTCCAGGGATTCATGATTTCTCATGTTCTCATTTTGTGCCTGGACTAGTGAAGGAAGAGTGCCTGCATATGGGATGGGTGTGGGACACCCACACTCATCAATGGTAGTGGATGGAAAACAGAGTCCTGAACACCAGCATTATCCACTGTCCTCCTTTCCCTATCAGAATAGCCACCTTTACTCTGGGACACAGTCTTTAAAGCCTCAACAGCATCCAGCAGGTCTCCTCTGTATGCTAGGGCAGAAAAAATTCAACTTTTAGATAGAAAAATGGTCAAAAAAGTATATGCTGGAAAATATTCAAAGTCTCTTTGTGGATTTGCAAATGTAGTTCCCATTGCAATCAGGAGACACTGGACATTTTAGGTGCTGAAATGCTTAAGTAACTTTCAGAAACTGGCCATCAAAATGGCTAGAGATAGAAAGTTGAAAATCAGCATGTTATGACATTCGCTTTAGCAGAGGTGCCCATGCTCTTCCCACAGCAAAATGGCTTTAATTTGCCCAACCTCAGAGTCCTTGAAAATGACACTCTGAGCATTTGCTGTAATGATTTCTCACTAAATTAGAAAAATGCGCAACTAAGGAGGGATTATCTCTGCATGTGGATATGGCATAATGACTGTCAAGTGCACTGAGAGCCCCACTGGGCTTTGCAAGGTACACAAGATCTGTGGCAGAGGCCAGTGTGTGTTGGAGAATATTAATACATCCATTGTGATGTTCTACTGCTGTTCAGACAAAATTATACCATACAGGGGAATTCTTTTTGCTACTTTACATATACGAGGTACCTTTTAGGGCTAAGGACTAGCCTTAAATTGTCTGGCTGAGAAACTCTGTCCATGAAAAGATACAGGCACGTGTGCACACAATCTAATATTTGCACCCACTGGGACAGTGTTGCTGAAAGAATCTGCCTTGTAGCCCATGGCTGCTGTGCCTGCAATGAGGAGTGAACTTGCACTAGTGAACTTGAGTCCACACACCCAGAAAATCTTCTAACTGCTCCCCAGAAGGAGCCCAGCATCTCCAGTCCCATAGGAAAAAATGTGTTTGTCCCTCAGATGCCTGCTTGCTGCCTCCTAGGTTTCGCAGTGAATGAGGAGCTGTGTGAGCAGTGCCTCTACCTCATCTCTATCACAAGGGTGAAAAACTGCCCTGGTTGTTTCCACTCAGCTCTAAAACAAGAGCATGAAGAGACACATTTTTGTTTATATCGTAGTTTGTGCCATGAAGGGCCAGAGAGATGGTAAGAATGTGCTGGCAGGCAACGATGTTGAGAGTTTCAACACAACTGCCACAATAGCACTTCAATAACAGTACTCAAATGCCCAGCACTGCTGTTCCCCGCACTCCACTGCCAGCCAACTGGCTCAAACCCATGCCACTGAACAGGCNCCCCCCCCCCCCCCCCCCCCCCCCCGTGGATGCTTGTAAACTTCAGTGCCAGGACCATATTAAGAGGATGCTGAACCCCTTGGTAAACTTGGTTAAGCTGTTTCTGTCTCTCTGTGTTACCATGACTTTTCAAAACAAGTCTGGTAAATGTGGGCAGAAAGGGAGATAAGGGCTGGAAAGGTTGCAGGGTCCTGCTAAGCCAGTTAGGGTCCTCTGAGGGGTCTTCCCTCCTGGAACAGAGCCCCTGGGGAAGGACACACAGGGAACATCACAGGGCCAAGCATCAGGCAAGAATGACTGACTTAGTCTTGTAGTAAGGTCAGGTTTTGATCCCTTATATTCCAAGTTCATCCCCAACAGCCGTAAGAAAAAGAGACAGAAAGATGCTGCCCACAAAGTATCCTAACTATTAGCTTGCTTTGCCAACCCCCTCATCTGGGTGATATGTTGGATCAGCCATGGAAGCATGGGGGGAGAAGCCAGAGGTCTAAGTGTCACAGCAGCCAATGGGTGAAGGCAGGCCACCAAGGAGAGAAGCAGCCCAAACATTTTGTCTACATGTCCCAAAATTGCAGGTGTGGCAACTGCTTAATATTGCCCCGCTCTTGTCATTTTCCAGTCAGAGGGAACACAAATCAGGTCAGCCACAGCAGGGCATGGATACTGCCTTCTGCCTATCCTGCACCACCACATCTCCAGGCCTTCTCCCACCTCACATCACCCTGGGATCTCCAGAGAGGTCCATAGTGCCCCATGCTCTGCAGGGTCATGCTCTCTGCTCACCTGTGAGGTGGAGCAGTAGGAACCTGTAGGTCACCCAGCCCCACAGCTGTGGGGACCTGGGAAGGGCAGAGCATGACATGTTTGTTTTATGGACAGAACTTGAAGCTGTGCTGGCAGTGCTAATTTTACCAGCTGTACCCTTACCCTCAGTGCTAGGGGACCTCAAACCCACAGCTCCTCACACCAAGTTCAGTCCATGTGTGGAGTTGCATGGACCTTTTCCATGACGATTTTCCGGGAAGGATGACATCTCTATTCCTGTCTTTTCCCAATGGTCTCCATTATTTCAGACCTGCTCCGGGATGAAAAGCAGGTCCCATACAGGTGCGGACAGGACCGTTGGCAGCCCAGGGACCCAAGCATATACCGCAGGCAGCAGAGGGCATGAAACCCTCCGAGCAGGGCGTTGAAGACCGAGGAGACCGAGGGACGGACTGCGTGAGCCTGAGGGGACCTCGAGTCCCCGAAAAGAGAGCGGCGGCGGGAACCCTGGGGTCCCGCACCCACATTGGGGCAGATGTCGGTCCGGACCACCGCGCTGGGTACCCGCGGAGGTTGAGGGAGCTGTTTGGCTGCTTTTCCGCTGGCCTCTTCACCCAGAAGCCGCTCGCAAAAACGGGCGCTCCCCTTCCCTGAAGGCAAAGCGGAGCTGTGAGGGCCCCGTGGCCGTGCAGGAGGAGCCCCTGCAGGGCTGGCACCGGCCGTGTCCATCCTTTCCGGGTAGAGGCCCTGTTACCTGGAGAAAGGAGCCGAGCCAGCCGGGTCTTTGTATTCACCTATAGCGCACGCATAGGTATGTGCAAATGGTGTATCTCTGTCCCGCAGACTCGCGGACGGACAGGGGCGCTTGAAGAGAAGGGAAAGGTGTTCAGCCGAGCCGGTCTCCAGACCGACCTTTAGCTTTGCTGGGAAGAAGTGAGATAAGGAGCAGGGGTTCCCCGCATCCCGTACCTTCGGTGCGTCCCGGGGAAAGGACAAGTCCTTGCCACCCGCGCTCGGGCGAGTCCCGGTGCAGGGCTACGGAGAGGGATGGAGAGAGACGGTGCTCCTGGTGCACACCCACGGACACCGAGCGGCTGCTTTCTATGAGAAGGGAAGGAAATAAACCACCAACGAGAATTTATTGTTATCATCATTATTATCATCGCCATCGTCGTTTCTCTGCACATAAATAAATAAATAAATATCTCCCGGAGATAGGGGAGGAGGGAAAGGGACCGAACGATACAACCACAGGGGCGCGCCCGGTAGCGTCGAAGTCAAAACGAAACTGAGAACAATTTTGGAGAGAAGAAAAAGAAAAAAGAAAAAAGAAGAAAGAACGCAGAAAAAAAAAAAGAAAAGAAAAAAAGAAATAAAAAAGAAAAGACAAAAGAAAACGAAGGATCAAGAAAAAGGAAAAGAAAAAGAAAAAGAAAAGGCAAAAGAGAAAAAGAATGATAATAACTCAAACAACCCTCTACCCTCCCTTTCCTCCCACTTTCGGGCGCCGCCGAGTTACCGGAGGGAGCCCCGGGTGTCCCTCCAGGAGCCCGCACCACCCGCGGCCGCTCAGCATCCGAGCCCGTCTGGGTGCACAGAGAGGACTGCGAGAAGCCTCCTGGGCCCGGGGCTAAGTCTGCGGGGAGACAAGTGAGACAGTACTACTGGGGGACGCGCGGTGATCCTAGGGAGCAGTTTATTTACAACAGGGCGCACGGACACCAGTCTCCATGGGCCGGGGTCTATAAAGGCGAGAAAGTCCTTCGTAAATTACACAGATTATACAAAACGATATAAAATCCTTCGGCTGCATGTCAGCACCGGAGCAGACAGGACTCTCCCTCCTGCTCTCGCCACAGTTCCTGGAGAGCTGGGGTGGGCGTGCGGTAGGCTAGGGGGTGACTGCGAGGCTTCTGTCGTCCTTCCCCGAGGAGGACGGAGACATGCGCAAGTCCTCGTCGTCTTCTGAGCACTTGGTGGTGGAAAGGGACGAGCATTTGCAGCTGTGGCCGGCCCCCCCGCCCCGATGGGAGCTGCTTTTGCCTTCTTTCTTGTGCTTAACCCGTCGGTTCTGGAACCAGATCTTCACCTGCTTCTCAGAGAGGTTCAGGTAGGTGGCGATCTCGATTCGCCGCAGCCGGGAGAGGTACATGTTGGAGGCGAACTCCCTCTCCAGCTCCAGGAGCTGCGTGCTGGTGAAGGCGGTGCGCATCCGCTTGCTGCTGGGTAGCTGGCTGGACGTGCTGTCTGGGGAGAGGAGCGCACTGTCAGGACCTGCCAGACCCGCCCCGCAGCGCCGAACACCTGCCGATACGTGCTGAGCATCCCCACTGCCCGCTCTACGGGGCACCCGGGAGAACGGTGAACCAGCAGTAGCGGTTGCCCGGCTGAAGCCCGAGCTCACAGGATGCCAGGACCGCATCCTCCCGTTCCCACCACCTGACTGGGCAGCAGCGGAGGCTTGCCCCGCGTAGCCCCCGGGGCACCGGCAGAGAGAGGTGTTGAGACTCCTGGTCCAGCCTGCTGGTGTTGGGCAGGGACCTCCCGGACCATGTGCTTTCACTGCCGAATGGGGCTCCTGCCTCCTCCCCTGCCCCGGGATCCCCATCACTTCCCCGCGGAGATCACCGTTAGCATGCAGGCGTATGCCCTCCCCCGCCAAGTCGTGCCCCCTTACCCACGGAGATGCAGTGGAACTGCCGCGGGTCGGGCAGCGGGTAGGCACCTTGGTAGAGCGCCGGTGCGTGCCCCACACTGACGGCGGAGACGGAGTGCTGCTGGCGGGCAAGGGGCGAGTGGCAGTACTGAGACCCGAAGGTGGGGAAGGAGGCTTTGATGAGGGGGATGGCAGGTGGCGGTGGGTGCAGCTGGGAAGCGGTGACACAGAGCGGGCAGACGCAGAGCAGCCCTGCCTTGCGAGCGTGGCAGGCGCCGGTCGGCAGCCCTGGCAGCGGGTGCGAGGGGTGCACAGCGTAAGGGAAGAGCGGCGGCGGCGGGGGGCTGCCCTCTCCTTTCTTCTCGCTCGCCTCCCGCAGCACTAGCGAGTCCACCAGGAAGGAGCGTGGCATGGCCCCGCGCAGCGCCGCTGGCCAGCCAAAGTGGTGCTGAACGGCGCCAGCCCGCCCGCTTTAAATAGCGCCCGCGCCATGTGATGGCGGCGCCGGGGTGCTCAATAGGGCTTTCTGTGCCTCTTCTTTTGGCATTCACGCCGCACGCTCCCTCATTATTTCCCTTGTTAACTAAATGAACTGCATAATGTACTCTATTCTTGTCGACCCCACCCACGCCGTAGCAGGCGGCCTCTCCCCTCCTCTCCCTTTGGCGGGGTTATTTTCTCATTCTCTCGCGATTTAAGATTCTTTTCTTTCTCTTTATCGCTCTCCTTCGCTTTCAGAACAGCTTTCAGCTTCGCTTCCCCCTGTTTATTTTTCACCGGGTGCAGCCGCGGTCTCCGTCGGTACCAGCTCAGCTTCCCTTGCTAGCCTCCTCCCCCGGCACCTTTCCCACCTGTGACACCAGGTCGGCCTCTCAGTCCCACTGGCCTCCCTCTCTCCCTTCACCACCGAGCTGCTTCGTCCCCGTTACGGCGCCCGCTGTCGTGTCCAGCCCCGCGTCTTTGTTCCAAGCTCGGTGAAGGGACCTGCCGCCTAACGCTGTTGGCCACCGTCGGGAGAAAGCCCCGAACACCGAGATGTGTCAGCCAGTGCTCCACTTCAAGCACACCCGCTCGGGGTCTGAGAGGGTGTGGGCACGGGGAGCAGCCACCGGAGCTCCACGAGCATGGCGGGTGCGGGTATAGATTTCCCGACACATCGGCACCACGTCGTGCCGGCGGCGAGCACGTCGAGCACCTCAGCGGAGGGGGAAGAGGAGTCCGGCGCGTTCCGCACCTGTTCATACCTGGTCCCTCTGCCCGTTTTTAGCCGTAACACCTGCCATCGCACTGGCATCGGCACTGCTCCTGTCCCCGCATTACTAGCACTGCGCACCGCTGCTCCGGGAATACCCGGGGCCTGCGGGAAAGGACAGGGAAACGGCTTATTTTTCCACTAGGATGAAATCTAGCTTAAACACACCGACAGTGTCCGGATTTCTTAGCGCAGGGCTCTGGGAAACTCCCAGCGAGCCCAAAGCTAGTTTCTGCGCTTTCAGCTGAGCTAAGGCACAGCGGCACTTCTTCGCCCAGCGCAGTGGTACCCGGTCCGTGCAGGAGAGATCGGCGTCCGCCTCCCTGGAGATTGTGGGTTTTGTGGATGAATAAGGAATGTTAATAAATAAGAGAAAAACATAGGCAATTCTCAGGAGACATTTCCTTCCCCGATCTTCCCGGTTAATATACGGTGGGAAAAGACAAACGCACCCGCTGACTCCCTCCCGTCATAATGTTGGAGAGGTTCTCCCCACATAAACCTGCTGGCTTCAAAAAAAGGGGGGCTTTTAAAGTGGAGGGAAGGAAAAACTTGAGAGCATTGTACTCCCGTGTCTCTGGCTGTTCTTGCCTGCAATCCCGTTTTTCATGGAAATCTATGGAAGTTTTCCCGAGACACTGTTGATGCTCGAGCCTTAAAATGTGCACAACTAAATGGAGAAAAAATAAGGGTGAACGAAAAGAAAGCTCGTAAAAGCTCAGCTTGCAATGATTTAGAAAATATTTGGAAGTGTCCTTTCCCTGAAAGCATTAACGGGGCTTGGAGTTTTGTTTTGTGTTTAAGGAACTGGTAATTTAAAACATTTTCTGCCAGAGCTGGAGCCGGGGAAGGAGCAATCCTCCCCGCTGAGAAGTGACCAGCCACCGAGGCGGGAGCAGTTCAGCCTCAGTCCGAGAGATTCCCGCTGCCCCAGGGCTGAACACCAGGGCTCCAAGCCGCAGGGAGGCAAAGGGTTAACAACTCCTGAATGCACACCAAGCCCAAAGCTACTGGGAAAGAATATCCAAAAAAATAACCAGTTTTTTTTCCAGCCGCTGGACCTTATTGAATGTCATTGAAGAAAGTTTTGAATGCCAGATAAAGAGAGGCGAATTAAAGTGTGTGACAGCAGAGGATAAGCAAACACAAAGAGAACTCTGTCACACTTTGGGCAAAATCCGTGGGCTTTTTACCAAGCCTCTTCGCTATGATTGAATTAAGTAATAGGAAAACATTTTCTTTCAGTTTAGAGCCATTAGACAAAAACTTCAAAGCGAATAACACTTTTTAATGTGCAGCCCAACAATAGAATCTGTTTTGTGCTGAAATGTTTAAATGGTTTGTTGTGCAACTGTGGGCTGAAATAACCCAGACTGCAGCAAAATAGCATCCTTCAGGCCGTTTTATAAGCGCTTCAAACTAGCACAGACCTTTAATCCCAGCGCTTTAAACTAGCCTCCTCTGCCTTTTCCGCCCCCCNTTAAATGGGGAAATACACCTTGAATCTTGACTATCGCGAAGCGAACGCCGCTAAACGAAAACGGTCCCGGGAACGGTGCAAAGCCCTCCGCCGGCGGGGGACGCGGTGAAGGGGAATCGGGGGGACTCCGTCCTCTCCCCGGATTGCTGAGTGGCCCTGCCGGGAGCGGCCGCTCTCCACCGGACTGCCCCGGCCCCGCGCGGGGTCCTGTCGGGACAGGGTCACCGGTGCCACTGAGAAATTTTGGCGTTGGGGCTGCACAGGGAAAGAAATGCCGGAGAGGTGTGGGGTGTGGTAAATGCTATCCCCTCGCCCTGCACTCGCTGCGCAGGAGAAGGGAATCGTGAGAGGGAGGCATTAGGGTGTGCATCAGCTAGAAGGGAATGGGGGAGGCTCAGGGAAGGGAGGGTCAGATATCATTGCGGGGGTAAAGGAGAGAGAGAGAGCAAAAGCCTTAGTCTTGACTGAGGATTGTCTTTGCCCTCGGGGGCTGGGGAGGCTATGTGAGGGGAGAAAGTGTCACACTGCCACTGCCTGAGTATAGCTGTATGGACACTGGCTGGAAAGACATCCCTCATTTCTAGGGACTAGCCTTTTATGACTAGGCCCTTACTCTCCAGGGTATTTACCGTTAATATTTGGGGATGGTAATTGACACACACCGTCAGACCCTAAGGAGAGCATTGAGAGGTGCATTAGTTTGAGGGTAGGGGGTAGTGAAGATGGGATCCTGCTAGGCTGGTGTGGAACCACTATTTCCAAGGAAACCATGTCCTTGGTAGCTGAGAAGGGCTGATGATTTGTGGGTGACTGTGGTATTCCCCAGCCTAGCCCAATAAATTATTTGCTAATGGCAAATAAGAAAATGTAAATAAAAGCCAATACTGAACCACAAGGCACTCATGTGCTAGATTATCCTAGAAGTGTGCCTTTTTACCTTGGACAATCACACCAAGGAGCAAGATCATAAGCTACCTGTGCACTCCTTTAATTAACTTGTCCACAGAATAAATGTGAGTTTACCTGAGTAATCAGAAAAATATTTTCAAAATACCCACTTCTTTATCAGTAAAATTGATTTTTATGGCTGCTGTACTTTTCTCATTGGTGTCTTGCTTCATTGAACTAACTACATGAACAGGTTTCCGAAACATGTTATTTTTGGCTCCTGAGTCAAACCGTACTCTGTACAGACTGAATGTTTCCTCATGGGCTTATCTTGCACGCTGACACAACAGTGCCCACATAACCAGGTGATTTTGCAATGTTTATTTCCACAGTGTCTTAGAGGAGAGGTAAAGCAAACTGCATTCTGCTAACGGACCACAAAGACAAAATGGTGAGGGTTGGTACCCATCTGGTACCAGAAGATGATGACTGTGAACCACTTGTATGACTCTGTTTCTATGAAGCTCAGTGCCTGAAAACTGCACTATATATTTTGTGCACTGACTTTGTTCAAACGCTGGAAATGATTGGTAGCCTCAAAGCCAGGGTTCAGGGAAGGAAAGAAGTCGGTGAGACAGTGAGAAGAGCACAGGTATTGAGTATTTTCAGGGGAAAAAAATAAACACATGCTTAATGTTCTACTTTGCACTGTGTGCACACCACCAGAGAAGCAGAAATAAAATCCCAGTCTGAACACATGCCGCATCACATCAGACCAGAAGTCCATCTACAGTCATAATTTCTCTGCAGCAGTGGCTGTAGTGGAAATCTAAGAGATAAGGACAAGTGTAAAGTGATCCTTCCATTGTTTACTCCTGGCCTCCAGTGATCCACAGAGCAAAGGCTTCCAGAAACATAGTTTGTGTTTAATTCCATTTATTCCAAAGAGTAGAGATCTGCCACTTAGTTTTCCTTCAGGCCCATTTATTGCTAACAGGGTTGGTCAATAAGGCTATCTTGTAATCATCTTCCAACAAGAGAGCCTGCTGCACTGTTTCTTCTCTTTGATTTGACCTTTCAGTTAGGAGGAGGTGTCAAAGCAGTAGTTGGACTGAAATGCTGAAAAATAACAGGGAAAGTGGGAAAGGGTAAAATACATTATAGGGCAAAAAAAAAAAAAAGGTAAAATAGCCTTTTGCTTTTATAGATGGGCTACATTTCAAATTGCTGCTGACCTTGTAAGACAAATGAACACTCAGGATGGGCAAGTCCTTAAGAGTAATGAAGACAAGGAATTGCAAAAAGGAGCTGGATATGAGTTCTGCAAATCTGGTTAAAGTATTGAGTCATTAGAGATACGGTCCTTCAACCTCAGAATCCACCCTGTTCCCCAGCTATTTTTGATTCTCATCTTCTCCTTTCTCCAAATTTCTCACCTTTATGTTGCCAAGTCCTTTAGCTTTTGAAGTTGCCAGTCTTCTTTTTGAGAACATCCAAAGAGAAATTCTGTCATCTAATAAAATAAGAGACTATATAATATAAAGGGTAGACAGCATAACTCAGATAATCTTCAATATGCTCCATGCCAGTCCATTCTCCCAGAATGTTAGTGCAATGTAATTAATTAATGCAATTAATAAAAGGAAGAACACCTGTCTTTCTATAGCACAAGAAGAAAACGAGGCACAAACATATTGCTGAGCTTTTTTTCTGCATATGAAACTGTTTCAAAGGTTCTTTTGTCCACTTTCTAGGTTGCTCATAGAAATGCCTTTCTCAAGCAGTGATTATTCATGGTTTCACAATGGACATGGAGGTCACTATGAGAATACAAAAATTAAAACCTCCAAATATTTTTTTACTATTAACTTCAAATATGGAACAAAAAAGGTCTTTATTTCCATCAATAATAGATAAGGATCAAAGGTTACACATTAAAATCCCCTCCATTAGGCACAGTCAATTGAATTTTCAAGTTTGGTTTTCTATTCTGGAGTCTTGGTTGGAAATTAAATGTAAGAAGAAGTCACATTTTCTGGAAAAAAAAAAGCCTGAGGACAAAGGGACCTGCTGACGAGTGTTCACACGACTGTGGACTATGGCAGCAATACGGAACAGGTTCTGATTCTTAGAGCTAAGGAGGCAGTGATGGATGATGTCTCAGTGTGAAGGCTGAGCAGTGATAAATGAGGCAGCCACACTGAGCAAACTCAGGGTAGCATGGTAGTTTTACAACACATCACAAAATAACACTGACTGCTGCTTTGATGGACAAAACTCATGGAGATTGGAGAGGGAATGTCAGCTATCTGTGATAAGGCATTGGGAAGATCTGGCTGGCAATTGGACACAAACAAGAGCACTTTTGTTGGTGCCTTTGCTGGGAAAGCAAGAACAGCCATGTGGTAGGTAAGGATAACTTATGCCTTTGCTCTGTGGATGGCCAAGGAGGGGCTGTGGGTGAAGAACACTGAGTATCATGGGAGAAAAAGCCTCTGAGATATTTTGAGCCTTGGCCTCAGACAGCCAGGTATGGTGAAATATTTGGGACCTCGTTCCTGAACTTTGAAAAGAAACAGGTTCCAAAAGTGGGTTGTAAAAAATTCAGAGAGATAACTGAGTATGGGTTCATGTTTGCATTGGTCCTTTGAGTGGATATTTCACGTTGGAGTTATGGGTCCTGAAGCCTGGGTGAGAGGAGAGTGGTCAGGTGATACATCTTCAGTCACAGAGGATTTGTCTCTGACACCTGCAGCTCTACAAAAGCAATCTCTGCAAAAGCTGGGTCTAGCTGAGACGGGGAGGTGGTGTGAGAAGTGCGAGTCCGGAGAGAAAGAGGTGTTGAAGGTGATTGAGGTAAAATCAAAGTAACAGCCCTTTGCTACTGCCTGTCCCATTGTCTTGGCTGTTGGCTGCGGATGGCACAGAGCAGCGTGGTAAGTAAGAAGCCCTGATACAAGGCAAGAAAGCATGGGCTTAGAATAACAAACACTGACTAGGTTTGTGGTGGAATATAGCTCCAAACACTATCTATGACACACAGAGTTTGGGAAGCAGAAGTGGGAAGAAGGGGAAGGCTACCTGACCCTCACCACCAAGTGAAAGACAGGAGTAGATAACTTCTGAAGGTGACTGCAGCCATTCCCCGTAAGAACAGGGGTGTTCCCCTCTGGCTGGCAGTTACCTAAACATAGCAGGTAATAAACCTCCTCCAGAAACACCTGGCACACTCATTCACTGTGTAAGTATGGCAGTAACCACATCTACCCTTGGCTGCCCAGAATGGAGTCAAGAGAAAGTAAGTAGCTGGGTTTCTGTTATTGCTTGTGGAGGGAGGTAGGCATCTCCAGCTGGCAACTAATCCTACAGCAGGGCCACTCCATTTCCCTAGGACACCTCCAGGCTCCACTGTCCATACTGAGTACATCTCCACTCCCATTAAGCTCAGGGTGAGACCCCTACACAGAAGAATTTGACCCTCCTGCCCAGGCTACCCAGCCACTTTCAGCAGTGTGGTGCTATGAAATGTGTGCAAAGATTCAAAAATCTGATGTCAAAGGGAAAAAAACACTGTGGTGGAATATTTCACAAACCCAACAAATTGAAAGAAGCATGTTGTCCTGTAAGCATGTGCTGTGCCGGCTAGCAGGAAAGTTCACTGATAAACATGTCTGTATCACAGATGGCTTGACATCTCTACTTGAAGAATCCTTGGTTGCACCTCTTGTCAACCCACTGCCCTGTAACTGTGAAGTCTGGACTACCCAAAGTGGTCAAATAATAGCAAGTTGAACAATTCTGAGAAAAAAACCCAAGCATTTTTCTGCCCATATTTGATACAATACTTTTACTTACTGTGAGGCTGTACCATGTGCAGCCTGGAGAAAGGAATGGGAATTTGCTTAAAAGGAAGGAAAAGAAAGAGTGTTATTAATTTTTTGCTCTTTCTGTTAGCTATCACCTCATTTTACCATAGGCTCTTAAGCGATATGCTTAGGACATGCTCAGTAGATTTTGCAACATTTAACAACTCTTACTGACCTTAACTCCATCTCAGGGCCAGGCAGGTCCATCCTGGGATACAAGTTCAAAGAGACTCAGTTATTTCAATGGATTCACTCTGCTGCATCCAAGGAGGATGAGGTGGAGAACAGATTGGGTAAGAGCTGGGCAGGAGGGGTTGGCTGGGAGGAGTACACTGAGCCAGTGATGCTGTGGAGACAGGACTAGCTGTATGCTGGAGATGTGAGGACTGTGAGCTGGTACATGGAATAGCCTGGCCAGCTACAGAGTTTGTTTCAGATAGTCCAGAACTTAGCCAGCAAGGCTGGAGAGGAGCCTGTGACAGAAATATTGTTACTGGCTTGTGACAATGACTGATAAGAGGCTTGAAAAGTGACAAAATGGGGGAAAAAATGGCTGAAGTATGAATCAGGGTGGTAAGGAGAAACGGGATGAGAAGGATGGTCAGAAGGGGTCAGACAATTACAAAAGAGCCTTTACATCCTACCACAGAAGGGAATTTCTGTGCCTTCATTGTGCCTAAGGCACACATCGAAGTGTGAAGCGGCCATGAACTCTGAGCATGGCTTGATACCCTGGGCTCTCATGTACATACTGTGGAGCACTGTCTGTGCAAAGCAAGGGAAAAAGAAACACACTTCAGCACCAGGAATTGCTAAATTGCAATTCATTGCAAATGTTGCCCTGCAGCTGCCAAAGTTGAATGAAGAGGAATAAGAAGAAACCTGGATCCAGGCCCAGGCAGAATATGTTTGGTTTGATGCAAACAAACATGTTTGCATTGACTTGGGCCTCAAAAACACAGCAGGAAATAAAAAGAGACCCCAAGCATGGGGACATTAGCCCTCCTGATTCAAGACTAAGATGTAAGAAATGCCAATGGAACGTTTATAGCAGCAGCTTTTCAAAGCCATAGGACCTCAGAGCTGCGAGCTGTTGCCTGCACCCCATTCTGTACCTGTCCTGATGTGGATTTCTTGACCTGCCTCTACTGCTTCTTTGTGCAACCCTGCAGTGTCCCCCATCAACCTGGCCATTTTCCCCAAGAATATTAGAAGACTAGCTTTGTAGTTTTCCTTTCATTATCTCTTGTAGTTTGAGAAGTATTAAGGTCTTTTGTTGCATGTTTCCTTTTGATCAGTGGCTCTGCAGTGAAGTATACACCTGCAAACTCCTTTTTTTCTATTCTGGGGACTTAATTCAGATTTTCTAACAAGACGGTGTCTTTGCTGGTTCAGGATGCTCTTCATGTTCAGAATGAGGGTAGACATCACAGCTGCATCTCATCTGTAACATAAGCAGCAGAGAGAGCTCCAGATCTTAGTCAATAATATGTCCAGCTCCCAGAAATTATGTCTGTAATAACAAATCTGAGTTTGTCTTTTTTGTTTCTGCCAATGGCAGACACCTTTTCAAACTTTCTTTCACCATTTGGACACCATACAACATGTTATGGTTCTTTTTCAGCCCAAGCTGAGAACATGATATAAGTCAGAATTCTGGGAACTGAAACAGAAAAAATAGAAATCATGAGACATTCATCAAGTCTGTCAAACCTGGGAAATTATGCTCACTGTTTTTCTGCTGCTGCTCTCAGATCACCCTGTCCCATTTGCTGTGCTAATCTGGCAGAAAGTAATCTTGTATCCCTTTTCAGGCTTCTCATACAGGGCTCTTTCCCCAAACCCTGTGTCTCCAAGTCTTTTCCCTGTCTGTTCCTTTCATATGGTCCAACCCTTCTGTTTCCTTGCACCCAAGACTTGTGGTTGTAGCTGCTCTGCTTCCCATCTACAGGACAAGTCCAGCTCCAACCACCATTCAGCCTCTGAATGAAGTTTTTCTCCACTTTTATTTCTTTACTGTTTACTTTCTTTCCCTGCTGTGCTCTAAAATATATTTGTCTCATTTATGAAGTAATAAACTGGCACATAAAAGAAAAAAGAATGACTACCACTGCTTTCACCTTCCCAAGTGAAATAACTCCCCAACTCCCATATTCTGTTGAATGGTAACAGAGATAACAGAACTCAGACGAAAACTCCTACTGACAATTTTCTATCATAAAGACAATTTTGTCAAAATCAAAATGTGCCCAAGGAAGATACTAGGCCTGAAAAATTTTTGGTTAGAAGAAGTTGCAGTGGTTTGTTCTAACCATTATTCCATACTAATAATACTCAGAGTCCTGAGTGCCACCACTCATCACCAGTCTCCACCTAGACATAGAGCCATTGATTACAACTCTCTGGCCACATCCATTCAGCCAATTTCTCATCCACCTACTGTTCCGCCCTTCAAATCCAATATCTCTCCAATTTAGAGATAAGGATGTCATGTGGAACCATGTCAAAGGCCTTACAGAAATCTAGGTAGACTATATTAGTCAGTTCTCCTTCATTGACTGTTGCAGTCACTCTATCATAGAAGGCCACCAGACTGGTCAGGCATGATTTGTCCTTAGTGAATCCATGCTGGCTTTCTAGCATCATTTATTTGTCTTGCAGGTGCCTTAACATTGCTTCCATGAAAATTCCTTCCATGATCTTCCCAGGCACAGAGGTGAGGCTCACTGGTCTGTAGTTCTCTGGATCCTGCTTTCTGCCCTTTTTAAATATGGGGATGACATTACCCTTTTTCTAGTCTCCAGGGTCTCCACCTGACTGCCATGACTTTTCAAACAGTAGTCTTGCAGCTACATCTGCCAATTCCCTCAGGACTCTGGGGTGTATGTCATCAGGTCCCATAGACTTGTTCTGTTTAGTGTCATCAGGTGGCCTCGCACTGGGCAGCTGGAAGGTGTATTTCTTTCTGTTGTCCAGCTGTGACTCTCAGAGCACTTCAGCAATTGCTGAAGATGTTGCCTTCTTAAATCTTATAGCCTTCTCCTTGCTGATGGACGTGATGATAAGTATAATACCCCATGGTCTGCAGTCCTACATGACACAGGCACTCTCGCTCGCTACTGTACTTTGGCTGGATTGTCTCCTCGTGAGAGTTTAATATACACGCTGTCATCATTAGGGTTAAACTTGTTTACACTCAGCATTTTAAACTATGAAGTTGTTAAAAACTTTAGGGTTTAGTTTCTGTTGTTGTTTTTTTTTAAATATAGCTTAAACTTGTGAATCTAACATTTTTGGAAAAAGCTCAGATTGTTAAGGAATCAGCAGGACACATCACCAAGCTACAATAGGTTCACTTTCATGTGGATGCTGTAGCAGGCAAGCCTTCATGGAAAAAGTCTGAATGTGAATTTAGCTAGTTTTGGATAAAGACGCCTTTCAGCGTCAATAAACACCATGAATGCAGCCACGGTAGAGTTACAACTTAATGAGATGAGGGGAAGTGCACAGGGTCAGGCCTCATCTCCCGGCCTCTGTCATGCTAATCAGCTGGGCAGCCTGCAGCTGAAAAACTGCTGGAATTTTTATTTGCATTTCATTTAGTTGGAAGGAAATTGACCCAGATGGTCCACAAAGGCAATAGAAGGCTGGCAAGCAGTCTAGTGCTGCACACTTTTCCGAGGGGCTGCACTTGTCCGCCCGTCCCTCTTGGAGCCCAAAACATAAAAGATTAAAACAGCGTAAGGGAATTGATTTCATGATTTTTAGATAATTTTCCTAAGATTTCAGAAAAGACCTAAAACCCCTAATTTAATCAGCCAGGAGCTCAATAGTAATTAAAGGGAAGAAAAGCTGAGATAATGAAAGAGGTGGTGGGGATTTTTGCTGTTGCTGGTGGGAACCTTTCTTAATTAGAAAAAGTTTAAAATCTAAATGATGTTACTGGTGACAAGCATGAACATTTATGGCAAAGACACTGTATCCTTGGTCAGCTTAGATGATTGATTGCCAAATCTGATAAACTTCCTTAGAAGAAGCCAAAATTATCTCCTATGCATTTGTTCAAGCCAAGTATTTCCATGTGTTTGTTCAAATGAGTCATATTTGTGTCACTGTTATTCGCTTGACCAAAGCTTAGATATTTGTACAAGTGATGTATGATTCCACACCATCTGGTCATGGTATCACCCATTTTGCTTTGAAAGCTTAATTAAAACTCTAATTAAAATAAGGACACATCAGTTTCCACCTACTTTTGCATTGTTATTTAGACACTATAACATTTCAGAGCAAGTGCAGCAGCCTCACAGAGGGCCAGCTGATGGCATATCTACTTAATTGGAAGATATAAAACTTGACTGCAAGCACCTTACATAAAGTATTTCTTAAGGGCAAACTTTCAGCCATAAATTGTCATGACTCCACAGAAGTTCATGGAGCTACAGTAAACGTCTGGAGATCCTTTATCTTCCAGCTGCACCAGTGAAACTGCTGCCTTTTACCTCCACCCTGACCTGAGAGGGTGGAACCACCTGGTCTTTCTACCAGCATTACTCTAGTCAGGGTGAAACTTCATCTCCTTGTCTTTCCAGATAGTTATGCTGCCTCAAACAGGAGTGCGCCAGCCACTCTGTTTCGGATAGTTATTGAACAAGTGCAAGCAGGTATTCCCAGGGTAAGTCCCAGTGAATCAAATCCAGCAACTTCAATACTTCCAATTTCCACTTGTATAAAAGCACATGTAAATCTGAACTAACCCCCTTGGATTACTGGGCTCACACAGGCTTTTGTTTTCATGACAGAAATTCTGTCTTCTGGGAAATGCAATAAAAAGAGCCTGAGGTAGAAAAACCACCACACAATGGTTTGGGCACCCTGATAACTCATGCAAGGATAGAAAGATCTGGGATTTTTCGGCTTCTTCTGCTTCCTTGAGGACTTGCAGTTGGTTCACCCTGTGGCAGCACAACTTTTAAGCTGCTGCATGAATACATCACCAAAGTGACCCAAACATACTATCCAGTGCCTGCTACAAGCCAGGCAGAGATCTGGTCTTCCAAGACATCAATGACTCAGACATGACTTATCTCAGGGATTGTTCCTTCTGACAGATATGAGATTCACACTTGAACTTTGATTTAATAAAGTTTATATAAGACACTTGTCCAGAGTCCTCTGTGCAAAGCAAATTAAGATAATTCACATTTCTAGCATGGTCAGAAGTCCCAAACTTCTCCCAATGTCCCTGTTAGCAGTTCAGTAGCTAAGAAAGAATGGGAGAATTACAGGTGGTGAGTTCCATTTCTTGATCTGGCAGTGGCCTTTTTAATAACCTAGGGCAATTTATAGGACAAATATTCATAAGGGAGTCAAGACTTTTGTGGTTCTGAAAACCAAACACTCAAAATAGAACACCTTACAACTATACTTCAGAACCACAAGGTATCATGTGTAGCCACTGTCCACACTGAAGGTGGCCAAAAGAGCTTCTGGCACTGCAAGTCTTTGAATTATTTTCTCTAAAAGACAGGAAGAGATCAGAACTTTTGATGTGGCTTCCAATACCCCAGCTTGCCCCCCACCATAGAAGGGAAGGATGCTAACTGTGGGCAGCCCATCTCACAGAGGTTGAGCATACTGCGTAGGAGTGGCCTTGGCTTGCTTGACTGAATGGAACTGGTTAAGAAACACTTCTATTTATGTGCATCCTCCTATCCAGGCTCCTCCTATTAGGAGCCTGGAGGTGAGAGAACTTAGAAAATATGGAGGGCTGAAGTATTCAGATAATGCACTAATTCCATTAAACTCTAAAGCACATCAGAAGCCCCTGAGGAAGTTTAAAACAGCTCTTCCCAGTGGAGGTAGTAATAGCTTCGCTGCAGGATGCTCCCCTGGAAATAGCAGTGGGCTCAGCAATTAAGCAGAGTTAGAGAAGACTGAATGGACATTCAGCATCAATTGGACAAACTTACTCACAGATATGGGTGTTTCTGTCTCCTCTGGAGTCTTCTCAGTGCAGGTACAATCCAACTTTGCAACTGGGGCTCAGTTCTAGAATTGAATTTGGCCAGCTCTGGTGCCAAGCAGCACTTAAGCTACATTTTCACTGGTGCCTGAAATCCAGATGTAAAACCAAAACTGTCTCCTCTTCATTCTGAGAAGGCAGAAGAAAAATATTTGAGATAAACTTGGAGCTTTTTAATTGTAGCTGTACTATACTGACCCAGTGTTGTTCCATCTGCAGCATGGGTGAGATGCTTGCCCCCAAGTTGGTCATTTCACACTTCAATGTTGCATGAAATCACCTTATTGCTACAACCTGTCTGCAGGAATTGTGGTATGTAAATGAACAGAATTCAGCACACTGTACAGGAGGGCAGCAGCAGGCTGGATCTCATGAATCCTACTCAGAAGCCCTGAAGGATGCCCACAGCCACAGCTGTTCAAAGCATTTCAGTGCCCATACCACATTTTGCTTGAAGGCTGCAAAAGCTAACATTTATTGTTTATGCTGCAATCTCAAGAAGGTCTCAGGCAAAGCAGGAAATGTTTATTCAAGCATCTGGCAAGGATTGCTACAGGCTGAACTGAACCCTGGCTAGCTGTCCTTCCCTGCTCAGTGCTAGTCCATGCTGTGCTGTGACTCAGCCTGGGACCTGCATGTCTGGGAAACCGTGGGCAAAACAGAGTCCAGAAGAGAACAAAGAGAGTGTCCAGAAAGTGTGGTGTATAATGAAAGAAGAGAATTGCTGTAATGTGTGCCAGGGATTTCCTGACAACATTTTTCAAATACGCCAAGAGCTGCTGCAAAGGAGCAAAATGCTCTTCATGCCCATATAGAGCAAGAAATAATACACACATGTGCAGTGCAGAAGTTCTAGTAAAACACTAGAAACAGGTGCTAATGGTATGGACAGTGAAAGTGTGGAGCTGTGCTAGGGAAGTGATGGATGCTTCCATCATGGGAAATCTTTAAGAACAGCTTGGAGGAACCTCCATCTGACAGGTAAGGGTGATGGTGTCTTGTGGCAATGCTCTGGTCTAAAAGGCTGCTTGAAACCCCCCCCCCCACCTTATTCTGATACTTTGGGTTTTTTGCAACCTTTCAAAGTGAATCTACTTTGATGATTTCAGCTCTCCGGATACTTTTGGGTTGATTATGTAGAGCCACCTTATGTCATGTGCAAGGGTGTCTGCTCTATTTCATCCCTCTAAGAGACAAAATACTGTCAAATACAGGGATACAGTATGTGGATACAACTCAGCTAAATATAATAAGTTTGCAAATTCTTGTCCTAAATCTGAATTCCATATCTGTGAACCCGACAGAAAAAGTGTAATAGAATTAGTAGACTGAAGGGAAAGAATTCAAAAAAACTAAATGATTTTGACAGAAGAAAAATCATGCTAAAGAACTCTGCAGTTCAGCTAAAATTCAACAGAAAGTTAATTCATTAGTAAAGTCCCTCAAGCTTGACTAATAACAGCTTGAGGCAGAAAATCTAGAGATTTAAAGTAAACCTTTCATTGCAAGAAGAACTTGATACATATGATGCCAGCTGCAGGGATTGCCATTTCAAACCTCGCACTGGTTGGCACAATGAGAACAAATAGCTCTCAGCTGCAGGTGAAGCCTACCAGACCTTTCTCTTCAATCTTTGTATAGTGTCAGTTCTTCTTAAAAAACAGCCACTAAATTATCTCCATTGTCTTGGAGGAATGATGATTGATGCCTCTTCTTTTATGCTAACTCAGCTCGTGTCTCTTCTTTAAATGGCCTTGTCTTTGGCATGGATGTTGGTAGTACATCATTAGATTTTGGTACAGTTCATGCTGCTCGCTCCCTGGCAGCTTGGTAAACCAGGCTGTCAGGCAATGTGGCTGTTCTGTGGATTAATGTAGCTCCCCTGAACTCCTTCTTACAAAGAGCCATGGGCTCCCACCTGTTGGGGCTTGAGCAGGGAGCTTTGCCCGAAGCACCTTCTCCTTGTGACAAGGTAAGATAACTGGGCTTTGTGCTTCTGTGGTATCTGCTAGGCTTCACCCCAGCTGCTGCAGGTGGTCTGGGAGGATGTGTATGGGAGGGCAGGAGCTACAGTAAGCTACAATAGCAGCAGGGCTCAAAACAACAATTTCAGGTACTTACATTGGCATTCAAGCACTGTTGCTTTGCTGTTGCACTGAAAATGCAATGGTGGTGAATGCCCCAACCCTGGAAACATTCGAGGTCAGGTTGGACAGGGCTCAGAGCAACTTGATCTAGTTATAGGCACCCCTGCTCTCAGCAGAGGCGTTGGACTAGATGACCTTTAAATGGCCCTTCCAACTCTAACATTTTTATGATTCTATCTCAAGAAGGTTGTTGTGAAGTTAGAAGATATAGAAAGACAATAGAAATTACTGTGGGGAGAAGAGGCTACTTTATGTGGAGAGACTAAAAGGACTCCTCAGCTTAGAGAAGACTGAGGGGATACATATGAAGCTCACAAAGTAGTGAAGGTTATGGATGATGTAAACAAGGAACTGTTTGTCACCAAATCCGTTAATGCAAGCACCAGAGAACACTCAGGGAAACTAGGGGAAATTTGTTTAAAACAGACTCTGGCCAGCATATGGTTGCTAGCTAACAACTGGAAATCATGTCCATGGGAGGCTGCAAAGGTGAATGGCATCAGCAGGTTCATAAGTGGATTAGACACATCTGCGGACAGAGGATCATGCAGTGCTACTCAGGAGCCTATGTAGGTAACTTCTGCTAACATCCCATCACCTCTGGGGCTGGGGGCTCCCAGCAGTGTGAATGGGCCATGGGAAGCATAGAAAATTTCTGTACTTTCCCTCATAGCAACTCCTACTGCCACTGAAGGAAACACAGTAGGGGGTAGGGGACCATTGCTCTGCCCCAGCAGTGTGTTTCTTAAGCTCACCTTCTACAGTTTCTCCACCAACAGCTTCTTGCTCTTCTCAGAGCCCAAAGAAAGCTCTTACTGCAAAGGGACCCCCATAGGCTGGGAGGAAGAGAGAATGTGCCATGGACTAGATGGTCCTGACATCTCTGAATGTGGTCCTGGGGTTACTTTTATTCTGCTTTGGTGGCCGGGAACAATACTTCTCTAATGGACACACTTTTAGAGTGACTGTGTTTACAGCCAACTCCAAACAGATTTTTGCAAATGCTTTCCCAAAGACAAAATAATCAGTCTGCTTTGGTGGCATTCAACTCCTTCTCCACCTCTCTCCTTTCCAAAGATGTGAAGGGAATATCGTTTGCTAGGATGTTCGTGCACATAGAGCCTCTAGCAAACGTGCTCCTCTATGAAGAGTCACAGCAGGAAAGGATCATCTGGTAAATCTTCAAAGCTCCAGGAATTGCCCAATTGGACAACAAAAAGAAAGGATCTCTAAGTTACCAATTATGGCCCAGTCACCAAACACTAAAAAAGCATCTTAGGAATGCACAAAGCAGTAGACAAGGAGTCTGCAGACAATCAACTGCTGATCAAATCACTACAGGTGAATAATAAATAAGACAAAATCCTCTTACAGATAATTTTCCAAGCAAGAAAATGTCAGATAAATTAGCCATGGTCAGGAGTCTTGTTCTAGCTTTTAGAATCTCATGTAGAAAATTGGAATCATAGAAAATAATGGCTCAAAATGCTGGTTTAGATCTGATTTGGGTTTTTTTAGTTTGGTTGGTTTGGTTTTGTTGTTGGGGTTTTTTTCCATTAAGTTTGAAATTTTTTCTTTTAAATGAAAACTATGGCCTTGGAAGATGTTATATTGACCTTTCTGGGAATTACAGAATTCATCCAAAACTCCTCCATTTTTCCAGCCAGCTTTTCTGTAAGTTGACATCCTGCCACTGCCCAACACCACAGCACTTTCATCAATTGTTTCTGCTGCTTCCTTTCATCTACATCTCTCAGGTAGCGAAATCTGTAAAATCATCATTATGTAAACCTAGAAATAGAAGTAGGACCTACTCTTTTAGAGACCTACTAGATGAAGAGGATTTTACCTCTTCCTGGACTTTCTTTTGAACATTTAAACTCATCAGTGATCCTCATGTGAGCTGCCATATTTACTGTATTTATTTTATGGATTAAAACACTCAGTTCACCCTGACTCAGAGCTGGATGTAGTCTACTGGAAGCACTTGAGAAAACATATTAATCACTTCAAAGCACCTGAGGGCATTGCTGCTCCAAGGGGATCAACAGCAGATAGCTGTGTTCAGGAAGGAAGAGAAAGGGTGGGATAGACAAACTTCTTCTGAGAAGGAACCCAAACACAGCACTGGCCCACACCTCTCTCCTCCACTCATTCCTTCTGCTGTCTTCCCACCACCATGTCTCTGGACTCCACACTGCCTTAATATCTCTTACCTTCGTATTTGCTCATGCCTGTAAACAGCATTTAAGATTCAAGTGGGTGATATTTCAAAAATGAATGGTGAGGTCTCTGGAAAAGAGAGAAAATCAGCTTCTCCAGATCCTATAGTGATATATTCTGAGAGCTATCCTCTTCAGGCTCCAGCTAATTTCTTTAGCAATAAGGATCATCCACATTCCTGAAACACATTCATTCCAAGCCCATCCTGTCTGTAAGTCACTCTGGATGTCTGAACTGCCTCACTTCCCAAGAGTGGAAATGTCAGTGATACACTCCAATGGCTGCAAGGAGATTTGCATTCAGCACAATACTCAGACAGCCAAAAAGCTTTATCCAGGTGCCTGATGCAGGTGTGTAGGACCATTTGAGAGGCCTCCTCAGTTGCTACCAGATGAGTATGGAAGGCTTACAGCTCTATTCTAGTTTCTGGTGCTCAAACCTCCCTACACACCCTGGAATACAGATCCCCATTCAGGAAAGGAGCTAGAAATGGAATTTACTGAGAAGGTGAAACAGACTGGTGATCAGGCACATGGACATACCTGTAGTTTTTTTACACACAGCCAGCCCTTTTTATTCTCTTTCTCTCTGTTTTTCTGTGCTTGTTTCCCCAAAGCACCTCCATCTTTCCCTGTTCCCACCTTTAGTCCTTCCCTTACAGGTCTCACAGCAAATTTAGTACAATCTCAAAATATTTTTCCCCTTCTTCTCATACTGAGTCCCACATCCCCACAGGCACTAACCTCTTCAGTCTGTTAGGTAAGCAGGGAGCTCTCAGTCGTGGACTGTTGCCCTTAAATCATGGGGCTGATGCCTTGGCTATGACAGCACTGGGAAGAGCAGGTTTTGTCAATTAGGTTGTCTTGGTTTTTCTCTAATTAGCTTAAGAGGCTTCCTGCCCTCTGTGTGTTCCTGCTCCTCCGTGCTGCTTTGTGTTCACAGAGATGAGCCTTCGGTCACATAACCTAAAACCTCTAGGCAGCTGAATCCCACTCCTAATGCCAGTCATGAAAATAATAGTTTCTGGAATGCTGTGACAAGCACTTAGACAATGCATGATCATTTTAATTGCAATTATAAAACTTGCATATCTTCTCAAGGCAAGTGGTTGTTTTTAAGATGTGTGGTCTATCATTGAGCTAAACTTCACTTACATATTTGTAATTCATTTCTCTTTCACTTCACTCTTCTTGTTGTAAATAAGTTGTGAACCTCAATCAGGCAAGAATAGTTGACCAGCCCGCCCCAGCCTTGAACAAGGGCATCTGAGAAGCAAGCCAGGGCCCTTGGCATCTGTGCTAATACATATCTGCAAACAGCAGGACCTGCCTCCCTGGTCAAGCTGGAGAGTCCCTGGCAGTTTGCAGGCAGTCTCTTCCTTCTCAGACCCACAACATCAGCTAGGTTAGCCATGTGCAGAAACACCTCTTGATCCGAGACTGTACTCTTTACTAGGGTTGAAGGAAACCCCCAAGTTTCAAGCCTTTTGATGTCTGAGTCCCAGATAAAAACTAAATTAAGACTTAAACCTGTATTTTTTTCTTCTAAGGCCTTGGGTTTTATGCTGTATTCTGAGGAAGAGTAAATGCTAGTTCTGAAATTTGGTCTCCAAACACATAAAAGGGTTTATTTCTTGACATGTAAAAGCTGACTGCTTCTTTTTCCCAGATAGTGCAGTTGACCATGAACACATTAAGGGTCTAATTTAAAGCAACAAACCTCATCCTTGCCTGTTGCTGTGCTAAAGAGATTCAAATAATATTTATCTACCTCTGAACTTTGCTATGCCCTGTTGAACAGATGACTCTGAGCAAGAGAAAACAGTTAGTGGGACTGTCTGCATGCTTCAACTTTTTTGTCCTCAATTAAGAGAGGGAAAGCTCTGATGAATCCCTTCAATGCTCTTGAAAAAACTGGACAAAACTGCCACTCCAGCTATAGCCCACACTTCAAATGGCCATGAGATGGCCTTTTCTGAAAGTTACATAGTTCAAGGAGGCAGTGAAGTGCTCAGTAGAAGATTTTGTATGGGAACTTTAACTTCCCATTCCATTTGACTTTTGGTCTTTAAAATACAGGTCAAATCAATGAATTTAATGAAGGCCGTGGAATACAAAGGCTTTGCCTTGCATTTTGACCTAGATAAAGGAGAGTCAGTCCAGGTCAAAAGGCTTTAGCAGCACTTTAAGTGGTTAGTACACAAATGTGACAGAGTGTTTAGACTCTTGGAGACTTGCAAGACCCAGTGACAAGCCGTTAAAAGTATTTGAAATAGCTGCTTGAATGAACTTTGATAAGGTACCGCTATTGTCTTCTATTGTCTCTCTCTTTCCATACTAAAACACACCCAAAAGAACAAGAGTCAATGAATGTATAATGCAGTCTCACTTCTACTGGATTTGGGGCTTCTTTTGGCCCTTTGGACTCTTTTTTGTGAACTGTTTATGCCATTTTCATTCATTTTCCCACATTGAGCCTGTCTCAGATGCTAGTGATTAATGTGACTTGTCAGTAAGACCTTTTAAAGTGCAATGATACTTTCAGAAGCTATAACGTGTCAATTGAACCTAAGATTAAGAACAAATTAAGAGTGAATCTACTCTTACTGAATCTCCTTGTGAGATGGAGCTACCATACACGGAGGAGGTGGTAGCACTTCCTGCTCCCACACCGCATATCCAGACATCTGAGACAAAACTAGCTCAGTGCAGCAGACCTATATATTAAATTCTGGATTCATACCCTTCCTTTCACTGGGATTAAATGGCCTAGTGGCATTGTCACGTGCTTTACACACATTCACATGCTCTGTGCAAGCATCTATATTAGGTGGTTCGAATCAGCTTGTTGGTAAAGGTATGTTTCCATTATCAGCAATAAATATATTTTAATGGTGGAAAGTGTACTGTCAGAAAGCACATGATCACCTGATCTGCCAGAGAGCAAATCTCCATTTAAATATGTAATCATTCTCCATTATCAGAAAGCATTTTTAGAAGGAAAACTGGTAAACCGTGTAACAGTTCATCACGTGGGACCAAATTTGTCTAGAAAGACCAAAATCCTAGTTAAAATGTGCAAGGCAGAAAGGTTCATTTTTGTTTTGCTTTTCAATTTTGTTGTAAAAAGTCTGCTTCTTGAAAGCTTTCCAGGCCAGAGATCAGGTTCCCCTTTTATAATGG
Source organism: Galbula dea (assembly GCA_013399015.1). Classification (NCBI taxonomy): domain Eukaryota; kingdom Metazoa; phylum Chordata; class Aves; order Piciformes; family Galbulidae; genus Galbula; species Galbula dea. The sequence goes on along the minus strand of VWZX01001347.1, from coordinate 330,018 downwards.
GAGCTATTAATGCCTGAAATGGGCCACTCTAAAGAACCACATGTCTGTTTCACATGGTTTGATAGCTCCAAGATTTTGCTCACTGTGCTTTTGGGACTTTTCTCAGTATTCTCTATAGTGAGATTTTTATTGTATTTTACTCTTTTGTCTGGTTTTTGTGTTCAAAATTTTTCCCTTATTCATTGACCAGCAACTTTCTGTCACCCATCTTTGACTTTTCTTCTTACATCTGCATTAAAGCTGTCATTTACTTCTGCTTTTTCCCCTCTTACCATATTTGACAGCAAAAGCCTTCATCAGCTTTTATCCCTTTTTGTTCACATTATGACATAACCTGCGCAAAGTGGCACAGCTCCCCAGTTCTTGTATATAAAATTTGCAACATTTTTTGAGACGGGTCAGTGCCCATTTTTGGGATCCTTTTCTTTATCTGAGTACCGTGTTAAAACTTTTTGCAGATGTGAGCTATTCAGGAGCAGCCTGCGGCTGCATGCAGAGATGGGGAAAAGAAGAAAAGGCCTTCCTATTTTGTGATTGCCATAGTAACTCAAACATTGCCAGGGTGTTTGTCAGTTCGGCAGGGCATAGCCAGGGAATTTTATTTCCTGTGCAATCAAGCCCTCTACTGGAGATCGTGGCTTGGCTGACACAGGGTTACAGAGAGGACACTGGGCTTGTTAGGCCTGGGATTAAGCATTTCGCTTTAAAATAATACCCATTTGTATCCATTTTGTTCAACATAACAACAGCTGCTGGCCTTGAGATGACAGGCTTGCCTTTTTAACCAAAGTCTCATATGACATTTATGAATGAGGCAGACTCCATTCAGTTGTGTTTTGAATTCACACTAGTTATGTTTGGTTGATTGACTTTTTAAAAAATATATATTTATTTTTTAAAGCGTGTGATGGTCAACATTGTTCCTGCAATTGTATTCATGGTTTATGACAGGGGAAAATCCAGCTTCATTTGAGGTGTCAAATTAGCACTTTCATTTGGGGGCAAACAGGTTAAAAAAAGAAAGGAAAAAGAAGCAAGAAAGCATCTTACGTCACTGTAGTGTGAGCTTTGCATTGGACCAATAGGTAGAGATGGAGAAAGAAATTTTCAGGCATAGGAGCTTTTCTTCAGACCTGAAACAGGAGCCACAGACTTCAAGTTGAGAAGGTTTGTCTCTTTCAGTGTCAGAAGAAGGACCCAATGCTCCAAAAGCTTCACTTATTTCCAGGCTGTGGCAGACACCACCGCTCCCTGCAGACTGCTATGTAAGAACCTGCCCCAAGCCATCATTTAGCCATGGCTGCTCCAAAGCATCCCAGCTTTCACCTGACTGTGGGTTAGCTGAGCAGCAATGGCTCTGCCAACATTGGCTTCTAGCTATCTTCTGCAACGGATCCCGGCAGAGGACTGGGGACAAATGCACTGATGCAGGCATGAGGAGGGAAATAACAGTTTCTTGGGAGGCTCCTTATCTATCGATTTCAAACGGATCTCAATTGTTTGCTACTTTATGCTCATGTTCTGCTAACCTCAAGGCTGTAGTGAAAGCACTGACCCACCTGAACAATACTGATGAGGCTGAGAGACACCCTTCATCCTTCATTCCTCCATCCCCCCAGACAGAGCTTGTTGTATTGGTTTGTACTTTTAACTTGAAACAAGTGAAAAAGCAAGGATTGTCTTGACTCTGGCAGCAAGTTTTCTACCCAGAGCATGCAGAGGAGCTCTGCAGCTGCAAGTCTCTGTCTTCAGCCCTGGTGAGCCTTCACACTGCTGTTAGGTAAGCACAGAACACCCTCATTTAAATCAGACAACAATTACACCCCTGCCCGAGAAGATGCAGAGGAACAAGGCCAGTGTGAATCATGCCTGGGGCTGCAGTTTGCTACCATAGCTCTGAGCAGGTGATAGCATTAGCCCTTCTTCCCCACTCCCACCCTCACACTGCCAGTCCCAAGGCCAGGGCTGCCCTGAAGTCTCCAAGGACCTTGGGACATGGATGTTCCATGTTCCCACCAGCTCCTCTCCTGTCTTTCCTGCTCCTGCTGCAAGGCTTTGAGAGACATCCAGACCTATCTTGATGCATCTTTGCAACCCAGGACTCCACATTCGCTAAAGAATTCCAGCTCCATATAAATACCAACCAAAGTACTTAAAATGTGACACATTGAGAAGGCTGTAAGGAAAGTCTCCCTTCTATAAAGCCAGAGGTGAAACTAGGCTTTTCTTTTCCCTGAAATATTTCCTGGAGGAGACATTCACAGTTATCTTTCTCCCCCAGTGAAGCTCATATTTATGAGCTTCCAAAATCCAGGACAGTGGCATGAATCATTTTGCTGCAGAGGTCCAAACTATTAATTCCTAAATCGTAATAGAAGTTTCAACTTAGATAGGACCTGAAAGCTTCCTTCAGTGCTGGTGACTGAGGAAACAAAGAGGAGAACCACTTTGATGACAGCAGAGGAGCCACAGTCTGACTTAGACAAATGAGCTTCTGGGAAAAGTTTAATTAATTGTGCACTCTATCTTGTAAACATGCTGTTTATGTAAACCAGACCTTCCTCAAAACCCTGTGTCCTAACATCTTCATGGTCCAACTCCTGGCTTGCCAGTGAGATGCAGAAAAAGCCAAAGAAGACTGCAGTTATCTTTCTACCAAGTTTGGAAATGAAATAAAACTATCTGCTTTCATGTAGAGATTGAAGCAATGACATAATACTCAAAACTGTCTTTAACCCAATCTGATGGTCCAAGAAGGGAATTTTCCTGCCAGTGGTATGTTGTTAATCAATTTGGAATCTGGTTTGCTTTGCTTTTCCATCCCAGAGAGGATTCACAGATATGAGATTGGTGGCCATGTCCCATAATGCCATATCAATTCAGCCTTAACTATGCTGGAGTGCAACCACAGCCATGACTCATTTGAGCTGTCTGATTGTGGATATGCCTGGACTGAGATGGTGTTGCCCACCAGCTGACAATCTGTGCAGTTCCTTACCCAGCCAAGCTCTGGGAAAGGCAGCACCCTGCCCTTCTCTGTGAAGGAACTAACAAGTTCCATCACAAGGAAGGGCAGGATCTGTCTGTCCTAAAATCACAATTCTGCCCTGAGATAAATCCAGTAATCTCAAAAAGTCTCATACACAACCTAGAGGAAGATTTTCCTCATTAAAGCAAAGCTGTCTACATATTGCATTATGATGACCTCTCTACTTCACCAATTAATCCGTTTTCCCTTTTCATCTCTCCCTTCACTTGCCCCAAATACACAATTGAATTGGGAGAGCCACCATTTAGAAAATAAACTTTATCATATTTTCAGAGCTGACACTACTGTATTATTTAAACATTTCCTGTTTCCAGTACCAGGAATTCTTCCCCTCCCCTTACACCAGGTAGAAAAATATTAAGGTGGATTGGCATGTTTTTGTAGTGTCCACTGGCTACATACTGTGAAATTCTTGTGATGTCTACGGATTTGCAGAGATGTAAGAAGAAAATCCTGCCCAAATCCCATAATTCTGAAATAATATGATGTTTTAGAGGTCAGTCAAATACAGTGATACATGAAAAGTCATTGTAGAAGACTTCACTTGGAAGCCAGACCACGTCTTGCCTTATATTATTTTCAGAAGAATTTAACTTTTTTTTTTTCCACATGACACTTAATTTGTAAGTTTTACTAGCTCAAGTAATTCAAATTAAATTCAAATATAAATTCAAATCTTGTATCTTAATGCAGCTCTTTTCATCATGACCAGACCTATGAACTCAGCTCAAGTTTGGTGAGATCACTGTCTTTTCTGTGAGTGAGTCATGATTCACTGGGTAGCAATGGATGCTGGACTCTGACCTTGCCCTTCTTACAGCCTAGGAATTCAGACAGTAAGGTTAGAAATAGCAAAATGCAGACAGTGGTGACCTTTGAAATAAGGAGCTAATGTGTCTTTTATATAAATTCTCAAATTTACTGTAGAATTTTACATAAATTCCAAAATTTACTCTCCCCAATAAACTCCCAAATTTACTTACTCAAAATACTCAGTTCCCCGAACCAAACACCATGAAAAACTTATTAAAACAGTGCACCAAGTGCTGTGATCTCCTTCTAGGGAGAGCACTGATGTCTCTCAGAGCTTGTCTTCAAATTGTGCACGTCTAAAATGCTGGCGGAATCTCCGTCTTCTTTACCACAGCTGTCATGTGAAGGTTATTATGTGACACCTACAATACACAGCTGTACAGGGAAAATCAGTAGATGTTATTTAATCTCAAAAATTTTGACCTTAACAGAGCTGAGAGCCTATTCCCATTGTTTTATCCTTTGCAGAGAGAAGGCTGCAGTAGGACTTAACCTCAGTACAATTCTTCACCGTGTTACTGCCTCACTAGGTACCTTAACATGATATAAGCACAAGGAAAGCCAAATAAAACCTGCAGCTGACTCGTCCTCAAGAAGGAACATAGCGTACAGCTTCGTTGCTGCTGCTGCTGAAGAAAGATGCTCAGACCAGATGCCTAACAACACAGAAGAGAAGAGAAAAGAGCCTGTGCTAGCCATGGCACGTCTGTAGCTGGCTCTGGCCCGCAAAGGGTTAAACGCTTTGTGGTGAGGTGGGACAAACTTCACTTAAACTCAATTCTGTGGCCAGCCCGATTGTTTTGACACCTGCACTATGTGAGGGATGGCATGGTCTCCTTTGTGGTGCATAATGGCACATCTTCATTATTGTTCTAATGCTCTAAAAAAAAAAAAAAAGAAGAGGAAAAAAAAAAGAAAAAAAAAAAGAAGAAAAAGAAATCCCTAATCTTTCTGTGGTGCCAGTGACTGTAACAATGCCGGGACAGGACGTTTTATTTTCCTCCTTGCTCTCTCTTTCCCTTAACCCACTATTGTTGCCATAGCCACGATGGTGCAGTACTGCTGGTTCAGGGAAGTTTCTGTACTGTACCGCCCTGAGCTTATTGTTTAAATCTTTATTATTCAACTGTTCTGAAGATTTACATTTTTAATGGCTCATTTATGTAATCCCATAAATAAAGTAGCAGAAAAGCATCCCACACAAATGAGTGAATTGGGGTTTGAAAAAAGCTGCTGAAGCAGGTCACTCAGGGTCTCAGCTGCGGGGCCTTGATTGGTATCAGCGATATAGCCACTGTGGCAATGGACTTAAGACCACCCAGTCAGCCCCAAAATGGTGCATTACCAGGGAATAGTGGAATGGTGCTATAGTTCAATCTCCCCTATTTAGCAGGGAGCAGAGTTCTGCTGCAGAAACCATTTCAGCCTCAGACTCATTTACCTTATTGCTTTGACAGCTGCACCTCTCCCGCAGTAAAGTTTAGATGATTAGCTTTTCCCTCCTAGCAGCTGATGGCAATAGTTTTGTTTTTTTTTTTTCTTAACCAGTATATTCGTGGGTCTGATAAATTCCCTCTAAAGAGGCTGTGAATTCAAGCACCTGCCTGAAGAATTTGCTCTATAAACTGCGTGTTGAAATGGAGATATGTTCCGAAAATTCACTTTTAAGTTTCTCTTCAGTGCTCCCCTTGCCAGCTCCCTCCCCACACACAAATCCTTTGCGAACTGTAAATGCTTTGAGCAGGGCAAGTGCATTCATAGCCACAGCCTTGCTAAGGAAAGATGGGGAAGACATTTTGTTTCCAGTTCTCACCCTTCAAAGTCAATTTTTAGTTGCTATCATAAAAAGCAGCCACGCAGCTGCTGCGTATCCCAGGGACTCTTTCTTGGGGTATCTGCAACATCTCCCCAAGCATCCTTCTCTCAAGGACAGGTACCAGTGGCCAGCTGCATGCCCCACACCTCACACCTTTATGCTACTCTGCTGAGTCAACAGGAGAAACCCACCTAACTCCCATCTCATGTTTTTGGCACTGCCTTTGGTCATGGCTTTGGCTCCACCACCTAGCCTCACCTGAGAGGGTGCCCAGGCTCAATGCTGGCAGCTTTCCTGGGGCTGCCTTGCAGAAGGGACTGCAGCCAGGCAACCCCAGGGCTGGAGGTTCACACATATAACTGTGGAGAGGTAGTCATTAGGATGAGCCCTCACGACCTGGCCACAAGCACTAAGATCAGAGCAAAACAGGGTAGCCAAGGCAGATGGACAAGCTAGTGCTGCCTGAGAAAGGGACATAGGACTGGCCAGTCCTTCTTCTCGCCCTCAGCAGCTCTGCTGGGGATCTTGTTTGGTGCAGCACATTTGGGGAACAGTTTGCCTCCTATAAAATGGCAGGTGGATGCCCTGGCAGCTGTAGAAGGGGAGCCTGGCAGCCAAGACCCAACCACCAACCCTGAGGGCTGGCAGTGGCTCATTCTCACCAGTTCCCACTTCCCAGATTGTTCCGAGAAGTTACAATAGGCGTCAGCCTCTCCCCGCCCCAGGACACCAAGCCAGGTCCTCGCAGCCCACCGCTCTCATGCACCTTTCCTTGTCCTGGAGAGTTGCAGGACCGTATGGCCATGAAGGCAGCCCCATACATCCTCCAGCTCTTCCCATGGCTGCCTGGATGAGTGCCAGCCAAGGCACTGGCTGTCAGACAGACAGCAACCACACAAAGTGTGAAACACTTCCAGGGCTGAAACAATGTGACCTGCACCCAGCACATAAACCATGACACAGGGTCTGCTGTTCTGAGACACATCCATGCTGCATTCTCCACGATCAAGTATTTTGAGCACAAATGAACAATGTGTTTTCCCCTAATTAAAAAGCAAAGCAGCTCTTTACAGAGGTATGCCCACATGAGGCTCTGCTGGCAGATAAACTGCAGCAGCCCACAGGCAAGGGGCAGCTGGACAATAGCCCTTCCTCAGTTTACCTGCTGGATCTCGTTCTGCCCGGCTCCATGGAGCAGAGTCAAAGGAAGCAACTCAGAGGCAGTGAGCATGCAGTGAAACAAAGACAGGGAGAATACCAGCCGGCCCAAAGGAACAGTGGGGAAGCTGGTAATTGGGCCGTGTGTGTTTGGCTTTCGCCAGGCTAGCAGGTTTGTTTTTCCCAGGCTGGAGCCGAGGCTGAAAGAGACGCAGAACTATTAAAGACCTCAACCTAGAAAGGAGAAAAAAAAATAGGAAAACGTTGGCAGCAGCGGCTGGAGGTCAACCTCAAGGAATGAGAGCATGGTGGGGGCTCTCTGCTTCCTCCTGAAGGTGGGGACACCTAGGAAATTACTTTCAACAGGCAAAGAAAAATGAATTTTCAGTGAAATTCATTCCTGTGGACTTCTATTGCTGGCTTAACCCATTTCTCAGACAGCATGGAGCCTACACAGCACAGTGCAATGCATCCTGCTATAGAAAGGTAGAGCTGTGCCTTCCTGGTCCCTTCCTTATTACAAGAAGACTTCTGAAGGACATCCAAGTCCATATTTGATCCATTGGTGAGGCAGATGCCTCACCAGACCCAGAGCCATCCTTGGGAAGGGATTCCCCTGCCCTTGTGGGGCTTATCTTTGCTCCTTTCACCATACAGATGCTGCAAGGAGCTGTACACCTACCTGCAGATCTATAGTGCTTCTTGCAGGCAGTGTGTATGCAGGAGCTCAGGGCAAACCAAAAGCCATACTAGTGCATCAACAAGCCTGAGCTCCTTCATCTTGCTATACCCTAACACCCTGCTAATGCCAGGTGTTAGCATGGAGGACTGTGATTCCTTGTATGTATTTGCAAAGCACACTACACATATAACATTTTCAACAAGGTAACCAACGATCCTAAATATAAGCCTAGTAATAGGGAAGGAAAATACATTTGCAGCCCCTTTACCTGTTAGTTTAGGGAGAACCTGCCTTGAGCTTCGTGGTTGTCATTCATAAGAAAAGATGCGAAATCCTGCTGCTGGACACTTGTGAGGGCTGGGGGAAGCAGAACCTAAATAGTGAGCCCCAGGGAAAAAAGCAGGACTGGTGGGAGCTGCTGGTGATCCCACACTGCTCTTGTGGCTTCCTGCCCCTTCAAACTACCTGCCAGTGGCTTGATGGAGACAGATGAGGAGCTTAGCTGGTGCAAAGTATTTTGGCTTGCTCATGGCAGCACAGCTTCACCGAATCATACCAAAGGAGGATTTACTCATCAACACAGTACCATCCACTTACCTAGGAGCCTATGCTTTCTGCCAGACATGTATTTAACCAGAAATGGTCTCAGATGTCTGACACGAACAGTCTTTGTGGAAACCATTCCCTTACATAGCATCTTGCTGGAGTCCTCAGGGAGGGAGGTGCAGGGCCACACCATGGGAAACTTCACCTGCCCTTTCCTAAGGCATCCCTCAGGTGGGTAAACTGAGACCAGCAGAGAAAGGAAGAGATAACAGGCAGAGTCAAACTCTTTCTAGACAAAATGCATTCTGTCCTCCAAGGACTTTGCAAGTGTCTTCTCTGCACTGAAGGGTTTAGAGAGGGACCAACATTAAAGGGGACTATACCTCCTCCCCAGGTTATCACACCACCTCCCACACAATGTTTGTGCAGTTAGCCTTATGCAATGGCAATGTAAAATACATGGGATGCTTTCAGGAGAACTACTGAGAACTTGCACCATTCCTCAGCCTAAATTATTCGGGTCAACATTCCAGTTGTACTGCAAGGCTCACCATTGTGGCTAGCAGTGAATATTGTATCAACAGCAATTTTGTGTAAAAGTAGCATATTATTCTGGCATTCCCTTACAAACAAAAGTTTATTTTTGTTGCATATAGATGGAGATTCAAGATTTTTAGATTCAATATAGATGTAGCCTTCTAGGAGCATTTTATAAGATGGAGGATAATAGCCTGAGAGTTACTAAAATCATATTTAGTAAATTTAGAGTCTCAGCAATCCTGAAACAATGCCAAATAAATAAGGAAGACATATCTAATGCTCATCTGAGACTTTGAGAGGCTGCTAAATATTTGGCAAAGAAGTATTTGAGTTTTTTTCTATCTTAAGACTATCATAACTGGAAATGAAAGTGTGAATATATAAAGTTTGCAAAATTTTCAAGGCTTTTTTTTGTTTATTTGGAGCTATGCCCTCTCTAACATTTACTCTTGATTATTTCCTATTGACAGTCACTAAAACAAAGAGTGTATATTAATGCAGACAAGAGGTTCATTCATAGATGGTGAAGCTACAACAGGATTATTTGCAAAGGCAAAGATCACTCACATGAATAAAGATTTGGTGGATCAGTGACTCCACTGATAACGTGAATAAAATCCTTCTCCAAACACAATCCAAATATGTTTTCTTGCTACTTACCCAAGCAAGCTTACTTTTGTGTTGTTCCAGTTTAATTAACTGAGAACACAACCATTAGTGAGAGCTGCAATAGGGCAGGAAAAGAAACATGCTTCTCAGTGATCAACTTGCAGCCACCACACAAAACCCAGTTCTGTTTGTGCAGGAAAAGCAACCCCCTCCTGCTACATTATTCCATTGATCTACAAACATTTACATCTCCTTTGTCAACTAGTTTTCTGCAGAAATTTCATGATCACTAAGAAGTCCCCATAAAACTGCACCTCAAGAAATTTCTGATTTAGACCAGATCAGTCTAAAAAAAGAGTCTGTTTTTGGCTTTAAGTCATGTTATGCATGAAACCTGTTGGGCTTCTCCTGGATGTTCATGATTCATTGTGAATAATTCAAATTAGATTTACAAAAGAGAAGAGGCTATAGGACAAGCGTAAGAACTGCACATCACTATATCACTAACAGTCAAAACTAATACAAGTATCTCATAAAGCACAAAACATTTTGTCCTCCTCTTTGACATTGTTTTATGATTGATATTCAGTATCAGGTTAAGAAAAATGAACATTTGAGGATTTCTGTCCAACATAATAATAAAATCTAATTAACAAGTTCTTGTGGCTCTGGCAAGAGACTAGCCTCACCTAAATAAACTGTTATCCATACAACTAAACAAAGACAACATTAGTAGCTCATAGAAAAACAGTACTTTCAAAGTATCACTACAGCAAAGTCAATGTACAGTGCATTCTTCTGCCATGTAACTACGCTGCTATTCACTACTATGGGAAGCTGAGACCAACAACATACTATTTATTCTTTACATATTTATTTTAAGGACTTATGTGTAAGAAGTGTTCTGAGTTATAGCAGTTAATAACATTTTTTGAAAAGTCATGCTCAAGCTTTAGGTTTCAGGGTTTAAATCCTACCTCTAAAACACCTTATGAATATGATGCTGGTGCTGCACAATATGAGCAGCTGCAGACACAATACAAACCTGCACCAAATATTGTATTAAAAAAGTGATCATCAGCTGAAGATTTGCCTTAAGAACCATCCACAAGCAGCAGGTTTTTGAGTTTATTATGCACACTTATAAAAGACAGTACTAAAATACGGAATCAAGCAATGAAAGATTAATAATTGATATATATTCTGTAAGTCAGAAAAGAGTGGAATTAGATCTGAACCTACCATCCCTGAAGAAGACAGGCTTTCTCCAGCCTTCCTGACTAGGTCAGGTCAGATTCCCTAGTTAAGCATTCCTAGTACAGAAGCATTTTCTATCAAGCACTGTGGACTAATTTTGAAAGCATACTCTAATCACTTTCCTTACCTGAAAGCCTGACTTAAATTAACCCAGAAGTAACAACAGCACTCACCCTGAAGAGGTGTTTGAAGGCCTGAGTGTGGAAAGCTCTCAAACACCATATTATCACTGCAAGCTAGACCAGCAAGAATTCCTAGGTATTTGTTCTGTGCAACTTCTCCAGCCCCTGTCTGAGATGAATTCTCTGCTGCAAAGCCACATCCCTCCAGCACTGCCCCTACAGCAGAACACAGCCGGTATTAGGGGTGCTGTCCTTCCAAAAAGGATTACTAAGGAGAACACCACCAGTGTCCAGCAAAATAAGGACTGTAAACAATATCTGCTTATTTAAACCAGAGGACCCTACATTCTCCAAAGATACTACTTCTTCATTTATCCCACTTAAATCACTGGAAATTTTCTGAAAGGCTAGGACTTGTATTCTAGTGCTATCATTCCTCTGGGGAGAGAGATAAACTATCCACAACCCCTCAGTGGAAATGCAAAAGTATCCCATTTTGTTGGATGCACTGGTGCTGGCAGACACTGGTGGACGCAGTGCCACACCACCAGTCTTCCCATTACTCAGAAGACTAATTCCTAGCTTGCACATCAAAATTCAGCCACAGCAGATCTCTGCTTTGGTCTTCCCATCTCCCAGTTAACATGATCTTTCCAAGAGGGACGGTTAAGTATAGCAAGATGAGGTGCAGATAAGCCTATAGGTGGCACTCCTGCCTTGACACAACACTGAAGGACCAGGAAGTGCTGGTCGTTTCCTTTAGAGAAGGGGGGCCCATGTCAGTTAAGAAACCCATTAAAAGCATTAATTCCACAAAGCCCTTTTAATGAACATTTTCGATTTTATTGTCAACACACTTAAAACCAGAAACCTATGTTCAAAACAATTATTTTTGAGAACACTGAAATACAAAATACTTCACACACGAGTTTGTTATTGTGAGATGTAAATATGCCATGTGTATTATATGTACTCCAAGTCACAAGTTTAAGAACTATACCACTAAAGAATTGTCACACAGGCTTGGAAAGTGAGCATTTGACTGTTTTTAAATAATCATCTCTGCATTTCTAGTATTACACATTTACTTGGAAACTTACTAGCAGTGGACAGAGAACATAATAATTTTGTCTTAAAGGTTTGTTTTGAAAGCACCATGACAACAGACTGTTCAAACTACTTCCTTGCAGAGGGAAGTCTAAACAGAGACAATTATTGCAATTATGGCTTCTTAAGGGTAATGTTTATTACTATCTATGACAGGTTTGTGAATATACAATAACAAGCAAAATCAGTATCTCCTGGTAGTTCCTCCTGGAAAGTAAACCCAGCGTTGCCCATTTTAAATTTATTCTTTTTATACTAAGGAAAGCAAACTCTCATATTCTATACAAAATGCATGTAGTTGGCCAGGCATTGACCACGGTTTCTGTCTTCTAGATTCTGTAAAACTAAACTAACCCAAACACACAAAACTTCTTTACTGGTTAACAGCAAAGAAGTTCTGCCAACTTCACACAATAAATAGATTTCTGCTTAATTTAAATTTATTTCCAAAACAGTGACATGACTAAACAAGTTGTTATCGGGCAGTAAGACACATATCACACTCCATCACCAAGACCCTAAGCTTAGTCAGAAGGAGAGAGAGGAATGGAGCAAGGGGAAAGGAATGTCTGTTCTAAAATGACTGAAAGATTTAATTTGCTTTTCTTTTAAAAGGTCCCAAATAAATTTTCTAGAGCTACCTCAAGGTTACTTCTCATACAAGCAACTTGGTTCAAACTTCAGTTTTCAACATCATCTTTTCCTGAAAAACACAGACATCCCTGCAGTCTGACACTTAATGACATTCCTCGCTTGGAACAATGCATTTCTGTCACTCTTCATCGTTTGTTTGATCGCTTTTCATGCTTATCCTTTGTGTGCTGGTTCCTGTTTCGGTGCCTTGGAGGAGAGTAGCTGACTCTCCTTCTGGACTGAAAGCTAGGTGTATATGGGTGAATTCTGCGTTTCTTTGGTTTTTCTTCTTTTCTGTTTTTGCCTGGCTCAGGCTCCTTACCGTCTTCCTTTTGCTCACGTTCTTGGTCTTGTTCTTTTTGAGATGGTAATGTGGTTTTGATGGTATTAATAAGAAATCTTTTATTTGTACCAGCAAGAGGACATTTCAACCTGTAAAGACAATTAAAAAGTGATCAAAAGACAAGATAAAAATGTCCTGAAACAAGTCTGAGATTTTAACTTCAATAATTTTAAGATAGGTTTGTGCTTTTGGCTTTCCTTGCATGCCACCTAGTGTAAACTGTCAGTACAGAAAGATGCACTCAAGGTTGTCTCCATTCTCCTTTTATCTTAAGTCTTTATAGGATGAAAATTATTCTACTTCAACAGAGTGAAAATCTACATGATTTTCACGATGTACTGTGTGCAGGGGAAGCAGAGGATGACAATGTATTTTAAGGTTGACAGTGCTTAACTTCAGTGTTCAGGAATCAAATATTTTGTAACATACTACGAGTCAAATCAGAATAGTTTACAAGATCATGATCTACTGAAGTCAGCATTATCTAAAGAATGAGAAATTCAGGCAGTAAAAGATACACTTGCATGAAGAACCCAAACAGCTGTAGCAATTTAAGTTCCAATCGGTATGCTTCCTGTATATTTGGCAACCACCAAAGAAAATGGTTTATTTCTTTTTCTTAAACAAAAAAGATACTTATCCAACTCTTTTCCATTGTTTTTGTCTTCCTCCTCTTGCAGCTGAACATTTCTGTACATAATTTATCAGCTAGCTTTAGTAAACAAGTACTATATCATGTTGGTTTTGGCTGTACTCTACTCAATACCCAGTCTATCATCTATTAAAGAATGGAGTAAGAAAAAACCAAGTTTGAATGTGTTCCTGCACTAAGGGGAAATCACTCAGAAGACTTCATTTATAGTGGGAGCCACCACGCTCTTTGTCTTCACAACATTTTTGAATCTGCACGCTAATGGAGAAGTTACAGGAAACAAAAAAAAGCAGAGCTGCTGGAGATCACAGTGACACTTACTGAATCAGCTATGGATTCAATGAACCCTAACACCACAATGTTTATTAAGATCATCTAGTCTACTTAAATATTTTGTCTAACTGTAGAAACTACACCATGAACATTTAAAAGCCTTTGACATCTCTGAATAATCGAAGGCACCAGAACAACAATAAAAATATAGCAAAATCACATCTGATTATTTAGCATACTTCATGACTTATAATTAGCCATGACATTTACCATGGTCTTTTGCTTTAGGTCTGCCTACCAACCATTACTGTGTTCTTGTCCTACATCCTCAAAGAACTTTGGAGAGTAATTTTAGAAGTATACATTAAACAGCCACATTTTTATTTCTGCTAGGTACTTCCTGACACATTTCTGCACATAGCTAGATTTAGATTTAGAGATTTGTAAACTTTCTACATATAACTCTACACTGTTTTGGTGAAATCCTGGTTTAAAAAAAGCTAGATATCTATCTAGTATAGCTGGTTTGTAAATTAAGGAGGCAGTATTTATCCATTAAATGCATTACTGAGTAAAAACATAAGTCTAATATATGTCAGTAGAATAGGGCTTCTACTTCAAGCTGCATCTGCTATGACAATAGTGCTGAACATGCCATGGCACAGGTTACACTGAAGACATTACACAAACCAGCTAATACTTAGAACCATGGAATCATTTAACATCTTTAAGATCACTGAATCAAACCGCTAACCCCACACTGTGAAGTCCACCACTAAACTATGTCCCTCAACACCGTATCTACAAGTCTCTTAAAACACCTTCAGGGATGGTGACTCAACCACTTCCCTGGGCAGCCTGTTTCAGTGTTCGACAACCATTTCAGTGAAGAAATTTATCCCAATGACCAATCTAAACCTCCCCTGGCAGAACTTGAGGCCATTTCCTCTTATCCTAAACTTAAGTCCTATGCATCTCTTAGGACAGCATTACTCTGTTGTACCTAAACATTTCCTACTAGGGAGATCAGCTTTCTCCAGGCTGCATTCAGACAAAAACTGCTTCACATTTGTCTGTTTCCTCTTGCTTTTTCTTCAGAGCTAATACATTGATAAGCACTAATATATATAGCACCAGAATAAGACAATCTGCCCTAAGTAAATTCACCTTGCTGAAGTATTTATTTCTTTTTGGCACTATGAGTGCTGCCTGAGCTATACTAAGAACTAAAACTGATGAGAAATGCAGAGCTTCAGAGTCAGCTAAGTGATGCTGTTAGTTCATCATCATACAGTGATAAAAGTGAGCCACTGAGCTTTCCTGAGCACCATTAATTCATAGCACTGAAGAGAAACATTAGTCCTTAGTTTCATAGACTTCAGGTTTCATCAAGTAAATTCTGCTTTTAAGTCTAACAGGAAATTAGATGTATGTATCATGCTACACACACATGCACACAAACAAGCCCATAATGTTTACATATATCCATGGTATATATGGAACTGTGAAGATTAAAAGTGAACTCTATTAATCCACTGATATCTTTGACAGCATTTCTGAAAGTGAGAAAACTGACATCCTTAAAGACAACCCTTTGGGTTGCTGTAAGTCTGATCCTACAACCCTCAATTCAACCACAGCTTTGCCATCACTAACTTCCGAAGGGTTGGGAGCAAGCTCAGTTCTATGCAAGCTGGAATGCAATACTGCTGACTAGTAAAACAGTGCCACCAAACTAATTTTAAAAGCTTTAAAATTAAAAAAGAAATAAATAATAAAAGACGTGCAAAAGAATATTAAAGTTCCAAACTGAAGCATCTCTGAAGCAGGGCTGCAGGCCTGGCCAAAGCAAGAACACAGCCTGCAATTCTAGTGCAGTCTTGTCTACAAAATGGACCCCAGCTCTGTAGCAATGTATTCACTCACTGAAAAGGTTCACTTTCTGCTAAAACCAACCTATTCTTACCCACAGAACCTGGTATCTCTCCAGCTCCACACACCCCAAAACCTCTCCAATATCTAGTGATGAAGAGTCCATATTGCATTCTGAGAAAGAAAAAAATACTAAATCCATTATTGTGAACATAGGTCAAATTTTAACTCTACATTTGGTATTTTAGGCCAATTTCAGTGCAATGACACAGAATGTCCAGCCAATACCTGTCACGGGGTGTAGCAGTGCAGTTCAGCACAGAAATGCATCATACAACTTCTTAGCAGTAAAACATGCTGCCACCATCTAAGACACAAGAGTACAGTGCCATGTGTCACAGTTTTTCTCTGCTGAGTAAGTGGACATACAAACAAGTTTGTCAGCCTCAAACAGCTTCAGCATATAGAGTAAATCCAGGAAACAAAGTTCACTACAGATGGATTTACAAGTACATTTCTATCACTTTCAAACTCGTGGAAAATACAGTACTTAACAGGAGAGTGACTGAAGGTAAAAAAATCCTAACAGCTAGAGGTTGTTTTGCCAAAACAACAAATCTAGGCTGTCATCCCTTCACAAGGGATCTCACAAAAGAGGATGTCTGGGAGGACACTGCAAGCTTTTATGTATGATTTTGGCAGCTAGATGTAGCTGGCATGACTTTGGATGGGAACCTGTGCTCTGATCACAAGATTAACATATTTACTTTGCAGTCCCTGTCTGTGCTCTGTTTCTCTTCCTCTTCCCATTCAAATGAACGGGATGTAGGGGAATCTCACTGCAGTGTTTCTGTGCAGTAATCCAACACCCATTCAAAGACAAGATGCAATACAACATTTTGCAGTTCCAGTGCCTGCAAACACTTCAGCCCCATCTTCATTATTTTGCATTCTGCAGCACTTCTAACAGATTTGGTATTGAACAGAAAGCTATTTATAAGACTGAAAGCAATTTTAATAGGGTTTAAAATAATTCAGTATTTCCAAAATTTATCTTCTTGTTGCAATTTCAATGCAGAACTGAACAAGCCATCCCAAAATATCCTGTTTTACATATCTTATTTCAGGTAAACTTTAAGCAGAGACAATTACATTTAGTCCAGCCTTAGCTCACTTGCTACTAGTATCTCTGAAGACCAGACTGGAGAAAAAAACCCAAGCCTCTAGAACTTTTCCACACAGTAGCTTTTGTGGGATTTTAACTGCCTTTCTCAAAGCAGAACTCCACTGCTATGAGGAAGCTTATGAATTATGAACATAAGATCAACAAAAACACTTAAAGAAAGCTGAGCTTTTAGCTTAATTTTACCTAGACACACGATATCCTGGACACCCAAAATATTGAATGCTTTATTCCATCTGTGTCTAATACTGTCTGATGAATCACAGACAAATTTATCTGTTTCAAGTGTTCTTATATTATTTATCCACAACTTCAAATCCTGGATCCAGCTGGCTTTTCAAGTGTTAACTTCAGACAGCTGCTCTGATGTCTTTTCTCATCTCAGATGTTCCAGCATCACAGCAGCATCACTGAGATTCAACAACAGATTCTGCCCTCTTTGCTCAATGTTTCCAGGATTAAGACACTTTCAGAAGAGGATCCTCCTCCCTTACCCTTCTCTCACACATCATCTTACCTGTGATTAGCTCTACTAATGCCTGAACCAGATACATTATTACCAGGGTCTATAACATGGGGTATCATAAGGATGTAGGAGACCCTTACCAAGAATCACTCTGGCCACAGAATGCACAAAAAAAGCAGCATTGCAGGAACTAGAAATATTGCAGTGCTGAAAACAGGAATCTTGAGGACATGCAAGGAACCAGTCAATACTCAAGAGCAAATAATCTGAGATCTGCAAAGACAGATATCCAGTATTTCTCAGATTAGTTTGTCACGGACCTAGATACTGCTAATCTGAGCAGTCCTGAGAACATAGAAGCCAGTAAGCTAAGACTCCTAACCAACTAAGACCCCATGCAGCCCACTGGCAATACTGACCAGTTGCTTCACAGAGAGTCCCAGCTAATTTCCCTTTCCGCATAAGCTCCTGCCTGATATCACTGCCAATTTCCCTGTTACAGGCAAGCCTTTGCTCTCCTAGTACATAACCTCTACAGGTTGCAGCATCTACCCATGTTATCCACAGCAAACTTGTAACACAATGTAACACTGGCAAAACACTCCCAAACTGGAAGGAATACTATCAACACTGTCCAATATTTCAAGGCTGAGACTTTGTATCAGAGACTGTGGGCTAAAGGATGACTGCTCGGTATACTTTTTCTGAACCTGTCAGCTATGCTAGCTTGGATGCTTGCAATTTAGGCTCAAACAGCAGCTCACTATGCATCTCACACGAGGAGAGAGCAAGAAGCTAGGAAGGGGTGCTTGTGGAACTTCTTCAAACCATGCACTCAATCTGTGGAGAACCATCACTCTGGACAGTAATGGAGTAGTAGCTTGAACCTGAAAGCAGTCCCAAAACAGCATTCAGAGGCTTGCTGCGCGAAGTTTTGATGCTATCAATGCCCATCAGGAGACAAAGAGACACTACTCCTTTGTAATGGTATGCACAATACAGATCCCCAGGAACACCACCTCCCCGCACACCTCCCTTGAACCAATTCCTGCCAAATGCCACTGACTTCAGAAAGGTATTTCCCAGTACTGAACAGCTGCCAGAGAGCAACATAAACTGGAATCAGCGAAGTATGAGCAGCAGCAGCCTCTGCTCCACCTTACCCAAAGACAGATGGCAGAACAAATCTCTTCTTCATAGTCGAGTTGCTTCAACTATCCAGTGCCAATGCAGGATTGCTGGCCTTACACTAGATGTCTCCAGGGTTTGGGCATCTCTTCTCCAGGACTCCTCTGACAAAGGGCTGAGGAAATCCCAGAAGTCCTCATGAAACAAACCTGTAAGTATTTTGAGTTTGGCAAGGAAGGAAGGTTTTGTGCTTTACCTGTTAAGACTGTCCTTTCAGACAAGTTGGTGATGATCTTGTCTTTTTGCTTCTACCATTTATGCTTTCCTGGATTTGGTTTACTAATATTGATTTTCATTAACTTTTCTGCTCATTTCATTTGCTACCCACAGAGCTCAGAGCAGCAACTACCTTTCCTTCAGAAGTTTACAATTGCAAGGTTACATGCCAGTCCTAGATCTAATCTCTTAAACCCTTGAGGATTTACCCTAACAACAGTTACATCTGACAGTATTTCACTGGAGTAAGATACTTAACTAAGCAGAGTTAAGTTTCCTTCCAAACGTCTTACTGGTTATGTCCTTTCCCAGGTATACATGCCACACCTAGTTGATGGAACAGTACAGGACCAAAATAGCACAACTGGGCACAAAAATTAAAGGAAAGAGAGCAGTGGTGGCTTCCAGCTGCTGTTCTGTCTCTTGTGCTTGCAGACCTATACACCAAAGATATATTTATTGAAAGTCTGCCTATGGAGAGCTTTATACCTTTCTTACCACCACGTACAACAGCTGTACACTAGCCTGAGACAAACTCTACAGCAGTGGATGTGACAAACAGGATTACTACCAGCCTCTGTAAGGATAAATTCAGAGAGAGAAAAATTCCTAAAAGGAGCATCTGGAAGTGGAGGATATCCCGAGCTGCAGCCTGCCAGAAGCTAAGATAGTACCTTGTGCAAGTACTGCTAAATTCTTGTATTTTAATTCCTCCATTTCCTAGGCAATTGGTGTTGGCCACTGATGGAGACAGTGCACTGCAGGGACACAGCCTTCACCTGACCCAGTATAGCTCATAGACTCATGTTCCTCTACAGCTGATCTTTACTCCAACAGGCTTAGTTCAGGATATCAGCACACCAATCCCTATGTCAACAGTCTGCCTGAAGCCTTCCTGACAATCCTCTCCTCCTACACCTTTAACACAGCCCTGGCCTAGCCAGACACTATTTCGCTATAGTGGAGTCTGCAGCTGTTCTGAAGAACAGGTTACCCTTGGCTGTCCCCTCCTCTGGTAGGTCTTGGGCATTAAACTTTAGAAAACTGCACGTTACTCTGAGCTTATCATCAAGTCCATCTGAGCAGAACCACTACTCTTACAGACAAGGAGTAAGAAGTATCCAGGAATAGAAGTTCATGTGCACTCCTGGCACGTATTACAGACTGCACAAGTGGCACCAAAGTTGCACAGGGACACTTGGTTATCCCTCAGCAAAAGTCTTTAGTCTCCGTACTCAGAATTAACTTGCAAATTCATAGCACCTGGACACACACAACAATATTTCATGCTGCTAATTATCTTCACTGGCTTACCTGGCCATTTGGAAAGGCTGACAGTATGTTGTATCAAGATAGCTGCAACCACTCTAGATTAAACCAATCACACTCTTAAAATGAAAGGTATAAACTGCATCCCTAACAGAAATACTGGAAAAAAACATATAAAAACCCCAAAACTTGTTTAGAAAACAGAGGATTAACTTTTCTCAGAAAGACACTATTTTAATCTCTCCAGAGCTACTAAAACAAACATAGCCAAGAAATGAGCTGAGCATTAACAGTGCAGGCTTATCTTCTACTACTGTTGGTGGAGAAAGCCAAACCTTATCTACAAAGGAGTTTAACACAGTCAACTGGTGTGCTACTTGTATCAACATCCCGAGATCCAACAGCTTCTTAGCAAAGTCATATACATTTCTGTAAGATGACTGACTCTTCTCAGGATATCATTACTTTTTAAATTACAATTACATGCATTACATTCCATTATAATCTAGCTTTAAACCCAAAATACTGCATTGAAAAATCAATTCTGTGTTTCATTTAACATTTAAATACTGTGTTTCTTTTCTCACTTGCTACACAAATTAGGTTCTGGGCTGGGGTGAGGGAGTTGCATTAAAATACCTCCTTCCAAAATTGGATTATACTTAAGAGTTCATTTTTAGCTGCAACTTACACATGGATTCTCTGCTAAAGGTTGATTTTTATTGGTTTGAGGGTTTAGGTTTCTTTGTCAGGCTATGAATTCTTTTAACTTAAATGGAACCTAACCAAATAACATGTGGCCAGTGTCTACATGTACACTAAAGCTACCCAGACTCACGAAGTTCCAACACAAATTTTGCAATTCCATCTAGGTAACACTATTATAGAAGCTATTCCCAGTTGTCCAATTGCTTTGCCTTCAACACATTCAGTCAAGTAATTTAATGTAGGTAGAATTTGCTTGAATTTCTTTCTTATATGAACTCAAATTTTTGCCCAAATTAATACCTAGATGAAGACAAATTACTTAAATGTGAAGCAAATTAAAAGGTAGAGACCTCTCTAACATATTAAATGTAAAATTTATTTTGACATGTCATAATTTATGTTCTCTTGTCATAACTTACCAACCCATAGCTCCCATTGTTTCAGCTCTGGTTCTCCCACGTTTTGCCTCTTTAAGTAACTCTTCCACAGCCTTCCTAAATATGAAGAAAAGAAAAAAATTACCCCTTGTGGAAGACAAGAACTTGCCAATTTATGCACTTGTGTAAATAAAGTGAAGAGCTTCTTCACTGTAATGAATTAAGAATTAAAGAAGCTACCAAAATCACACTAACTTTCTTACTAAGATAATTCAGATTTCTCTGCACAAGACTAACATAAACATTTTGATATATTAAAAGCAATCAAAGCTGTTGCAAATAAAGTAACTGCAATACTAATTGAAAAGCAGAAGTAAAGTGGGCAAAACTAGTGTACTACACTGAAAAGCACAGTTCCTATCACTTCACCTTGGGAATATTCTTCCCTGCAGTCACTTCACTTAAGTTCTTCCCAAAATCAGTCTTTCAACATCACTCTTACCCACTGCAACTTTATAAAGCCTTTTCGACTTGCGCAGACAAATGGAAAAAAAATGCAGAGATCCTCTTCGAAATAATGCTTTTCCACTCACTGAACTTACCATCTTCTACACAAGTAAGCCAAAAGCTTAAAAGCTATGCAAACAAGGTTTCCACATTTGCTTTTAGAGGCCTCCTGGGACTCTGCATTCCTCACTGCCTTCATTTTTACAGCTTCGTTGTAATACAGTCCTGTGGCTACAGACTTCAATCAGAAGAGCAGCAACGTGAACAAAGAGAATGCAGCACACAACTTTCACACAAGAACCACCCAAACACCAGGGGACTGGTAGGAGGGAAAATTAGGGACAGAGACACGTTTAAGAAAGTGTCATCATTCTGACACCTTTTGTAGCAAGCATCACTTAAAACTTGCTGTGGCAATCCCTTCTGAGCAGTCAAGCTTAGCTGCAGAATTACAGCAACATGAAAGTATAAGTGGTGATATTTTTATCTTCAAGAGTACAGTCCAAGACCTATTTACATTTCTGAAGGATTAGACTTTTCCTTCTGTATTCCGAGATTACAAGCAAAGCTCCCGTTGCATAAATCCTAACGACTAGCATCACAAATGCATATGCCCAAAGAATGGGAGAATGTTAAAGGCTCCAAAGTCAGGTAAAACCAGTGATATTTGCTACTCCTCATTCAGGGAAAGAGCTTCACCACTTTTTCTGAAAGATTAATAACCGGTAATAAAGAGGTGTGTCTGACACTGTTACAGGCAATGAAAACACCATGTCATTATAAAGACCACCTAATGTTTATAATTACAGACCACTCTGTTAGGAGAAGACATATGCTGGATCTGACAGCTAAGAGGCCAAGCAGCCACAGCTCCATGCCCAGGTTCAACCAGTAGTAAGGCTGCAAATCTGCTCCCAGCAGGCAGGCACACACACCACACGTATAAACCACTGGTCACACTGATCGTAGACAGACATACAGAGTGCTCACACCAACAGCTTCATCCTGCTCTTCTCTCTGGTCAGGTGTAGGAGCCCCTGGGGCTTCAGCTCAACTCTACTGCTAGTACAGACTGTCACACAGAGCTGGCTTGGACTCCCTGGTCCCCCAGTACCCAACCTCATTGCAGTCTTGCCCATAAGAGACACACAGGCATACATCTCAACCCTGGAGACCCCCTGACCCCAAAGTCTCTCTACATCATCTACACACTCACCTCCCAGATCCCATTTCAGTCACCCACTCACCAGCTGATCTTCACTAGCCTCACACACCCACACTCGCTCCAGTACTGCAGCACAGATAAAACAGCTCTTCAGTTCCACTACACTGGCAACTAAAGATAGGTGGACCTGGGACAGAAAGGAAAATCAAGTACACTATATTGTGCTTGTAACGTGTTCAGAGCCAATTAAACACATACAGAACTGAACAGTAGCATGGATTGAAGACATCAGATAGCTAAACCTTATCCTGTGCCACTTGGTAAGTAATACTGAGCTTCATCCTCATTATCCACCACATTGCCACGGAACAGGAATGGCAAATCCCAACTCAGACTGAAGCTATGAGACAGAATAAAACTTGGAAGGACAGCACCAGGAAACTGCGGAGCAGTCAACTACAGCTGGTGAGTGAGCAACTATGCCCTGAACTGCTCAGAGAATCCCAAGGTCCCAGCATGGCAACAGTAGCCAGAAGACAGCACTGAAGAACTGTGACAGGGTTTCAATTTGCTATGAATGAAAAAAGGTTTAAGTTTGGAATTGCACTAGTAAAAACAACATTCATCCATATATAGAAAGACACTTTAATTATTAAACTGATGATCCGAGAGCAGAAGTAGCTTACCAAGAATTAAAGGCCTCTTAGAAAGCATTATGCTATCTAGCCCTTCCTCTACCTCAGTGCTATTGTTTTTGTCCCATTTAAAATACTTGCCAGACACAAGCAGAAACAAGTTATTTTCTACAAGCACTACTAGATACAGTTTCTTAAAAGTTAAGGAAAAGAACCATGAGGAAAACAGAAAGCTTCAAGTCATTGCTTCACTGTTACAGTTTTTAAACAGCTGTAAGAAAAGTGCAGTTACGAAGCTTGGCAAAACAACACAGTAATTTCAGTAACTACAAATAGGATTATTACCTCAAAAACTTGTGATATAAACGCCTAAAGTCTAATCCTAAGGCAAAAGTAAGACAGGCCTAATGTGACTGTGTATCCAAATATAGAAATCTGCATTTTAATCGTCAATGTTTACTTGGGAACACTGTCAGTCTGTACGCACAGTGAGATGAACTCTCTCATCTCAGCAAACTGCAAAATAGAAAGCAATTTTATTTTATGACAAAATAACTGCCAAGCATAAAAGGAATAGGGTAATTTTAACAATTAGTCAACTGGTACACCTCCAACACTGAAAACTGAAGTTTTTAAGAACAAAAGCTCATTTTTTTTTATTTTTACCAAGTACACTTAATCACCATGAGATGAGCTATCTAACACTTTTCAATCTTGTCTCTAAATAGCACCAGCATGCATTTCCTAAGAATAGNTTTTTTTTTTTTGAGTCTTGGAGTTTCCCATTATGTAGAAAGATGCGATTTATTTTCTCTTGCAGTTCCCTCAACGAAGGCTTCCAAGTTGTGTCCCAAGGACAGGGCGCAGGCCAGCTCCCTGCTGCGCACCCTTCAGGGCGCACACTCACCGCAGCCGGAGGGGCCGCAGCTGGGCCGGGCAGAGCACGGGGCCTTTCTCTCCACCGCGGACCACCCACCGCCTCCCACACCAAAAGCCCGAGAGCAGAGGCCCGGCGCCGGGAGGGGCCGTCCAAGAGCCTCCCCGAGCTCCAGAGTGCACGGACGCGAAGTGTTAGACACCGGCCGCCGCCGCTCCCTACCCCGCAGGCCCGTCCCAGGCCCCGTCCCAGGCGGCTCTAGGCCACCACTGCCGGGGCCTTGCGAGGCAGAAGACGACGCCGGCTCCGCTAGGCGGAGAAGCCCCAGCGAGGCCAAGAGCTCCCAGGGCTGCTCAGCCGTCGCCTCCCCGGCCCCTCACCTCTCCAGCTCCGGGTCCTCCTCCATGGCGCGGCAATAAGGATAAGCCCCCCTCTGCGGCCCAGCTCCTTAGGCGAAGAACAGCGTCATGACCCGCTCGCGGCCTGGCTCAGGGCGGAGCAAAGCGGCGGAGGCTGGCGCAGAGGATGGCGAAGGACCCCGGTGGGGAGGAGCCGGGGCGGTGCGAGACAGGCTGCCGCCACACCCAGTTGGCCACATGCGGCAACCGGCGGCCGCGACTGGCCCTACCTATACCCCAAGGGGAAAGGGGGGACGACGGCTAGCCCAGTGGGCTGCTGCTCACTCCACTACATACCGAAAGGACCCACCGTAAACTTCCGCCCTATCAGCAGGAGCGCTGCGAGCCCCACGCCGGGGGAAGGAGGCGTGGGGCGGTCACCGCTGGCTGGGAGACGGGGGGCGAGCTCAGTGGCAGTGCCAGGGAAGCGGGAACAGGAAGCCCCTCGAGGTTTGCCCCCCTAGCAAGGCCGCAGAGCTCGGGCGGGCGTGGACAGTCTCTGGGTAGGGCAGGACAGCTCCCCGACCAGACACCCTCCCCGCTGCTGCCGGCTCTGTGCGGCGAGCTGCCATCAGGCGACTGGCGGGGACACCCCGGCCTGGGGCTCCGCCGCGGCCCGCCCCGGCCCCGTTCCCATAGGCTGTGGCGCGCCCCGCCGCCCGGCCCCGTGCCTGGGGCTGCTGCTGGAGTGGCGGAGCGTGGCTGTCACTTGAGCCGCGCCGCTGCCCGAGGCGGGCGGGAGGGGTTGGAGCGGAGGTGGGAGCACTGGCCCGGCCCGGCGGAGACGCGCTTCTCCTAAGTGTCGCCCGAAGTTTGCCTCACGGTAGGCGGACGGGCACAGCCGGTTCGGCTGAGGGGCGCGGCGGCTGCTGAGGAGAGCACGGTATGGAGCCGGCGCCGGTGAGTAACTTTCCTCCCCCGCCGCGGCGCCGGGCATCTCAGCCTCCCCTCAGCCGGCGGTGGCGGGAGGGCCTCCGGACAGGGAGGTGGCCGTGCGGCCCCCTTCTCTCGGCCGCGGCGATGGCAGCGGCGCTGGAGGGCTCACCAGAGGGATGGTGGGGCCGGGCCTGCTGCGGACGCCGGGTTGGGCCGCCCTGCAGGGTCAACAAATACGGGAGGGTGGCTGGGGCCCGGGAACAGACGTACGGGGCTGAGGTGTGTGTGCGCGCGCCTGTGGGCAGGGTCGCCCTGCCCCAGAGCAGGCGGCCAGGCCCTCGCCCAGGAGGAGCGGAGCTGCCTCCTGGCCCTCTCTGGGAGAGTGGGTGATACTGTGGGTTGGGCACCGCTGCCTGCCAGAGGTGAGCCGGGGTGAGCCCGGACCCACAGCGTCTTCTCTGCGAAGACGAGCTCTGCGCTCGGGTGGTGGGAACCTGCTGCAGAGGTGCTTGTGTTTGGGGTCCCTGAATACACCTATGCTGCCTTCGTGCAGCTTTATTAAAAAGGCTGCTGCCTGAAAAGGAGTCAAATTACTGCGTGCGGGGGAGGCAGAACAGCTGCGAGCGAACCCCTGCTGCAGGAGCTGGTTTCAGGTTCTGTGTTTTACAGCTGCGCCAGAGGAACTCAGAGCTGTGTAAAATGTCTCTGAAGCCTGTGTAGTTAGTTGGCAGCTATTTAAAAATGTTAACTCTAGTCCTCGGTGCTTTGACCCAGGTTCTCCTTCCCCCCCCCCATTTGTTAGCTCTTATCACTGACAATGTGGTTTTAAAACTTAAAAACCTCGTGTCTTTTGAACTTTAAAATTATTGCTCCTCACAGAACATTAGTACTCAGTCAACTAATTGAGAAAAAATACTGGAGCTGTGGTAGTAACAAATCTAGCAGTCACTTGTGACTTTTCTTACCGTGTTCCTAATGCATAGCATTGATTGTTTCCAAAAGCCACTATTAAGTAGTTCTGAGCTTTATTTAATTCCTCTTTAATTACATGATATTGTGGGTTTGTTTTTTTTTTCTCTGTGTGCAAAGTTAAAAAAAATGTCTGTTAGGGATTAGTTTTGGGGTACATTTGATAGTCTCTGGGAATAAATTTTGAATCATAAATGCTTTTGAGCTTCTGCTCAAAAGAGAAACTGTTCAGAGACAGATTTTCATTAAATAAACACTTTGAATTACTGACTTTTTATTATTGTTTTTGTACCCAATTGCTTTTGGCTTCGTGATGCTTCATTCTAAGCTGAAATCCAGCAGCAGATCAAGGAGGCTTAGGAAGAAACATCAGATGGTTTTGGTTAGTGTCCCTACCACTTGGAAAATAAACATGTTAGTACCATATGCTGCCCTGGCTTTATTTAAACAAATTTCCTCAAAATGGAACCCAGGTATATAGGCACAATTGCTGGAACCATAAGACGTAATAAGGTCCTTTATCAGATACTTTTTTTTTTTTAAACAAGCAGCTCACTGAGGGAGGAATCCTCTTTCCTGAGCACAATGCAATATAAAATGATTGATTCCAAATTCAGCGGGCTGCAAAGAATGCCGTTGTGCCCAATTATGTAATGTTATTTTTTAAAGTGCTTGCATTATTACAATCCTAAAATCTCTGCATATTGAAAAAACCCAACCCATGATTTTAAAATGAGAATTTTCAGTACTGAATCTCTTGCTTTACTGACCCTTAACTCTGCTTAGTAACTTCAGTGAGAGAGCCCAGGGACTTGGGCTGAGGTCTGATATTTGCAAACAGCATGATTGTCTACTGTAGGACTTGGATCTTCTATTAGAAATAAAATAAAAAGTTAAAATTAAGCTACAATTTAAGGATAAAACTTTGCAAGAGGAGTGTAAGCTGGTTATTGGGTGGAAAAGTACTGTTTTCGTGAGACAGTTTAGGCTGAAAAATAAGCTTGCTTAAACCTGTTAGGCATGATTACAAAAGTGTTGGCTTTGACATTGCAAGCTTTGGCATTTGTTTGGAGTTTGCTCTCATGGAAGCACTGACAACCTTGGTGGATCTTTGTTTTTTTTGTAGGGCTTTACTTGGACTAGAGTCTGTCAATCTTGATCTTGGTATGTATTTATGAACCTGTATCACTAAAAAAAACCAGCAGAAGTTTGTTAACTGTTAGTTAAAACTCTACTTGAAAATACTTCAAAATCTCTCCTTCCTTTTTTATCCTACTTTTCTGTATCTTAAAAGAAGTCCTGACATAGTTGAAAGCAGCTGTGAAAATGTGATACCAGCTATATAAAGTGAAATGTGTAAAGATAGATGTGTCTCGTACATTGGATTATTATCAATTATTGTCTCAGATCAGCAAGATGCTGCTTGTTTAAAGAGGTAGTAGACCTGAAGAGCAGTAACTATTAAGAAAACAGCATTCATTCAGTGTTAAAATACTATTCTGGTGTAAAAGGCACCACAGGAACCTGGTTGCCTATTTGATACATTAATGGCTTGTGTCTGATATTTGAAAAATCTTTGTTGATGTGGTTTGCAGAACCAATTTTAACATGACCCCATTTAGTTGCATGCTGCTTAATTGCTTTATTAGGTCAGTGGAGTTTGTTATTTAGAAATTGTTGTGCCTTTTAAAGATGAAAATTCTTTTAAATGTCAATATTAATGATTTAATTGTTGAGTCATGATATGGAGCAATAAAAAACCCCAATATTGTGATATGTGCTTTTGGGGTTTTTTTGGCCTCAATCCTCTGGATGTTTGCACTTACATATGTTTAATTTTAAAACATAGAAGCATTTCTTTTGGAATTAGTGGGTCTGTTCTTAGGCTTAGTGTTAAGCCTGCATGTAAATGTTTTCAGGGTCAGGATTTATGTTTGCAGAGTTCATGGGATAAACCTGCCTTGTGTTTTCATACTGACTGTTCTGTGTTCTGCATGAGATATGTAGGTAGCTGACTTCTGCTTTAGAACTGGGGGCTGGTTTATCTACTGACACGGAAAGAGATGCTCCCAGCCCTGCTGCTTCATTACAGTGCTGTACCTGAGCTGACTTCAACCTTGCAATGTGCTTTACCATACTACAGTAATCTCTTTTTATTTCTAAAGTATCTTCACTGATATAAATGTGCATAGATGTTAATCCTTTGCATTCTTGTAGATGCATTTTTCAATTTATGTTAGTTTTACAAGTAATTTTAGGCTTGGAAGAGGAGGAGAATCTTACTGAGTCTCTCATGCTGAGCTATGCACTAGCTAGTAAAAAGGAAGGCTTAAGTATTCAGTTGTTTGATGTAAAATCAGGTAATTTGTGTGAATGTGCAAGGTTTTAAGTTGTTTTGCATTTCTGTGATTTTTCCACAAAATTAGTGGGACCTATTTTTATTTAATAAATGGAACCTTGTGGTAACATAGCTTAATATTTGCAGCCTCATTTTTGTTTTAAGTAGGTTGTGATGTTGCTCTGAGGTTGTGGTATTTTGTTAAGCATGTTGAGAATCATCTTCTTGTCGTCACAGCAAAACAAACCATATTAAGTAGGAAAGTAATTGTGAGGTTATAAATGTGTAAGTTCCATATTATATAGAAGTTAATTTTTGCCCAGGCAGAATTGGTTTACTTTGGGATGGAGCGATAGATGTTGCATTTTGCCTATCTGTTTTTCCTTCGTTCCACAGAGAAGAATGGATTTTTCTCCATTGCAGAGATTTGTCATACAACCACTGTTGATGGGGTGTACAGAATTTTTATGAAGAACCCTTGTTTGTAGAGCAAAATGTAATTCAATCAAGGGATGTATCCAGTATATGAACTGATACCGTTTTAGAGTGTTGTAAATGATAGCAATAAGTAGTTCTGGATCATGAAGAAGAAGGAACTATGACTTATCTTGTTCCTTCCAAAACATTTCTAGCAATAGAGCATAACTGTCAACGGTGTATGTTATAGGAGAACCAGTCTGTGTCTTGGCAAAGGGAGGAACCCAGTAGTTGCAGAAAGGCATAGCAGAGCTTTTGGATCGTGTTGCCTGGAGTGATGTGGTGCTGTCAATATTATTCAGCACAGTGGGGGGAAAAAATAGACAATAAGCTACCTACTTCTGCGCTGGCATGTTCTTTGCAGTGGGAGTGATTTTTGAAGTGTGCTATTGGCTGTGCTCCCCATGTCAACCCCCAAGGTAGCACTGTTGCTCTGTGTTCTGTGGCATTCTCTGAAGAGGTTGCACAAGTCCAGTGGAAGGTGTCAGGATGCAGTGTTGAGCATTCCCAGGGGCTGGTTGGTTAGAAAACGATAGGGAATAAGCGCAGTTTATAATTGGGTTCAAGTCAGGCTTCCTGTGCATTGACACTTTTATCAACTCTTGCAGTTGTATCCATCATGTTGATTTTTTTTTCTTTGCCTGCAAATTTGCTTGAGTCTGAGCTCTTCTCCACAGCTAACCCTCTGTTAATGCAGTATCATTTTCTAAATTTGGGCCTCGAAAGCCCAAAAAGTGTTGGTTTTGGAGGATTTTAAGCTCCTACCTTCCTGTTGCTTTCTTTTTTTGTCAGATTGGTGCTAATCCTCATTTCTGAGTTCATATATACAAAAAAGAAAGCTGGTGCAGTAGAGGTTTTTTGGCCCAACAGAAGCAAGTGGAAAATCAAGCAGAGCTAACGGGGTAAAATGTTGCTGACTTGTGTACTGAAACCGGTTTGAGGAAAGCAGTTTTCAGTGGTTGCTATATTGTACTTGAATAAGCTGTCGTGTTCTGCCACAGGAATGTTGTGTTTGCTTTAAAAGGACCAACCCATGGGGTTTTTGTCTGACACAAAGCAACATTTTAGAGTTTAGGAGTCATGATTTTTCTGATATCAAGTTTTGGTTGGCATTCCTGAGCAAAGTCTTCATTTTAAAAAGAACAACAGCAACCAACCAACAGCAAAAACTCCAAAAAAAGAAAAAAACTCCAAACCAACAAACAAACAACTCCCCTCCCTCCAAAAAAAACCCCAAACCAACAACCCAAACAACAACAAAACCAAACAAACCAATCCACTAAAAACCCCAAACCGAACTGCTTGGCTAGTATCAGCGAGGCTTCTTCATTGCATTTTACTTTGTCATAATGTGAATGTTTTTGCCTGCTTACCTTTTATTAGTCCCCAGATTAAATGAGCTGTACCAGCAACATACTTTTATGGTAGAGAATAGAGCCTATGCTGGGATAGCGTTGTCATCCATATCATTCTCCTACTTGACATCACT
This sequence comes from Galbula dea, assembly GCA_013399015.1. NCBI lineage: Eukaryota > Metazoa > Chordata > Aves > Piciformes > Galbulidae > Galbula > Galbula dea. Next base: position 299,408 of record VWZX01001347.1, on the reverse strand, counting down.
ACCTGCTACACTAGCAAAAGCAAAACAACAGCAAGAAAACCCACAACCCCCAAAAGGCTCTTAAGCTAACCACTCCTTTGACTTCAACACAGTTGGTTCTTCCACTGCCTTCAGTAAGTCTGTATGGAACAGTGCATTCAAAAAGCTCATGTTATGGCTGCTTAGTCTACATCTAGAGCAAGTCACATCTCAAGGAGGACACTGAGAGTGTTAAGATCTGTAGGTGTCTCATGGATAGCGCACTGAATATCAGCAATAGATTAAATGTGGACTATATTAAGTTGCTTCTACGTGTTTGGAGGTCAAAAGTTACAGAAAAAAGAAATCAGTGACAGCTGTTCCCACTTTGTGCAGAGGAGGATTGAGGCCCTATTGTTACTTCCATGTTCATGCATTTATTTACCAACAACCCACTGTTCCTTGTGTTCTTGCCTCTTTTTATTAGATCTATTCCCTTGCCTCATATTGTCCTTTTCTCCCATTGTTTTTAGTAAGTTGTTTAAAATTTGTTTGTAACCAGACTGAAATAACTGTAAAGGAAAGTTGTTTGATACAATGCAAGACCACATAAATTCTAATGTGTTGTACAGACTTTCAGGTCATATTCAAAGAGTTTGCTCTAAACCCTATTCTCCTCATACAGCTATAACTGTACCCTTGGTACAGTATGCATGCACCATAGCTATCATCCAAACCCTTAGCTCTCCCTGGAGCTGCCCTGACTGTGAACTAACTTGTGTTTTAAACTTTTTTTTCTTTTTCAGTCCAGCTTTGTCTGGAGCAGGTTGATGAGGATTTCCTTCTGTCTGGCCTCTTTTTCCTGTCTTTGTCTTGTTTGCTGTTAAGAGGTTTTCTCAGCTTTTATTGTTACTGACAGAAGGTAATGAAGGTTTACCCAGTGAATTAGTAAAATAGTTCCATGTCTGTGCTAGATCTTGCATTTATGTTAATTAAAAATTTGTAGAAGTCAATTCCTGGGCTGTTTTTACAAGCAGTCTATTACTAAGCTGTCATTGCTGCTTCTAATGAAGATTGAAGCTTTAACAGTCACAAGGTTTCCTGCCTTAAACTAAACCAGTATAAAATAGTATTTGTTGAGTATTGAATGTCTTCAGAATTTGGATTCACTTCTTAACTGTTTTAATTCCTTTTAAATGCTAAATGTAAAGCTAATCTAATCCAAGTTATTTTAGATTAAAAATACAGATTTGTTTGTGTACTTGTGGATGTCCTGCTTTTCATCCAAATGGCTTAAAAAGGTATTTGTTAGATCTTTACATACACATTACAAATCTTCAGAAGAATTCAGTGGCAAAACCCAAATATGCTACTTTTTCAAATCACAAAAAAAAAAAAAATATTTCTGTTTCATTTGGCAGAATAATTACTCTTCATTCCAGTTATCTGGGGAATGGCTTAGCATGCCTTTCAATGCTGATACTTTTGTATTCTATAGCTTCTGTTACTTGTCTATCTCTAGCTGGAAGTGACCCAAGCTGAATTAGGCTTCACTGCATGTACAGCAGCAAATATTCCTGTCACGGTGTAGCTATACAGTGTGACTATGGTCCTGCATAAATAATAGTTGTGGGTTTAGTTGTGGGGAAGTGTTGTTTTTTCCCCTACTTTGAAATCCATTTTGATTGATAGGTGCTGACTTAATCTATTGACTGTTGCTCCCCTGCTTTCAGCAGGGAAAATAACTTTCCAGTGAAGCAAAAGTGAAGGTGATTCAGTAGTGGTAAAAAGGAGAATCAGCAGCACAACTTGTCTGTGCATTTGACCTGAGCTGTCATGCCATGTAAGCAGAAAAAGAGAATCTATGGGAAAATTAACACTAAAGTGAGCAGTAATGCAGAATTTTGGGTTACTGGAGTGTGAAATGAAACTGTTACAGCTCTTTCTTCCACAGTAAGGGGTGTGAGCCACTGACTAGAGAAATGCTGTAGAAGTGTAATGCCTTCCTAAGTCATATTTTAAGAAGTTTAAAAAGCTGTGAAGTCAGGAAATGTTCACAACTAAGTGTCATGCCCTTATGAAGTGGAAGATATTTGATAAAGAACTTCTGAGTACGGTTTGACATGTTACCTCCTACAAATGAACAGAACCATATGGATTTTACAGCAGGTATCATTTGTCTTTAAGTAAGTCATGTTTAGTGACGGCAGCTTGCCTCACAAAATAACGTCAACGTTGTCCCGTGATGGTTTGGTTTTGTTTTTTTGCTTTGGAGGGTCAAACAGGAGAGATTCTTAGTTTGGCTGCTATGATGACTGGGAGGATAAGCAACATGATTTGTTCTAAAGCTGTGATATAGCTGAGGCCATGTATACCCGAAAACCTGTTTGTCAGGTTAAGGTGAAAGGCAGGAGAGAAGGGACTTCTCTACGATGCACCCAGACCTGTAAGGAGCAGTTGCTGTCCTGTATCCAGGTCTAATATTAAACGTATTTTATGGAAGAATGAAATTGAAATGCAGTAGGCAAAAATATTACAGAAATTTGACCCAATATATTTTTACTTCTTATTGTTCGCTTCTGTAATTTTTGCTTTTACATAGTTATGAGTGACTTTATTCTGCTGGTACTGTCAGCAGTTACAGTAATTAGGAGCTTCAACAATGTGTTGTTTAACTAGAAGATTAGTTCATTATCTGCATTTATTATAGAAAATGTCATGGACAGTTTATGGGGTTTGCTGTGGGGATTTTCACATAACTTTGCACAACAAAAGTTTGGAAAACAGTAAATGAGTGATGGAAAAATAATAACATTTATAAGGTAGAGGGCGTTATTCAATTTTCCAGCTGATGAGTATGTGCATATAAAAAGACAGAAGATTGCTTTTGCTATCATGATATACTTTTCTGTAGTCCAGAGGTTAAGTTCTATCCTTATTTAACATACTCAGTTTTCTGACTTCTGCTGCTTCTCAAATTTGAAATAAAATAGAAGCAATCAGAAAAGTGGAATAACCAATCATTTAACCAGATATTGAAACTGTATTTAAATATTATTTAGTTATAAAATTGCATTTAAATAGATCAATAAAACTCTTTATTGGAGAAAATGCCCTGCCTTAACTTGAATTGAAGAGGATTAGGATTTAATAAAGTGAATTACTGTTTTCTATTTGAGAGGGAAATATATTTTCCCCCCAGGGTTTTGCTTTTAAAACTACCGTCTTTCTTCCCAGATGTTCTTGAATACATTCTGCATTGTTTTGAAACAACTCTAATCTTTAATACGATTATCTGTAAACTTCCTTTGTTTACCGAGGGATTTTTTCAGATTATCAAATCATTTTATGTACAAATCCTTTTCTTGGTGTGTACCATAAGTCTCCATTACATGCCTGAGGCAGTGCCCCAAATGAAGCTGAGTGACATAGAATCATGAAATGGTTTGGATTGGAAGGGACTTTAAAGATCATCTAGTTGTAACCACCCTGGTATGGGCAGGGACACCTTCCACTAGATCAGGCGCTCAAAGCCCCATCCAACCTGGCCTTGAACACTTCCGAGGAGGGGCCATCCACAGCCTTTCTGAGCAACCTGTCCCAGTATCTCACCACTCTCATAGTAATTCTTCCTAATATCTAGTCTTGTATCAACTATTGCTTATTCTCTGAACACAGAGAATTGAAATCGAGTCCCTGGTCTCAATTCATGGTTTGTTTCAAACATAGGGTAATGAGAGCTGGTGCAGGGAGACACTGGAGCGTGAGCATGTACATTTGTTTGCATCATAAACATAGACAAGTTGCTTAAAAGCGTATGGGATTGAGAAGAGAAAATGGTTGGAGCTAAGTTGCCATGTGCTTTTAAAGAACTCGATTAATATACTTTCCTGTACGAGTACACCAAAATGAGAGAAGTTATTTTCTCTCATTGTGATGATGATACACTGGGGTACAGGGTGGCACTTGACAGGAAGGAAGAGCCACCCCGTCCCAGTTCTCCATCCCACCAAAGTGTGGCCTGATCTGATTTTTCTCTGACTCCATCAGACTTCACAAGCTAAAATTGTGTTCTGTATTTCTCATGCACCAGTAACTTTCTGGAAGTTCTTTAAAGTGTGGAATCAAGTAACCTGACATTGGAAATACACTTGGGTGTCCCTCGTGCCACTCTCCTTTGTGTTTGCATGTGAAAAAAGTTCCTGAACAGAAATGAGCCAGTTGGATTACAACTCGGGTTCAGGAGGGGTGGGGAAAACTGAAAAGCAATGGGTAAGCTAAAAAGGGGCATTTCTTCATTTTGTAAATTATCTTGCAACCTGAATCATACAATTTTAACATTGCTACATGTAATTTTTGACATTGTCTTTTTAAATGACTGCAACAGTGCAGCAACTGCATCATTAGTAAAATCGTTACTGCTTATGAGGTTTAGAAGGAGCTGGCAATATTGTCTGAGCTACAAGACAGCTTAGAGACAGGAGAATATTGCCCTATAAAAGAAAAGTAGTTTGCTTTTTTTTTTTTTCCTGGAGGACAAAATGATTAGATGTGGTAGAAATTTCTTGAGATGAAGCAAGCTGTGCAGGTACCTGAGGATTTTTCATGTTTGAAGTTGTCAGAATCTGTTGTAGGGAAAAAGAGCAGATGTGAATACAGGAGCCTGATGTTTCCTCATCAGGACTGCCTCTCCATCCTCTCAATGTAGGAGTTCAAATGCCAACTGTAGTAGAGGGAAATAAGAAGTAAGCAAAAAAGGATGCAGCTTCGAAGGACGAATCTGTGGTGAGAGCTTCCCTTGCTGGCAGAAGCCTGAGTAAGCAGGTTGGGCTGGCAGCATGCCCTGAAGGTTAATGTAATCGGTTGCCAAGATGGAGGAGGGGGCGAAGCCATCCATTCTGCTGGGGTTCTCAAGAAAGATGCTCTGAGAAGGTTTCTGTCTGCTGCTTATTATTTCTTCCTCTAGGACTGAGACAATGCAAGGTTAAAAAAAAAGCCCCAACAATCAATGTATATAGTGTCTCTGGCATTTAGAGCTGCATTGGTTTCTTTGGTGGACTCTGAGGAGCAGCTGGGCTGGTGTTTCATTTCTTCTGTAGCTCAACTGCCCTGGCAGGCTCAGAGGCTGCCATCCATGCTCCCAACCACCAAAACTGTCCACTGCACTAGCTGAGGTTTTATGGTGCCTCTGAGGCTATTATTGGTTGTCAATCTATATTGAAGAAATACTGCCAATTTTTTTAGCGCTAATGTAGGAGAGATCTAACTGAGCACAGAGACAGTGATACTGTTAATTTTCCAGGCTGTTGTTACTCTCAGCTGTCCCTAGACATGCTCACCATTTTATGTTTCCTGTCTAATGGCATGAGCCAGGATGTCATAATATCCAAAATCAAATGTACCAGAAAATATAATAAATTAGAGTTGAGCTAGCAGAGTAATTGAAGAATAAACTGAATTTTAAACAACACAAGATTGCATTATGAACTGATTGCTATGCACAAAATGTACCAGAGGAGTGTGACTTCATGTAGATTTACTATTGATGGAAGCATTTCCTAGATTGCTACTGGTAATAAAGAAATGAAAATGGTTTGAACTTCTGAGTTAGCACCACAACGTAATATTGCAGGAGAAGAGAAGTACCATTCTTATTACACTATAAAGAAATTCTGGAAGAAAAATTTTCTTGATCATTTAGTTAGTTATTTATTTAAAAGGTTTACATTTATTAAGCAATTCTGGAGTTTATAAAGTCACAAAGTGAATGCAGGATTTGGCATGGAAAAAGCTGAATTTGTCCTTGACTCCTAATGTAATTCTTTAATAAGAATTTACTTAGGAAATGTCGGAGTAGGGTGGATTCCTCTCAATTCATAAAAATTGGGTTTAAGGACATTGGGTGTTCTCAAGGAATTCTAAGGTTGCTTCCTATGTCAGTTTCATGGCAAGTAGCCTGTATATTTTGTTTGAATAATGTTCTTGTATTTTGTGTTTTATTAAAAGCAGGTAACAAACATACATAAGACATTCTACAAATAAACCTCTAGCTATAATGCTAGTAGAGATGTAAGGAGATGGCATAAGAAGTTCTGGTTTTGTGAGCTGGAAATTGCCTCTGCTGAGCCCTGGAAACTCAGCATCCATGTTCTCCTGGTCTTTTGAAATTCAAAAGGAGATAGTGCTAGTCAAAGCCACCCAAAGGTTTATCTTAGAACCAGAAGCTGTGGAAAAGCCTGTGAAATGCAAATAGTCAGTAGCAGATATTTGCTAAAAGATAACAAATGTTGTTTGAGCTCCTGGGTTGAAGAGTCTGAGTGGGCTGTATGAAAGTAAGTCCTGTGCAGAGGTGTCAGTGTTGAAGTCGTTGAGCTGCTGATGTGCAAAGAAATCTGAAAACACTTTTGACCATACTTTATATTCTATTCATCCTAATTTTGAGAATGCAAAGAAAATGTTGTAAGGATGAGATTTTTTTGGCAAGAATAATTCAAGCTCAAGGCAAGACTCTGCCACTTCCAAAATTCCGTTCTGTGGTGAAATACCAGCAAATGGAAGGGCTGTTCAGTTGTAGGAAATGAGCATCAGTGTTCCTTGGTGGCAGAGAGCACAGGAAGGCAAAAAAGAAATGCGCTGAAAGAATCTGGTTTTGTGGTGATTCACAGTATAATTTAAGTAAATGCTTCTAAGTTTAATGGGTTGAGTTGCATTTAAACATGAAATGGTATTGTTTCTTTTCATTATTCTTGTAAAATTTAAACAAAGTTCTTTACCAGGAGTAGTAACGAAATACACTTGATTTTTAAATTAATTTTATAAATAGTGAAAGAAGGTGGCTCTTGTGAGTTAAGTACTTGAGTATATACAGTAAGCTTTAGCATTCAGAGTGCTTTAAATCTCTTGATTTGAATGACTTTGCTGTGCCACAACCTAATGGAAGCAGAAATTAATCTAAAAGATGCAATAAACTGCTTGTTTCTCCCATGTAATATTTAAAATGAATTTTCTGTATGTATTCTGATCACTTAACTTATCTCCTCACATCCCTCTCACATCTCCATAGAAGTGGGCTCTGGGATCACAGGGAGGCAGGATGTCCAGCTGCTGCTTGCCGCTCCTGTCTGCCTGAGGAGATGGTAAGGGCTGCTGTCATAAAAAAGCTGCAGACCACTATGGCTCTGGCTCTTCAAAATTTGTAGCAGAAAACTTGGGAGAACTTTGTTACAAAGGACTAAATAACCTGCCTATCAACAAGGGAAAACAAGCACAATTTAACCAATTTAAAAAGAAACAAAGTGCAGGAAGATTCCTACAGGCAGGTTTTAAGGAAGGGCATCTTCAAGATCTCGTATTTCTGTTCTCTTCAATGGCATGTTGTGATATTTTGTGAAAAATTCATAACTCTTATGTGCTACTGGGAACTCCCTGTTCCTTTTCCCCTGTCCTGTACCCCAGGTGACTTTTGGTGAGTTACACAAACGCCATTTATCTTGAGAGCTTTGCCCATATTTGTATGGTTAAGCCTTATGCTAGCTGTGCTCAGTCTCTTTTCTAATGCATGTTACCTAGATGACCTGGTGCACAAAATCTGTGTACTGTGAATGTTCTTTTGCTGCAGGTAAGACCACTTGAGAAACCTTGAGTGCAGTTGTTAGGGAGGAGTATGTTGGATAAATGGAGTTCTTTCAGAGATTCATGTAGCATTGTTTTCTTTCAAAGTATATTAGTGCTATGAAAGAAGGCAAGTATTTCTGATAAAGTTTATTGCAATAGTAAATGTTAGAACCAGGCCAGCAGTATAAAGCTGTCCTGATTGTTTTGGAAGCTGCAAACAGCTGAATGATATATTACAATTTAAGCAATATATTTTCTATAGCATTTAGAAGCATAAAATCTAAACCATTCTTACAGGGTGAATGCATCCTGGAAGCACACAGCATTTGTCATGGTTGAAAACAGCTCTGTGTTCAGTCCAGTAGCGAGATGCCTGAGAATCCTGTGAGGAAGGATGCATAAGGGAGCATTAACAAGGAACCTAAAGGTGCTGTTGCTGAGCTATGGGGCACAGGCAGTAACTGAGACCTGCCAGTTTCTGATGTGAATGTTTTTAACATGTGAAACCTGGAAAGATGTTGTTTGGTTGGCTGTTTGTTTTTTTTAAAAAAAAAAGTTACAAAAATTATTAGAGACTGCTTTATGATTCTTACTCAAGAAGCCTTTCCTTATCTTATTGTTAATTAAACCATAGTGCATAAAAGTAATGGAAGGTTTAATAATTTTAAAGAGATGTTTATCTATCTTGTGGCATTGCTGATGGGCAGCTAATACAGCTAGTTAGGTCTGGTAAGGATTTGCTACAGACTGAGTAAATATCACAAACACATAAGGATGGGAAGCCCTCAGGAACTGTAAACATGACTAGTTAATACCATTAAGGAAAGATTTTCACTGCAGAGTTGCAGAAATATACGTATAATGTATACACACAAACTAATCCGACCAGCTAGACACATATGGTGATGCTGTTGGGATCAGCAGTTAATGGTATGCTTTCTGTTAAGGAGTGGTCTTCCTGTAGTAGGTGGGCAGGGAGCCAATGCTATGTTAAGTCATTGATGTCATCCCAGGGCTGCTGATAGAGGGGACAGGTGGGGCCACAGATCCTGAGACCAATGTATGCAGCAGCCGCATCCATCCTTACATGGCACTGCTGCTGAGGTGCTGGACTGCTGAGGTTTGTTTTATGGTTATGTTGTTGAGTCCTGTAAGTAAAGTCTTTAGTCTGGTGATCAGCTTTCCAGTGGAGACTCCCATGCTTGAAGAATGTCTTCAGTGTATTATTTTAACTATGTTACCCAAAGCAGGTATAAATGAATGCTCCTAGTGTGTCCGTTAGATGGGGAGATGGACAGTTCATAAATTTAGGTGTTGCTCTGTTTCATGTTCAGTCAAATAGACTTTGATGTAATGTAGTAGCATGAAGGCCTTCTGAGTTTTGTGAATGCAAGGAGTAGTCAGTTCAGCTTTCTCCCTGAAAAGTCCAATGCAAATAATAAGGAAGAGCCTTTCACATATCTTGTATTGTTTTCCTACTTTGGTAGAAACTGATTCACGTCAGCTTTAGTAAAGGATTTAGTCACTGAAAGAAAACTTTCGCCACATGAACGAAGAGGATGAGAAATTGCAAATTGATCATCAGCAGAAATATTTCATGGGGCTTACAGAGGATCCTTTCGTATGAAAGTGGGAGAACTACAGATATAAACTAAGTCCTTACATGAGGCAATAGTTTGAAGTGGCATGCCAATATTTTTTTCCCCTTCTAGCTCTTCTGTGTTTTTGAAGAGGGCATGGAAAAAGCCCATCAAAACAGTTCTTTACTGGGGACTTTCAGGTTCTTAGGTAAAGGCATTAAATAAGTGGAGTATGCAGTAACTGCATCATGGGCACTACGTTGTTCAGTCACACCTTAGAAAGTTAAAAATGTCATGAGTTCAAAACATGTTTCCTCATATCTCTGCACAACATAGAAGACCGCAATTGCTTGCCTAAATAAACAGGACATTTTCAATTATAAGGTGCCATTACCTTTGTGTGTTCTTGTCATTTATGAAATCAGTGGGTGGTTAATTAAAGTCCTCCTTTGGACTCTTCTGAAGGCTGTGTATTAATTATATTTTAGCGGTGATGTGCAAATTTCTCAACTTTTTAATGAGGGTAAAAGTTGTTTACCTCTTCAGAAATATGTTGTGGGTTTTGTTTTGTTAAAGTTCCTATAATATGGAGTTTTGTGTTGGGTTTTTGTTTCTTTCAAATAAAATCTTACTATTCAACTGCTCATTGCAATCATGTGGCATACTTGGTTGAAATAAAATCTTTATTCTTAATTTTCCTGCCACAAGTGGTGTTCCCCAGGCTCAGTTTTGGGGCTGGCTCTGTTCAATATCTTTATCAATGATCTGGATGAGGGGGATTGAATGCACCCTTTGTAAGTTTGCAGATGACACCAAGTTGGGTTGGATTGTTGATCTGCTTGAGGGTAGGGAGGCTAATAGAGGGGTCTGGACAGGCTGGATCAATGGGCCGAGGCCAATCGTATAAGGCTCAACAGCACCAAACGGCAAGTGCCTATGCTTGGGTCACAAAAGCCCCGTGCAATGCTACAGTCTTGGGGCAGAGGGGCTAGAAAGCTGCATAGTGAAGAAGGACCTGGTGGTTTTGGTTGACAGCCAGCTGAACATGAGTCAGCAGTGTTCCCAGGTGGCCAAAAAGGCCAACAGCATCCTGATTGATATCAGAAATAGTGTGGCCAGCAGGACTAGGGAAGTGATTGTTCCGCTCTACTGGTAAAGCCACACCTCCAATACTTTGTTCAGTTTTGGGCCCCTCGCTGTAAGAAAGATGGTTAATTTACTTTGCAATTGTATTTTCTCAAATGGAGAAATGGAGGGGGTGGTATAAAGACCACTCTGAAGTCCTCTGAAGCATCCACTGAGACCTCAGACTGAATGCTCCTCTGCTGGAGCGTACTTGTATAGTGCTGACTTACGATGTTCTTTGTAGGTTTTAGGTTTTTTTCATCTACTTCATGGAACTAAGTAAATGAAGGGAGAGGATGGTATTATGGGGGATATGGTGGTTATCACATGTAGCAGGCTGTAAACTCTCTTGCACGTCATTTGTAGTATATCGAGTATCATGGAAAAATAATACTTAAGTATTTAATTTGTGAGTTACTGAAATCCCATATACTGGACTTTTTAGAACTTTTATGGAAGAGAGTGTTTTTTGGTTTGTGAGTCTGCAAGTATGCAGTATATCTAGTATTCAAAAAGCCATGAAGTTAGTTAATTTGAAAGAAAAACAGAACAGTCTCCCGCCCTCCTCCTCATTTCAACTGATGAAAGCAAAGTAATTTCAGGATGTAAAGCTGACTTTCTGGACTGAATATCCTTCTAGTATTGAGACACTGAATTAGAAAACTGTACATAAATTGGGAATTTTTCAGAAAGAATTTTTCTGAGAACAGTTTTGACATTTCAATTGTCTTTTTAAAAAGCAGAATTTTCTTAAATAGAGGGAAGGAAAGAATAACATTGTATAATCCAATTTGTTGTTTTTCTTGCAAGTGTTGTCTTGCTTTACATAATATTCATAGCACATGGAGAGCATGACAGAGACTTGAGATGTCCTGTATGTGTTGTAAAGCCACTGTATGCGTGGAGTTATTGTGTTTGTGTGTGCGATGCCCACACATGCTTGCCGTGTGTGCTTACAAAACTCTGATCTGCTAGATGTAGTAGCACTGTTTCATTATGTATTCCTGAGAAATTGCTGGTGATGTTTTAGCCTGCAGTTAATTTTAATGTTAGGTTTAGGATTTGAAAAGGACACAGTGTTAAGAGACCTCCTGCAGATCTTTCATGCTGGCTTCTGCTCCAGTAAGTATTTACCAAGCCACAGCTATTAGGGCTTCACTCATATTCGTGTGAGGTTAGGTGATTAGATAAATTTGCTGCTGTAAGTCAAACCCCGAGAGCTGCTTGGTGGTTATAGGAGGGGCTGGTCCTGTTTTAATTACACACCAGTGAATTAATTTGTGTATACCAGCATGTTAACAGCCTTTTTCCTTGAAGTTCCTTGTTGTCATGTGATATCCCCTCCTCCAGGAGAACAACAGTATATTCTTTTCCTTTATGTTGGACAGGTATGCTGTGCTCCCTCCTTGCCTCCACTGGGATGGAATGGTAAGGAATGTAGACTAAAAAGATGATAAAGGGAAGGGGCTGTTTTGCTCTGTGTTGCAGATTTTGTAATAGATCCTCGGTGCTAGCTGCCGAGGAATTGTACCTGGGTGTTTCTGGGGCTCTGCTCAGCATTTTAAAGATGCTGTTCTTCAGAAGCTGGGCACCGAGTGCTTAATTGCAGGTTAGACCCTGTGATGAGAATTACAAGCAAGAAACGAAGGGAATGCTTTTGATTCAGCTTGTTTCAATGTGTGGCTATTCTAACCCAAAGTGCAAAGTGAGTTTCTTTTTATTTAGCTGGTTTGTGCTTTTTGTTTATGTGGGTTTTTTTCATTGCTCTTTCTGAGGGTTTTTCCTAAATTGTATGGTTCTCTGATACAATGTATTTAACAGGTTGATGCTTTGCAAAATGTTGTGGTTAGGAATCTAAATTTCACTTGCACGAACACAAAGGTTCTTTTTGGTGATTTGTATGTATGTGTATGAATTTTTAAAGATTAACAAATTTTAGCTTTGCTCAGTTGTAAAATCCAAATTTAAAAACACATTTCATGAATTATGTGAGATTTCTGACGTCTTTGTAGTCACAAGGTGAGAAAGAAGTAGTGAAATGCAATGAAACATTTCTGGTGAATAAGCAGAGGTCAGGGTACATTCTGACTGAAATGAAACCAACATCCTTCTTTCTCACGGCTATTTGTATTATTTATAAATGCATGAGATGTGTATTGAGAGGGTGCCTGGGAAATACGCTCTTAAATGAGAAAGCTCTTTGGTCTCCTAGGATACATATGTAGTAATAGTTTTACAGTAAAACATAAGGTTTTCCAATAGGCATCCTAGAAACCCTGATAAACTTCCAAGTAGCCTTTATAACTACCTTACAAAAAAAGGCATCTTATTTTTTTGGGCATTATGCAGTGAATGCAAACTTCAAGTTACACAAGTCCTCTGGTTAAGACTTTTTTTAAAACAAAAGGAGTGGATATATTTCTGAAAAACAGAAAAAGAAACAGAAGATCATTCATGCATTTGTTCCTTGCTAGTAAATCTGTTTGCTTTCAGGATATCTTGGTAGAAAAATAAAAGTTAAGAGCTGTAGTGTATAGGTATTGTGAAGTAATTATACTTAATGCTTTCAAGTGGAAATGTCTGTCCTAGAAGAATAACTCCTGTTTCACTTTTTTTCCAGGATTTGGGGATGGGAAGGAGGGAAAGAGAAAAATGGGAGAACAAGTGAGATGTCAGGTCTGAGTATAAGGAGGTTTTTTAATTAAACATTTGAAATCGTTGATGAGGTTCATTGGTTTTGTTTGTGTGATTTCTTACCCTAGCATGCTGTGTACCAGTGTTGGGACGAGGTTTTAGAGCTGGTTCACTGCATGCTTTAACCTCCAGTTTGCAGCTAGGTAGGAATGTCTGAGCCAAAGCACCCCCTCGGTTACATTTACAAGTCTGAAGGGAGTCATGAGGGCAGTGGAGAACATGGGTCTCCAGCCAGCTGAATCCAGCATCCATCTTCTATTGCTTATGGGAAAGATGTGGTGATTTATTTCCATTTACTTTGTGAAAAAAACCCCAAGACTCTTTGTAAACTGTTTTAGCTTTGTATATACTTCCATTTAGTAGTAGTGATTGTCTTAACTAAAGCAACACAACATACTTTAACAACAAAAATATCACTTCGGAATTTAACCTTATTGAAACCTCATGTTCAGTTAAACCAGTCTGTAATGATAAGCAGTAAATCTGAGGTTGTATATTTACAGTTCTGAAGTTTATAAAGGGAAATATATGCAGATTACTCTTTTTTTAGCCGAAGTATACTGTATTATTGCAGTAGCTTTCTAGTGTAAGTTCTTGGTTCTGTGAAAGGTTTTACTTTTTCCATCTTAAAATTGTTTAGCTAAGATGGCCTTTTCAGGACTCTTTCCTTTTTCCCTATGTTTTCTTTACATTCACTCAGTATATGGAGGAAGACTAGTTGCATGGGATTTTATTTGTTGTTTCTATGTTCTCATCGTGTATGACTGATAATAAGAGGCAATGTTGCTTGTAGTTGAGTCTGTTGCTTTTAAAGTAAGATGTCTTCTTTGGATGAAAATCTCATCATGTTATTGACTACACTTCTGGTTTTCAGACTGCACAAAGAAAGGACAGAATGAAAGCTTTTAATTACCTTGTTTCCTCACCTCTTGGTTCATTAAATTGGAATTACTTAGCTTTTTAACTTTCAAAACCAGTGAAAATCAAGGGTGTTTTTTATTGTAGAATTAAATGGTATTTACAAAATACAAAAAGTCATTTTTCTGATCCAAATGTCTGTGTCTGGCTGGAAACTAGTAACTATAGAGCAAACTACTTTTTTAACTGTGAGTTCCCTCATAATTCTTTATATTCCAAGCTTGATGCAGCAGGGACCCTTCTCAAAATAAGGTGTACACTCATTTCCTAGGTATTCCTTAGCTTTTTAGTGATTCTGCCAGGTGAAGATTTCTTGTGGCATAGTCTTTTTGGCCTACTACACCCTGTTCCTGTGAGCTGCTGGACTGATCTGGCTTGATAGTAAGTTTGAGTAATTTCTTACAAGATCTCAATTTTATGAACTGACAGTTTGTAGGTAAACTTCTGTCTAATTCCTTGAATCCCTGTTGTTGTGGTAGGAACAGAGAAACTTACAAGTATGTTATTTCCAAATACCCTGTTGTGTGCAAATGCCATTGCATTAAGCTAGCCTAACGTTGTCAACACAGCTGCTACTGCTGTACAAAGGTGTCTACAGCAGCACAGGACCTTGTGTAGCATACTTGGGTCTTACTGACTTGGTGCACAGCACTGCTCCCTTTTTATGAAAAAGAGATCTATCCCATGGGAATGTGAGCCTTTATCTTAGAGACAGTATAATCTTTTGGGTTCATTTGCACGGCTCCTTATTTGTAGTAGGAGTGTTGTCTGAAGATTTCTGGCTCTTGGACAATATAACAATTAGCAAAAAAAAAAGGTTTAAAAAATGTTTTGTCTAAGTATCTGGCATAGAACATGTGAAAGTGTTTAGCATGGGTTAAAAAAAAAAGTGGGGAAATAAATGAGAGCTTGAAATTTTTGTTTGTGAACCTAACCTAACTTGTTGAGAAGTGCTTGGTTTGGGAAAATGAGCATTGTGGTTAGGGAGTGCAAAGAAGATGAGTAATCCGGAGCCTGAATCGTCTGCCTCTTAAAGACCTTTTTCCAAAAGCAATGCTAATAAAGTAATATCCTTCTAAGCAAGACTGGTATTTAAGAGCTAACTCTTAAGTGTTGAATACATTGAATAAATGAGGAAGTGAAAATTGTATCATCCCCCACAGAATCTCAAATGCAAAATTTCAGCGTGCTGAGAAGAGACTGGACAGGGAGGAGGAGGAGGAGGAGGAGGAGAAGAAGGTTGACTTCTTCCCTTTGTAGCATGCTTCTGTCAGCCTCTGTTGCTGGAACCATTTTGACCACGGATACAGAAAAGAGGTGCCTGAAGTTAGGAAACTGAACGTCCTGTCTGGTGGGGCTCTTTAGCACGTCGCTTTTTTCCCTACTCTCTTCCCAAAATGTGGTGAACCAGAATTCCCTACTGATGTGAGTAGATGTCTTCTAAGTGCTCTGCAAATTCATGATTAAATATTTGAGAACTGAAATATGTTTTTCTTTCATATTTTAGGCCTTTGTTTTTTTAACAGCTACTCTTTTATTTGCTAGACGAGCATAGCAGTTGGAGCCCTGATTCCTCTCCACCCCAGCAAACTTCTCTTGACCCTTCCTCGTGTTTGCTTGTCAGACAAGTAGCCTTTTCTGAGCATTTAGCCCTCTTATACTTTTATTGGACAACTTTATTCTAGTTTATTTCTTTATAGTTATATTACTGTATCTGTTATATGTAATTTCCACACATGGCTACCAGTTTAGTGTTTTACATGTCTTTAGCATAATTTTTTAAATTTTATTTTATTTCAATTTAGAGGGCACACAGCAGCAGCCAAACTTTAGACATCAGGCACATAAATAACTGCACTGTTAAAGCTTCCCTATCTAATAGATGCTGAAATTCTATTTTTTAATATATATATATATATATATATATATATTTAAGATACAGTCAGCCATGCTAATAGGGAAATTAATTAAATAAACAGCTGGCAAACATGGTTAGGGAGTAGAGGAGTGTTTTAGGGAAAATGTTTGGGCTTTTTTGGTCTTTTTTTTTCGTTCAACAAATGTTGTCTCTGCTCTTTCTTGGTGGTTCTGAAATTATAAAGACTGAAGTGGAGAGTATATGATTACTACAGTTGGACTAAAAATAGATACAGCAGTGTCTTTGCTTCCATATTCTTTGTCTGTGTCAAATCTGTATAACCAGACCTGACTTTACATAGTCAACTCAACATTCACTTCCCTCTCTGAATCCTGTCTGGAGGCCCCAGATCAAGTGCTAGTCTACTGTGTATGTAAAGACCTGTTTACATACAAAATACTAAAAAGTTTTTTATTTAAGATAATATTTGTATATTTAAGACTACAGCTTCTAGATTTAACATGTTCTTATTATGTAAATTCTGATGATGAGTGGAGTAATTTATTTTCAGTGCAGAGTACATCTGTCTGAGGTATGGTACATGTGCATAAGCAGAAGACCTCAAGATAACATTTTTTTTTCTGATAAGTGTCTTACAAAATATTTTCTGTAAATATAGAAGACCATGAGGACAGGTTGTGCTCTGCCTTTCCTGTGTGCTCAAAGCTGAGTTGGGCAGCTGGCTCTGAAAATAACCATTTTAGATGGATCAGAGTGAAAGTTCTTCCTGAAAATTCAGTGGAAATCAAGTGATATACAGCAGCAAAGTGAAATGTCTTCAGCAGCTTCATCACCCTAAAGCACTAAGAATCAAGGAACTTGCCTTTATTATGGAGTTAATTTAAGTAACAGCTGGTGGATGGCATCCTAACATCATTGTCAGGCATAGGTAGGGACTGCTCAGGCACAGCAGTGCTTTCAGGATGAATCATCTGCTTGCCAAGATGTAGCTTTCTCTGCTCCCTGGTAGTGCTGGGCTGCAAACCAAGTGGGTGATTTCGCAGGTGAACCACGCACTCTGCTTGCGGTGGCCTGCTCACTAGCAAGTCATGTCTCCTGGCTAATTTGGCCTGTGTGTAGGTAGACTGAGTTAAACACTCTTTTGACTGTGGGTTTAAGAAGGCTTTTATTTTCTTCTGTTTTGGAAAATCCTGATGTGGAGTTACTTGTTTTCTTTCCCTGGGGAGAAAATAAGCAGTCTCTAGGCAGTGCAGACTGGTTTAGGGGATTGCTTTAGCTCTTCAAATGATACTCCTGAGCTGCCAGGTTGCTGCTCGGCAGATTGAGGCTGAAGCTGCAAACCAGCTATACCATCCTCTACGCTCCTTCTGCCGTACATTCAGGGTTCTTCCTCTGGCTTTGGATTGTCATGGGTTCTTGCCAGTCATTGGGCACTTGCTCCCACAGAGAACTCTGCCTGCTTTCCTCCAGAGCAACGACAGTGTGTGGCTTATCGTTTATCTGAGCCATCTCTGGACTATGTATGGCCTCTTGGCTCCATTTTGCAAAGATCTTAGAAATCCTTGTTTTGACAGAGATTGTTCTTCTTTTTGTTAGCTCAGTGGGAGGTAGCTTCATTTTTTTTCCATGATGTGTCTCAGTAGAACTGCTTAGGAACAGCATAGTTGACCTTTCAAAATAGCTTTCCACCATCACTTTGGTTGTGGTTGATGAGGGAAACCAGCTGTAACATGTTACGCAAGGTGACATATGCCCGAAGGAAGAGACGGAGCTGGTGTTTCTCCCTGAAAATGGTTAGTCCTGCCATTTAACTACCCAGAAAGTTCTTTTATCCTTCTTTCCACCCCTCCACCTCCAGCTTCTCTCTGTCATCAGAGCCATTTTGTGATTAATCTAAAGTGTTGCCTCCCTGAATTTTCTCCATGCACATCCGTAGGTAGGGGGGCTGGTTATATGGAAGAGCAGAAAAAGGGAACATAGCTCACTGCTTCCTTCTTTATTTTGTTTGAATCACTTCAGCTCCTTAAAATTTGAATTATTCAAATCAAACTCTCTCTATGCATGCCCAGGAACCAGCTGCATTTAATCTAGTTAAGTGTTTTCTGTTCATCCACGGAAGTCCCCATTTCAGGGCAAAGTGTGCAGGGGAGGGCTTTCCAGAAGGTTTAGCATCTTGATGGACAGCTTTGTGCTGCCTTCATCTCTCCAAACAGAAAGGGTGGCACATATGGCAAGGACTGGTAGACAGATTGCAGTGCAGAAAATAGCTATGGCAGATAAGCAAATGTTTTATTCTTTCTTGCCTTTCTCCTCTGCTCCCTCAGTGAGAAGAAAGCCTTGCTAATTGTCTCCTTGTGGTGGATTTTTGGCTGTTGGGGTACTTTTTTTGCTCCCATTGGATTTAAAAGCCCACACATTGCGAGAGTGGTAATGAGATACTGCTTTTGTTATGTTCTTTGCACTAGGAAGGAAATTTGTCTTTGGCTTTACTGGCAGGTAAGTGTGAGTTATTTTCACTTTATTTTACTTTGCTTCTTTGTATGCCTTTTTTTCACTGCTGCAAAATCCCAGAAGGGATTTTTGAGCTTGAAGGATGTTTCATCTAGGATTTTTTATACACTCAGGCCTAGAAATTGCAAACCTGCTTGGTTGTTAGGAGACCTGGAAGCACCTTGAGCCCCCAGGCACTTGTCCCACATTTGATGGTTTCTGTGGTGGGGTAGCTTCTGACACCAAGAAGCTTTAGCCCCAAGAAGCAGCAGGTCCTTCTCTTTCTTCTTAGGAGAAAATTGAATGTAGCCATAGAAAATTTATCTTCCAAATTGTAAAGGTGGCCACTGTCTCTCTTGTGAAACAGGCTGGCAGAGAAGGGCAAATACTCATCAGCAAGACTTCGAGTAAGGTTGGCAACAACGGGTGCTGTGCCTGCAGGGCAGAGAGTGCAAGTTCAAGTCCTTTCTCCTTCATGGGGTTGAGGTTTCCTGGAGGTCAGGAAAGTAGCCCAGCCATCGAAACCTGTGTGGCTCTTGTCTATCTTGTCTTTTGTGTCTGTTGTCTTCCTCTTTTAGTGCTCCCCTTGTTCAATAGGAGTGTGCAGTGTTTAATCTGTAGATGCATTGATATATCTTTGTTAAAAATTCGTACTCTTTTCTTCTATTCTGAGATGATTTATCTGATGTAGATCTGTATCTGCTATAAAGAGCAGATATTTTGTTGCACAGACCTCCATAGGGTCACAATCCTCATCTTCCCTGTCTCATTTGAGACCAATTTGACTAACGTAAAGCTATTTTAATCTCCAGGTCCTAAAATAGAAGCCATTCCATTTAAACTGTAGAAAATGGCTACAAGATGATCTTTGCATGTTTGAATAAAACCTTCTGGCCACTTGTTTTATCTCTGGTGACTGTGTCCTTCTCTTACCTCCCATCATCCCCTGGTATCAAGCATCCCTGTGTTTGAGGTGCTAGTTTTGAGAGGCAGGTGTCATCTATCTTCACTCCTAAGGTTGTTTGGCCTTGCACTTCCCTTTGGTTTCCACTTTCTTTACATGTTTTTGTTCCCTGATGTGGTGGTTGCTCAGACCCTCTGAGCCTCAGCAGACAGCCGTGGGGCCGAGAGGGCAGCACAGACATTCATCCTGCTAGTGCCCCTTGGCATGGCAGTGTGTCTCACACATGCTGCTCTACAGTGAGGGCCCTTAACAGCACAGTGGTAATTAAGGCCCGTTGCCCCCCGTTGCCATGGAAATAGCACTCCACAAATAACCGAACACAACTTATGCTCCTATTATTTTTCCCAAATGCTCCTTAGTCACCAGATTTAAACAGGGTTTCATTTCACAGCCTGGAAAAATGCTGTACTATGGAAACACTCAGCATGGGGAATGCATGTACACATCTTTTTTAGGATATTGCCTATGGAAACCTGCACCCCTGAGGCGTGGGAGGAAAACCATCACCTGCAACCCATTGCCTTTGCAGCAGTGATGTCACGTCAACATCTGTTGTAGGGCTGACACTTTGGCTGCGTGGACGCTGCTTTGATGGAGCAAACAGACAAGCACAGTGGCAAAGAAATACTCAATGCAGAGATGGTTTTACTGCAAGCCCAGAATTTCCTGCTTGTGGTTCAGTGGAACAAAGCCACTGTTCAGGCACAATATTGTTTAGTTTTAACACAAAAATTCCAGTCATTCTGCTGAACAACTTAGACAAATGTCGACAAGAGTACAAAAGAATAGGTGTATTGGATAATTGGCATGTGGTGACACAGTGTGGCTGCAACATTAGCAGAAATCTGTCCCAGTCTTACTGCTGTGCTCTGCCCATCTCTCATAGGTTTTTTTCCAGACTTCAAGCTGCCAGATGCGACTTTTTGACATTACTTTCAGCATTCAAGTTGTCAAAAGAGGAATAGTCTAGGGGGATTACTGCTTCAGAAACTTGGACTAGAATTGATTTGGTGTTTGGTGTTTGAGCACAGTGTAGCCTTCAGATATTGGTTTCATTAACATGGATATTGTTAAGTCAATATAAGTTGGTGCTTCTGCTTTACTTGTTTGCTGTATGGCTTTACTATTAAAGCAGAGGTTGTATCTAATGAGCTAGGTCATGCTTATTGGAAGATGTGAAATAACACATTTCCCCTCTAGTGCTGTGCACCAGCTAATTTTTCTCATTATGTTTTTTGTTACAGTTTCTTCTATCTCTTATTCTTCCACTCAAGCTAGAGTCTGCTTTGAAATTAGTTATAAATCATCAGCCTGATGCTGCAATTCGTATGAAGGATACTGGACTGGGAACTAAGCTAATGTTTAATTGGTTATGATGTGGCTTTAAGCAATGGTTGTAACCACTATATAGTTTCCCTCTGCTTTTGTTGAGCCACTCCTGGCTGCTAAGAGATCCTGTTCACAGCCCTGGAGTTTGAACAAGGCAAGGGAAGAGATCCTTCTAGGTTCTAGCTTGGTCACTCAAGTGCTGTGGCTATGGAGAACAGACTTCAGGAGTCTTGAGACATTTTAAAATTAAGCCTACCTTTCCTGAAATCCAGAGTGATGCTGGTGTTCAGAGTTACTGAATGATATGTTATGCATTGCCTTGCAAGTGCAGATCTGGCTGACCAGGAAAGGACAACCTGAGTCTAAGGTCTTATGAAGTCTTCACCGTAGTTGTTGTAACTTCTCTCCATACCCTCCCTTTCCCCTCTGCAGTGGGTTAAGAAAGTGAAATGCTAAGGCATTCCTGCATTGCCAGCAGGGAACAAAATTTTGAGCCCTCTGGGATAAGAAGCACCACCCAGTGGCCTTAGATTGAGAGGAAGTACAGGAGAACATTGTCTCACCTGCAACCAGTTCAATCAACAGAAATTAAACATTAATTCAGTGGTTAGATACACCTCAGTCAGAAGATGTCCATTCTGGTGTAAAGAGTTGTCAACCAGAACTGAGACATCTGCATCCCAGCTGTTTGGGATACAGGGACTTTGGAGTCTAGCAAAGGAGCAGATGCATCATTCATCAAAGGCTGTTCTTTTGACCTTTGCTTTTGGTTGAGGAACTTGCATAGGGTAGTAAACAAAACAGGAAATTATGGTAAATTAAAGATAATTTTTAGGGAGATTACTTGGTAAAGCAGGTACTTCCCTTAGTTATTTGCCTCTGGGGCATAGTCAGATTTTTTAGTAAAATTTGGAAGAGTCAGTTAATGGGCTATAAATCTCCAGGATTTTAATAAGAGAATTTAGAACTGGGTTACTTAAATCTCTGAGAGCATTCATTGCAAAATACAGATTTGTGTTAACTTCATGCTTTTTTGTAAAAATGTGTAAAAAGATCTTCTCCAAAGATTGTTAGTTGAATTTGTAAGTCAGAACTAGAGGAGGCCTAAGTCTAAAATCACTCTCATGCTCACTCTGCTTAAAAAAAAAGAAAAGAAAAAAAGAAGAAAAATTATAGTAAGATGTCCAGTCTTGCTCAGTTCCCAAGTGGATTGTGATTTAAAACTGAAAGCAGGGCACCACCTGCACTGTTCAACTGTTGTAATGAAGTCCCAGAAGGATTGTTTCTTAGGGAATTATATGACTTGAATAACAGGCCTGGCTGGCTCTTTTACCTTTTGTATACTTTTGATAATTCTGATTGTTTTTCCTGTTTGCAGCTTTCCTGAGTTGATCCTGTAGAGCTGTTGATCTGCAGTGATAAAAGATACAGAAAATAATATAAGGAATGCATAAAGTGGGTGTAAGTAGGGTATTATAAATGGCAGTGCTCTGGTATTGTGGATTTCGGGGATACAGTGCTTTATGTCAGTGAAATGTAGACCCTGCCTGCAATCCCACTTGTTGCTCAGACCACAGATACTGTGAGTGTGGACTTTCTAAATCCGTTGATATTTTGCACTGGGAACAGCCTGTAAAAAAGTGTTGGAATTGATAATCAGGCATCTGTGGTATAAAATCAATACAAATCCTGGTGCTTATTTCTCAATCACGTAACAGGGTTGCCTCAAATGAAGCACAGCAGTGAAGGATGCAGACAGCAGTGCCAAAATGGGATTTTTTTCTTTCTAGTTGAGGTTTTTTGGCTTCAGAGAGGAGGTGGGCAGGGTTCAGGTGGTGGTAGTGTGTTTAGGTTTGTTTTGTTTTGTTTTTTAATCTTTATGTTGTAATCCTGTTTGAATTTTGCCTGCACCTCTGCCAGCAGAGAGTTGTTGAAAGGGTGGTCATGTCAGCTGCAGAAAAGGTGGTGGAATTAGTTTATATGGCATTTATTTATGGCTTAAGCTAACAGGGCACTGGTGGTGCTGAGAAGTGTCAAGGCAGTGTCAGCCACCAGCAGAAACAGACTGCCACTGGCCTGAAGTGGCACCTCTGCAGCAAGCACAGCTAAGAGCTCTTGTCCCTGCACCAGAAGCATGAAGACATTAGGATGGAGTAGTTGTCTGTCTGTTCCCTTTCTTCAGTGGTGAGCAATAGAGAGTGACTGCCTGTGCTTCACTGAGGATAAACTCTTGTGGTTTCAGTAAACAGAGCTTGTCTCTGGATGTACCTTTCCCAAGAAAGAAGGCTTGTCATGGTAATTTAAAGCATAACAGTGAAAACCTGATTGCTCAATAACTTTTCTTAGTTTACTTTTTGTTCAAAATTTATAGCAAGTGATTCAGAAAAGTTTTTATCACACAAAAGGATTTAATTCCAGCCTTCTAAAAGAGAGTTGCAGATATCTTTGACCATAGCAAGTATATGGTCAAAGCATCTCATGGATATATTTAATGTATGACGCTGCCTGGTGCTCTGTAGCAGACTGCCATGTGAGTCACGTAGACTTCAAAAGACAGAAATCCTAGAAAACTTCAAGAAGGTGAATTCAGGATGCTCACTGTCAGGGTCCATAACCAGAGCTCCATAACTGCAGTGCACACAATGGTCCTGGGTTTTTTCATAGCCTTGCTGATGTAGTAGGACTTGCTCCTTGGTTATTTGGAGAAGGAGGAAGAGTCCTGGTCATAGTCAGTAGTAGGAGTGGGTCTCGCATTTGAACAACATGCTCTTAAAATGGCTTTCTCTGCCCATTCTGCATGTCTCTTTCCTATGTCCTGCCTGTTATGTTGCAGATACCCCCAAATGCAGTACAGCATACACCACCTGTTCCTCTCCTGGTGACCTAACTGGCAAAATAATTTGGTAAAGTCAAAAATCAGTGCAGTGTTTTTCTAGAACATGTATCTGGTTTATTTTGCATTACATAAAGACCAGCCATTAGACAGGTCTCATCCCTTCTCTGTTAATCCAGTAGCATGAAGGCAGAGCGAGAAGTGTGGTTTGAGCACGAGGGCCCCGTGCACTGCTCTCCTTATCCGCTCTCCAATCTTTGAACTCTTACATAATATGTTTAAGACTGGTTTTTGCATAATCTCTTTTGGGGCTTCATTTTGCATTCTTAGTCTCCACTTACAAAGAACTGCTATGCTCTTCCCTCATGAAATCCTTTCCAGAAGGTGCATGTTATCTACTACAAGACAGGGCCATGATGAGCATCAATTTCCACAGCAGAAAGAAGCCTGGATTACAAATTACAATTTAATCCTTTTTGCGTCAAAGGATATAATAATCCTTGTAAAATGTGCTCTAAGTCTTGTGCTTGGCTGTGTGAGGTTAAGGGGCAAAAACCAAAACAGAGATTCTCAACAAGTAAGACATGGTGAAATGCATGTGTTCCACATGAATTTCAGAATATAATTATGACTGCATTTCAGCAGCTAAAAATAAAGATTATTGGGCTGGTACCTAGACTAGCAGTTTTTATTTCCCCATATGCTTGCTACCACTCTGCCAGAATACATAAGTGTCTGTCATGAGTATTGCTTGCTGAATTGCAATAAAGCACAAAGAAAGTATTGCTCAAATTTAATTTTATTTTTTCCCACCAATGAGAACAGTTACCAAAACTAATGGATGAGGAGTCTATTAAGAATGAGAATTTGTTTTCTAAATCATCCTGTTTTGAGTGTCAGTGCAATTTTGTAAGGGATAGAAGGGTAAATAAGGTTGGGAGGGGTAAGGATTTAGTGTTTGAAATTGCAGCTGATGGATGCATGGTTTCCTGACCAAGCAGCTGTTTTAAGAAAGGCAAAATATAGTAATTTATAAAATTTAGGAAATAAATCCCACAGTGACAGACCTACAGTCCTTTGACTAATGTGATTATTGTCCCATTGAGTACGCTGTAATTTTGTTAGATAAAAAGCAAAACAGGTTAGTTGTTTGAAATCAATAGCTTTATGTGAGTGGTTTATTTTGTATTTTTATTACTGCCTCTGTACTAAATCAAATGTGATGCATTGGAGAGAATCAGACCCTCTTAGTGTGTAGCAACCCACAGAGAAAACCTGAAGGCATTTGGTGACATGTGAAATATTATTAATGGAAAGAACAGGGTAAGTGGTTTGTGGCAGTTATTTTTAATGCAATGTATTTAGACCTTTAATGTGTAATGTTCTACATTAATAGTCAAAATCCAAACAAGAGAGTAGGACCAGATTAAAATCATAATCTCACATTAAAGAACACTTTTAATTACTTGGTCGTGTAACCATTATTCCACAAAAGGGTATTTTTGAGCTAGATACTAATTGCGTGCTTCTAGTGTGACATTGTATAATGCGGTGTCCTTGCTGTCACAAACTGGTCATCCTGCAGGTGAAAACAGTGCAGTGCAGCAGCTGTTATGAAGCCATGAAATGTTTATGTTGTAAAAGGAATTGTACTTACAGATTTTTCTCTTACTCTCTTCTATGACATTTACAGAAAACAAGAATGTTCTCGTCATCTTGTCTAGCTGTTGTGTTTGGTAATTCCAGAAATCAAAAGTCTGACAAGATCTTCATAATTCACGCAAAATGAATGATTTGTATTTATTTATTTTTTGTAGAAAATGACACTTGACTGAAGAGCTTGAGTCACCTTGAAAGAAGTTGCTTTCCTCTGAGCTTTACCCCATCCTCTGATGAGGAGGAGGAGGATCCCTCAACCTTCTTAGCCGTACAATGGGGACTACAGGTGACGACATGGCTTCGGTGGAGCAGAATGCCTCCTTGAACCCTCTGTGCTTCGAGTGCGGCCAGCAGCACTGGACAAGGGAGAACCACCTCTACAACTACCAGAACGAAGTGGACGACGACTTGGTCTGCCACATTTGCCTTCAGCCTTTGTTGCAGCCATTGGACACTCCCTGTGGACACACTTTCTGCTACAAGTGCCTAAGGAACTTTCTGCAGGAGAAGGATTTCTGTCCACTGGATCGAAAAAGACTCCATTTTAAATTCTGCAAAAAATCCAGCATCCTTGTTCATAAACTGTTAGACAAGCTCTTTGTTTTGTGCCCCTTCTCATCCGTGTGTCAGGAAGTCATGCAGCGGTGTGACCTGGCGGCACATCTCAAAAACAGGTGAGTGTTGCAGATGCTTGCATTGCATGTTCCTTATGTGCTTGGTAGGCCAGTTTGCGTAGCAGTAGAAACTGGGGGCAAGAGAGGGGAGAGGGCTATTGCTGGTTTTTAAATTCACAGTAGAAGACGATAGGGAATTATCAGGTGTGTAACTGTGCACAGCTAGAGCACTGGATCCCATTTTGGACATCACACCAGACAAGAGAAGAACTCTTGGGAGTCATGGGGAGAGTGACATGATTCATTAGCTTTCTCAAAAACATATTTTTTAGCAGAAAAAGTTAATGTAAATAGGAGTTGTTTATGTTAGGGGAAAAAAGGTTGAGGGAGGGGAAAAAATGAGACATAGCAAGCTGTCAGCAAAGAGGAAGGAAATAGTGTAATAGGAACAAAGGAGATTTAGTTCAGATTTTAGGGAAAAAACCTTTGTGATGGTCTGGCACTGGCATGGATTGCTTGGGTAGTAGCTGTGTATTCCCCACTTTCAGAAGCATTCATGAACATATTAAATCAACATTTATCAGGAATGGTTATGGCAGAATTGTTATGCTTTGAGGTAGGCAAAGCATATCTCAAAAAAACCTTCTGTAGTTTGGAGAGTATTTTCAGTAAATAAACACAGGGTTTTTTAATCATTAGCTCTTTCATTACATGAGTCATGAACAGAAACTTGGACATAAATAGTATGTTAAAGATAAAATATGGTAGAACTAATAAGTCAGGGCTAAAAAAATACGATGCTAATCTTTACTGACTGACTTTAAACTGTTTAGAGATTTATGAAATTATAACAGGAGCATGAAGAAGAATTACATAGAAATCATGTATTCAAAGGAAATGCATCTGACTTCAAAAGATCCAGTTCAGGTGAATTGCATCTGCTACTAGAAAATATTCCCTGTGTACAGCTCAGTGCTATTTGAAAACCTATGTTGTTTTGCAGAGAGAGGTTTCAGAAAAGTGTGTAGCCATTCCTGAAAAAAAGCTTTGAAGTCAGAAGAATAAGCACTGTGCATGTTCATTGTACATAAACAAAAGGCACTAAGGAAATACAATTCAGTATTTGAGTGTTTTTGTCTGGTGACTCTTTATGAAAATGGTTGGTATGAGTCCTAACTCTTCTGGCCTTCTCAGTCACTGGCTGAGATCTTTTCATTTCCATGACTTCATCATGGGCTTTGTTCTTACCTGCTTTGCTTGCTTTCAATTTGATACTCTCTTTTTTTGTGTTTCTTTATTTTTAAAACCAGCCTGCATAAACTTTAGCAGTTGCCCATTTCATGAGGGTGTTTCATGGTTTGGTAGTCTTATCTGTGCCAGTTCTATGGGATGAAAAGGACTGAAA
Organism: Galbula dea; assembly: GCA_013399015.1. NCBI lineage: Eukaryota > Metazoa > Chordata > Aves > Piciformes > Galbulidae > Galbula > Galbula dea. Next base: position 272,346 of record VWZX01001347.1, on the reverse strand, counting down.
ACCCCATGCCCAGAGGGAAGTACAGTGGTGGCTGTGGTGGGACAGGGAGACACTTCCTTTCCTGTCACCCTCCCCAAAAGGTAGGTGGTGTTAGCTGTGTGCCTCTTTCACCCACCCTTGGTCCAATCCAGCAACACTGGTAGCCACCGAGATAGAAAAGTTCATTATAGAGGTGCATGGATCCTCCCCATGAACTTCTTTAGTCTTGGTCTTTGTCCATGTGGAGACTGTTGGAGACTATCTTAGAGTGAAGGGTGACATTGCAGAGGAAATTGTTTGGGAGTCAAGTCTGACATTGTGTGTGTGTGCAGGCAAGCTCTCCGCAGAGAAGGGGAAGAGAGCAACCACCACCTGCCTTGGAAACAGTTTGTGCAAGTGCCTATTTCTAGCATGCCATCTTTCTTTTTTTCCCCACATCCTGAAAGCTCCTGGGGATTCAGAGCCTGGGAGGACCTTAGGCATGAAGGACATGTAGCAGTCCTGGGGACTGTGATGAGCCTGGAGTTACCTGGGTTTTGTTGGTGGTTGTACTCACAGCATGAATGTGCTTACGTGTGGTGTCCATGTCAGGAAGGAGAAGAATGAGAACTTTTTCTATTCTTTTTAAATTATTTTATTATTTCTCCACACAGTTTCCATGTTAGCTTAGGTTCTTGCTTGTTTCCTCCAGGGAAGTAATTTCTGATCTATATGACAGCTTGGGGGTGGTGAGAAAGCCTAACTGTTTGTTCTGTTTGTAATCCTAATAGTAAACTGATTTGATTTTAATAAAAGACAAATAGCTAGCAAGACTTCTGCTACATATTTGGTTCCTCTTCTGGTTCCCAACTGTCCCCTCACCTCTTCAGTCCCTTTTCCCTGGATGTCATCTTTTTGAATCATAATAGGGCTGTTCACAAAAGGACCACATAATTTGTTTCTGCATGGAACACTGTGTATGCTCTCTTTAGGTATATATGAAATATTCATTTTCTTAATGCACAAGGTTATTGTGAAATCTGAGTGGACTGAGTCACTAGCTTTTCCTGTTCTGTCAGCTGGAAGAAAGCTTTCAGTTGAAGAAGGGTGCCTGTTTAAAATTCCTTATGTTGTCTTGGGATGCTGATACACATTTTGAGTATATGGTGATTTACAGTTTTCAATTAAGTTTATTTGCAAACATCTGAACACCTGTAAATTATGATTGCTGACATAAACTATGGCAGCAGCTGCATAGTTTCAATTTGATTTTATATGGATTCCTGAGTCCAGTAAAATTCTACTACAGATCATTACATGCAAGAAAGAAATATGAAATTGAGAATTATTGTAATTTTCAACATAGATTAGTATAAACAAGTCTCAACAAGCTCTTACCTAAGCTAGTTTGTATTTCGAAGAAATGCAATATGGTTGGTTAGTTTTCACTGTCTAAAAACATTCCTACTCAGGTTTTCCAGTGTTGTTTTAATCAGCTCCATTTGAGCATAAGAGCTGGAAAAAAATGTCATTGTGTCCACCGGGCACCTCGGAGTGTGAAGTTACTGCAAGGCAGCTCCAGCAAGAAGGTGAGAGGCATGAGACACAAACTTCATTACTTCGTGATCCATGATACCTAATTACATTAAGAAACTTTTCTTGATTTATCAGTCTTTGTGTTTCATCACTTGGGAACTGTGGTTTTCAAAGATAAACACAATGCACATAATCTGATTTAAAGGAGAAAATATCTGAGTAATGCTGAAGCGTACTGTTTTCCCAGTCTCTTGCTTTAGAAAATATGTTAATGTTTAGTAAAGTAGGTGTCAGTTCCACTTCTGAATATCAAAGGTAAATTCATCAGAAGGAAATCCAACCAAAAAATACTGCTTTTCTGTGTATGATTTTAATTCAGTTAATTCTTATGGATTATTCAGACCTGCAGAAACTCCGTTGTATGAAAACATACTCAGAAACTCAAACAACCTTTTAAAGAAAGGGTTAAGTATCTTCTTTATGTATTGCTTTTGAGTTGGACTTCAGTTTTCCCATCCTACATTCTCCTATGGTAGTTTAAGATACCATTTTGATGGAGATACTTTTCCAAGTATTTTAATATTGACAGCAACATTCAAGCCAATTTTATGTCAAGTGAAGTTTGAGCTTTATGTAGGATCATATTTTCTGGAATTGAAGACATTATTGAGCTATTCACTGTGTGTCAGCATGCTTAATATATGGATTCAGAGTAACAAGATCCACGGGAAAAGTACTTCTGTATATGTATAGAATTTTATCATTCAAAGTCTGTACAATCTCAGTTATTTTGCTGTTTATGATAGTGCTGCTTAGTCCTGTTCTTCCTACCCAGTCCCAGCTAACTACCCTGTTCTTTGTAGCACCAGAAGCAGCACAGAGAATCTGTAGGATTTAACTTTCTTTTGGCAGGTCTTTTCTTACACCTGAGTAAATGGATAGGCAACAGATTCAGAGTTGCTCAATGCCCTACAGACTCTTTCTGTTTCCTGGAAAGGTGAAGGATCTTTCTGTGATTGTTCTCTGCTCTGAAGCCGTCTGGCTCTTTGCAGCGTCCTCGAGACACTGGGTGTGAGAGAGAAATGTGCAACAAAAATACTCTTTTGTTTGTTTGTTTTTCCTAAGTCTTCTCTGTTTTCTCCTTTTTTTTCTTTTTTTTTCCTGGCAAAAGATAAACCAAGACCCAAACATTTGACTTTGTATCATGTTTTACTCTGAATTGCAGCTGTAAATCTTGCCAGAATTACTGCTTTAGATCACTTTGCTGGCAAAGTTTTATGAGCAATAGCAAAGTTATTTGGGTTGCTTTTCTGCAGTCTTTGCTTAAATTCAGCTCCTGCTTGGAAAACAATTTAATGCAACTGGTTTGAGGCTATTTTGTGTGTTGGCTTTTATTCAACCTCTAGACTGGGTAGAAGCTGATGGCATAAGTTACAGTGAAGTCTCTATTTTTTGTAGTCAGTGAGCAAATATGTTTTTTGAGCCCCTACTGTTATTCCATGGAATACACTGTACACTACATCTTAAGTTTGTGTGAAAGCTCTTTCTATCTGCAGAGAGGGATTGCTGATAATGCTTCAACAAGTCAGCTTTTAAATGAGAAACCCTGCAGACTTGACTGGGGGTGGGGGAATGAAAGAAGAATTTTTTTCTGTCTGATACAGATTAATGGAAGTGGAAGGTAAAAGCTACACAGTGTCACCATGCAGAATTGAGCAAAAGCTGGTGCTGAAGGGAGAAGAGGAGGGAATTAATGAATATAAGCAGAAGTGTATTCTACGTTCCAAGAAAAACTTCCCTTCGAGTTTCTTGATAAATAACATCACTCATTTGGTTTCATTATCTCTACTCTTGAGCATCTTGATTCAGGAAAGAAATGAAATAATTTCTGTCAATTCTAAAAAACATTTCTGCCTTTCTTTTGACTCCTAGTCATGCTATTCTGGCTTTATGGGTAGACATGATGTTCCTGTAAGACACATTTCAGTCTCATTTCAGGCCCTATTATCCAATTTGTTGTATAAGAATGGATTCCTGTAAAAACAATCTTTAGTGCTCGTTTTGATCTCAAGATGCCTGTCAGTGTACATAACTTGTTACAAGATGTAGTCCAAAAGGCTCTTTATCCCAGGTATTTAGCAAAAAGAGTATTAGTGGAGATGTGCACCTTTAGAGATTTATTTGCACTTGTTAACTGTTACAACTGCTGTATGGTTTTGCTGTTTGTGAGTAATAGATTCCTACTTCCAATAAAAATCTTTTAGTGTTGTAAGTGGAAGTGAAAAATCTCCTTATAAATGCGCTTGAATACCAATACTGGGCTTTGCTGCTTGGCATATCATGTTTATATCATGGATCCTATTAAATAGTATTTTCTCCAGACAGCTACTTTCCCAGCAATGCAGTTGCACTCTACCAGGATGCAGGTTGTAGTCAATTACAATTACTCATTAATTTCAGGAAGAATCTGGGTGGTTTTTTCCTTTTTGGTCTTGTAGAGTGTGCTGCACAAAAGGGATTCCACTGAGCTGAGTAGATGTGCTCAGGAGACACCTTACATTTCTTCATATTAGCCTTTGAAATGATAATTAAATATCACTGGCAAAAATAAACCTGAAATCTAATTATATTTTGCATGACAACTTTAATCAGCTGCCAGGTAACGATGGGGGAATTTGGTCTGTGAAGGAGGATAGAGGAGGACGTGGCTGTGGCTTGGCTGTGACAGAAATAGGACACTTCAGGGGTGATTTTTTTTGTTCTGTCCTGGTTTGATACAGTTTCAAAGAAAAAATAAATTTCCAAGGTGTACTTTGCCATCTACATCAGGTGCATTGGGATCCACAGGCCTTGTGAGCTGGCCGAGGAAGTGTCAGCAGCACAGTGTTTTGGTAGAAGATACCTAAGGAAGTATCTGCTTCAGAGAAGTAGTCCAGTAAAGCTGAACTCTGCTGTCCAAGCTCAGTGGGATTGAAATATGGTTCTCTGACAGTGTTAGTTTTGAGCTATTCATCCACCTCTTTGCTGAAAAAATCCACTTCTGTAGCGGAGCAGTTCAGGGACAGCAAACATGTGCGTCTTGGGATGTCTTTGTCCTAAACTCTTGCAGGTTGTTGTGGGAGAGCACATCTGTCAGAGCTCCCAGTAGACAAGAGGTTTCCTCTGCAAGAGGATTTACTCCTTGCCGTGTTGCCACAGAAGTGAGTGATGTTGGAGATTGGTCCTCTTTTCTGTTGCCAGTGCTAACCCATCGAATTAAAGTATTTTAGATATTATGAGGAAAGGGATTGCCTCTCTCCTTTTCTTGGCCTTTTAGGATTCTTGTTTTGAGGTTTGCATTGTGAAATGGTCAAAGATCAAAACTTCCTGCTGAGTTTCACCTGTAACTGTGCTTTCTCTGCCCACCGGAATAAGTTGAGTCTGGCTGTATTTCTTAGCTGATCAGTACCATTGTGCCAATGATTTAATGTAGTGAATATTACATGGGCAAAACCAAGAAGTAGGGTGATGTTCCATTATTAAAATCAGAGAAACTTTTTCACAAAGCAAAACCTTTCAAGTAATTTTCATCTTTTGTGCTTGCACTTTCTTAATGATGAAGAACAAGATGACCAGCAGTCACCTTGGGGAAAGCCCCAAGAAATTATTTCTTAAATCTGTAATCTAATCATGTGAACTGTCTCTAATTTGTGTATTTATGCATGTTTCACAGCACATTTGGACTTCCTTATGCTATTCTTCTAAAAGTGTGTATCATGACTTATATGTATATTAATCATGATACATATTAATCACTTTATATATGTATAACACTGCTGGGAGTCACAAAAGCTATACAAGTGTTGTCTATCAACATTCGTTGGAGCTGAATAACTTTGTTAACATGTCTTCAAAATTGTTCATTCTGGAACACTCTAACCATATAATTATCAAATCCCCTTCACAGAATGCCAGAACAGAATTAAGATTCTCAAAACACTCTGGTTTAACATGTTAGATCACAGTTAGACTCCTGCTGTCTCTTACTCTGTTAACATGTTTCTGCTGTTGCAAAAATAAAACATTTTTTCTTTTGTTGTAACAGTCTGACAAGTTCCCAAACAGGCAGTCCTTTCAAGAACATGGTTCCCTTTTTTGTGACACTGCTGCACTATAAGCATCTTTAGGTGGTCAGCAGTTCCAGAAGCAGGAGTTTTAAGGACATAAAATACTATAAGTAGTAACATAGCAGACATTGGCAAAGCTGTCACACGGGTAGATCCAATTATGTACATGTAAATGTAAGACCATGCGATAAATCAAGGCTTTCTATGAATTTCCAACATTGCAGCCCTCCTTTGCAATAGACTATTGTAGGATTTTAAACATAAGCAAAAAAAATAAGAAAAATGGGAATTCACAAAAATGAGTTTATAGTAAAAAGCACCAAATGCTGAGGGAGCATTGTTACATGAAGGAAAGCAAAAATTTGCTCCTCCTGTATCAAGTCAGGAAGAAAATAGAGGAGACAGAAGCAGAATGAAACACATTCTGCTGATTAAAGAGGAGATGATGAGCAGAGCTATTACTTTTGTTAAACTTTTCATGCAAACTCCTAGACAAACATTTTTTCCCAGTATTTTAACGCTTAGATTGTGTTAAAATTAAAACACTTAGATTGTGAAAAAATTCAATATACTTGAATTTTTTATCTCTCTCTTCCTCTGAATGACCCCAGGAAAATGATGCTTCCATCTTTTGGCTCACTAAGGTGAAAGGAAATTACTTCAGGTTCTCCAAACATATCTTTGAACAGGGCTTCTCTTCTGTGGAATTTCATGCCTGTTGTCAGCAAGTTTATCTTCCAGAAAATGGAATGGATGTAACAAAGTCCACATTCAGAAGGTGTTACAGCACACTTAGTTCATGGCCAAAAAACCTGCATAGTAGATGCTTTGTGAAGGCAGCAGTATTGTTTGGGGTTTCTATCCACTGATACAAATTTTAGCCTTAAAAACCAATGTGGCTAGTTCTTTTTATGATTAGTTCATAAAAAGCTGTGGCTTTGAAGAAGAATGGCTTCATTTGATGGAATACCTTGAGCATTTTGTGCTACAAACATTACTGCAGGCTTGAAGCATGATATAAACATTGTCTTCACAGGTGTCCTGGGGCTTCTCATCGAAGGGTTGCTCTGGAGGGAAGGAAATCAAGCAAGCTGCAAGCAGAAGCAGAGGGGGAGTGCGGTCCTGGTGGGACAGAGCAGCCGAGCAGTTTATCTTCAGACACAGATCAGGGAATAGTGCCAGCCGAGCAAAGCTTCACCTCACCCGCCCTTCCTGTGTGGACAGACGAACCCGGCATCGACAATCCGCCTTTTGAGGAGAGCACAGTAGCAGACAGTATGTCATCACTTATCTTCTCAAGTCTCTTTTATCAGATGTGGAAACATTTGTGGTGTCAGAGCCTGTCTCTTGCCAACCGTGAATGTGTCTTCATTTTCTGGTGTTTTCTCTTTCAGTTCCTGGAGAAGTATTAGTAGGTTTTGGTGATGTGAAAATATACAACTGGTATAAGATCACAGTTAGGAAGGAAAGGAATATCTCAGTGTGCCAGATATCATAATGCTGTGTAATCGTTTTTCATATGGCAGTGCAGTAAATAATGTTAATCTACTAGTAGCACTGGCCTTGCAGCGAGACAGGAGTATATTTTCTGAAGAAATATGAAAATTATTTTCTAAGATTAAATTTCTTCTCCTCTTTTCCCCTCCCTGCCCGGATCAGCAGCCTTCCCGCACACAGAATTCGGTCCTGCTGGAGCGAAAAGGCAGCTGAGTAACTTCTGCATCTGTCTGCACCCCATGATCGCTAATGTCTCTAGCATCTGGGATTTTAGAGAGCAATCACTGAGCCTTACCACAGAGGAAGGTGGTCCTGTCCTCTTCCTTCTCCCCTATATTTGCCATCTTTTAGTATCCCCTTTTTTTCTCTTTAGTTATCTCTCGGGTTGCTTCAGAAATGGGCTCCTTCTTTTGACCCAGTAACTCAGTGGCAGCTCCTAGTGCAGTAGTGAGAACAGCTAATGAAGAGGCATGATCAAGTCATGCTTTATGGGCTAAACCCAAAAGACATTTTTATTATCATCATCAAGTGTGAATACACAAGTGATCAAACTGGAAATGAAATGTATGAAATTTGCTGTAAGTACAAGATCCAAAGGGTTCAGAATATTCTTTTCCAATACAAATAACCCCATTTCAAGAAGCATGGATGCTTACTAAGTTGTTAGAGAGCTGCTTCTAGCAAGCTAGGTGTTCCAGCAAGTAGTGGAACTGATCCAGTTGCGCTTGTTTAATTTTTTGTTAAAGCTTTGTCGTGTGGCCTTTCTACATTGTCCTTTGGTGATTTGCTTTACTGAAAGTGAATGAGGTATAAAGGATGTTAATCATATTTCTTTTTTTAAAATAATTGGCAGCAAATCAACAGCTACCTACCTTGCCTGAAGGAGAGATCACTACGATTGAAATTCATCGGTCCAATCCTTACATCGAATTAGGAATTAGCATAGTGGGTGGCAATGAAACACCTTTGATCAACATTGTCATTCAGGAGGTTTATAGAGATGGGATCATTGCCAGAGATGGAAGACTTCTTGCTGGAGACCAAATACTTCAAGTATGGAACCTAGTGATATATTCTGTCTCCTTGCTTTCCATTCATTCCTTGTGGAACTGCCTGTTAAATGAGATGGGAGATTTTCCTTGTCAGAGTGTGTTGTGTAAATGTTAGCTTTGCAGTTATCAGTTGGAAGGCAAATTAATATTCAGAGCAGAGCCTGTTGTTCTGGTGCTTTTGGTTATGATGCTTTATGTTGCTTGTCAGTGCCTGGGATTATTTTCCTCCTTAGCATCTCTTATCAAGATTTAAAATATGAGTTTATTTTTATGTTTTTAAGTGTTCTGGAACTTGGTCTTTATTTCAGCTTTATGCATGCTTTCCAAAGGAACTCAAGATTACTTCTGGCTAACAAGTTGGTATAGTTTATTGTATGTAAAAAGCAATTTGGATTGTAAAGCTGACTTGATCTAAACTGGTGTTTTAATCTGGTTTCACTGTTACCTTCTAATAGCTTAGGTAGTTGGCCTGAATCTTTCAGTACGTGTAAAGGAGTCAGTGATGTTCTTCACTGGCATGATTTGAAGGAAGATGCTCTAAATAGTTTTCAAGAAAAGTATACAAAATTTAAGTTGACTATGATTGTGTATTTTTGTTATAGTTTTAAGAAAGTAGGCACAGTCCGTGTAAAATGATCAAAGTCTGTTATTTTGGGAATTTGAATTTTATACTAGGGAAAAGCATTGTTTACAGGACTCTTAAGAATGGCAGTAACTGATTTCTACATTAACAAGACAGTCCTTCAGCTTTTTTGTGTTTGCTTCAGGTGGAATGATTAAAAATAGGTTACCAGCATTTCAAAATGACGTCAGTAACAACGTTTGGGTTTGATCTGACAGCCTAAAATCAGTCCAAAATTAGTATCAGCCTTTTTCGTTTCACTTACTCTGAAATCAGGCTGATAGAAGTAGCTTAAATACTGTACTTACCTTTGAAATGAAATGAATTTGCACATCAGAAAATAAAAGTCCCTTTTGAGAAACATGCAGTTCTTAGAGTGTTAGCATAGTGGCTGGCCAAGAATGCAACGCAAGAGGTTTCCAAAATGTTGCCTTTTTAACAAGCAGCTGCAGACACTGATTGAATGCTGCCTGATTTATTTTTATACTCAAGGGCTCTCCTTGGTTTCTGGAACAGGGAGCTTGTACTCCAGTGAAACTTCGGAAATTCTTGCTGTTTAGGCAGGTGTCAATTGGAGTTTCCAAAGCTGTAAGTGGCAATAAATTGGCTATAAATAAGATTTATAAGCTGCAGTGAGTCTTCCCTGGCAATGTGATTGGCACTGTGGCTGTCAGATGCTAGGGGGGTGTCCATGAGAGTCCTTCTGTCATGCTGAGAAAGATGTACAGGAGGTAAACGCTGAACTTTTTTGAAGATACAATATCTTTATTGCTTTGAATTTAACTCTGCAGGTGCTGAGCTGTTGTATTAAAATAACCAGACTTGGTCTCTGCCAGCTGTAATTAACTGCAGCTAGGTGCAGCTCAGTGTGCACACTTCAGTTGAATGTTTCCAAAAATGTCTTTAAAGGCTTTTATGAGCAGTAAAGGACTAAAAGAAAGCTAGAAAGGACTACAAGGAGACAGAGCATTTTCTTGCCTAGTCAAACAAGATGTATTACCCTTTTAAGATCTGAGAGAACAGCATCTAGGAACAGCTGCATAAAAGCCTATGTTGTCTGCAAGGTATAGATAGGTGCCTAATATTTTCAAAGTGCTTTACAAATCGTCCCTTTTTTATGCTGGGCTGTGACTGTAATTCTTGTAAAACATGTCTTAATGAGAATCTCTTTCCCCAAGAAATGTTAATGCTGTTTTATTCTGAAATTATGAACTGCCTTGTAGAAAGAATTGCATTTTATTGCATGCATTCTTCTGTGCCCTTTGAATGCGTCCCTATTTTATGTATTTACTTTAGCTAGCAACAGCTAAAAATAAAACCAGATTTAATTTAAGGTCTCTGACGGATGAACCCTAGTAGGTTTTGCTGGTAGCAGCTCTAAATGTTATTTCTCCTAGCTATGCCTTCTTTCCCTCTGCCCAAGGTTACAGCCTGTCTCAGGGCAGTAGCAGACCAGAACACAGCCATGATTTGCTGTCTGAGCTCACGGTGCTGCTGAGAGCAGGAGCTTTGATTTGGGCATCAGAGTGAAGGATGGAGGTGTCTTAGAAAGTGCTAACTCCTGCTTCATTGCTGGAGCGGCAGCCTCTTGCAGGGGGAAACTACTGGTGGGTACAGCTACCCCTTTGCTGTGCTGAAGCCAGTGTGGCAAAATGGTTTGTCATTGACCTCTGGGAGCCCCGCAGCCCAGATGCTTTGAGATGGTGGGAGACTGCAAGTTTATAATTTTGCTTACATATGTTTCAATAAAAACCAAGTCAGCACAGTCCATTTGGTCTTAGCTTCTATATACTGGTATTGTGTGGGAGAGGTTTCTCCATTAGGGTACAATAATACATGCTAAGGATGATGTTGTAGTGTTAACTTTGAACGTCTTCTTACAGAATAAGACAAATACAGCTTTTGTGCTGTTTTGTTGGTTTGGGTTTTGGTTTTTTTTTTTTTTTTTTTGGTGGTGCTCCAAAACCCATCTGGACACGCTTCTGTGTGACCTGGTCTAGGGAATCCTGCTGTGGCAGGGGGGTTGGACTAGATGATCTTTCGAGGTCCCTTCCAACTCCTAATATTCTGTGATTCTGTGATTCCTGTTTTTTGCCAAATCTCATTGCACTGTCAATTTTTATCTTAACTTTATAGTGCAAGAAAAGACTGCAGATTACTGGTTTTTGTATCAGTGGGCCACATAACAAACACAATTCTTGCTTGCAGGGAGGAAGGATTTAATCTTTTTTTCATTTACAACTGAATTTTGAGTTATACATGCTACAAGTATGAAACTCTGGCCAATTGTTAGACAGAAGCTTTCTTCAGAGGTTTGGATGCATTTTTTATAGCTTTTATTTTATAGTTTAAGTGGTGTTGGAGTTGACATTGAAAGCACATGCAAAGTTCTTGTCCTGAAAAACAAACAATGTAAAGATCTAAGGAGTGTAAGTGTGGGAGACCATGGGAACAAAACCTGGACTGTGTTGCCAGATGATGTTCACTGTTAGAGAGATGTTTCCACCTTTGTGGAAAAAGGCCTCAAGTTGCACCAGGGGAGGTTTAGATCAGATATGAGGAAAAATTTCTTCATCAAAAGGATTATCAAGCACAGGGAAAGGCTACCCAGGGAAGTGGTTGAATCACAATCCCTGGAGGTACTTAGAAGACATGTAGTTGTGGCGCTGAGGGACACGGTTCAGTGGTTCAGTAGTAGACTTGGCAGTGCTAAGTTAACGGTTGGACTTGATCGTGACAGTCTTCTCCAACCTGAAAATAGGTTTGTAGATTGAGTGGCCAAAGTGGGTTTGCAGGAAAGGATAGATGGATGGGAGAGGAAGCCTGGAAGGAAAAGGATGGAAGAGGAAGCATGGAAGGGTCAGATACAGAGGTTGTTCCAAGGTTGGTTTTGCAGCGAGCTCTGAATTTAGTTTGTGATGGGCTTTATTTCTGTAACCAGGAACAGCTGAACACATGAAAATCTCATTTTGATTTTGTTGTTGTTGTTGCTTTGCAGGTCAATAGCTTTGACATAAGCAATGTATCTCACAACCGTGCTCGAGCTGTGCTTTCCCAGCCTTGCTCGGTGCTGCACCTCACCGTGCTGAGAGAAAGGCGATTCGGCAGCCGCACACACAACCACTCAGACACCACCAGCTCCTTGCGAGAAGACAGCTTTCAAGTGACGCTGCATAAACGCGACTCCAGTGAGCAGCTTGGCATTAAACTTGTACGCAGAACAGATGAGCCAGGAGTTTTTATTCTTGACCTTTTGGAAGGGGGGTTGGCGGCTCAAGACGGCAGGCTCTGCAGCAACGACCGTGTACTTGCAATTAATGGACATGACTTAAAGCACGGGACACCTGAGCTTGCTGCTCAGGTTATACAGGTAATTTGCATTCCCTACCTAAGTCCTCAGCTCAGCTTTATTTCCTGGGTGAAGCCTGGGGTAGAGTCAGTCCTGGACAGAACAGCTTGTGTAACGCCTTAAAAGCCTGGAGTGACGCAGTGTGCAGTGTGTGATTTATGTTCTGGAAATACTAGTGCAAATCAGGATCTGCTTTGGCACCTAGGAAATTAACTTCACCTCCTCAGAACTGAAAAGTATTTCAGTCTTCCCTGGAACAGCCTGAAAGTTAGAAGGCTGCTCACGTGAGCAAGGAGAGTGCCTGTGCCTATTGCGCATCAGAAAAAAGAATGAGGACTATTATTAGTATTATTATATTTATGTATGTACCATGTATGTAGTTTTAATGTCTCAGTAAATTCTATTAAAGTGGGCTTTGTTTTGTATTGTTTTGCCTGTGCATGGGATTGCAGTTAAAACAGGAAGGTCATTTGTCAGACTTTGTGGAGGCAACAATTAGCGGCTGGGAAGAAAGAAACATGTTCCACAAGTCTTATGGAGTAAAACTCATTTTCTGAGTGTTCAAGAAAGGGCTAGTTCTAATGTCTCTCTCTGCTCTGAAAACAAATATTAGCCAAAACTTGATGGAGTCTGACAATTCAACCTTCCCTGTTCCCACAGGAAAACCTTTACTCCATGCCTTTCTCCCATTCTATAAGGAAACAGCTGCTTCCTGCTAGTGGGATGTTGGTGAAAACTGATGTGTTTTTAGGAAAGTTGGAATAGACCAGTAGTGGCTTCTTGCAGTCTAGTGCAGTCATCTTTGCTTAACCCAGCACCACATAGAGAACTCCAGAATCATTTCAGGAGCTTTCCTTGCAATTAAATGAAAGTAACAGCAATCTTGGGAATTGTAATTTCAGTTTCAGGATACAGTAAAATGGTCAGAATTTTACACTGGGTAACCTTTATCTATGGGGAGGTGGTTTTGCGGCAATATAAAGAGTTGATGTTTTATTTAACATATACTAACTATGTCTCCCGAAACTCCCTAAAGTCCAAGATTTTCTGGTCTGCTCATATATAACATCTTTCTTGGAAGTCTCTTTGGGAAGTACCAGAGGTGTTCAGAGCTTTTGACCAAAATCTACAGACTCTGGAGCCATCACATGGGCATTTCTTTCTCTTATTGTTACATGTTGCAGAAGTTTGCAGAGGCTGCAGTTGGAATTGGATTATTTTTATTGTTTGAAGCTTCATAACACAAAGTGAGAAATGGTCCTTTTGGCAAAGGATTTCCAGCTGGAAATGTAAATGTAACATCAGAGGCAAAGGGGGAGTGTTAATATCCCCCTCTGTTCTGGGAGGAATTGCAGCAAGAAGCAAGTAAGGGACTGTGCAGTCTAAGCAGTTTGTGGCACCCCAAGAAAAGGAAAAGAAGTTCTGCTATTGGTTTCGTATTTCATCGTATGTTTTCTTCCATCTCTACTAATAATCAGTGTCCTATCAACTTCATTACTTTGTTTTATATATTTGACAGGCTAGTGGGGAGAGAGTGAATTTGATCATCTCTAGACCCCTGAAGTCACAGACTGTCAGTATTACCCGAGACATGGGAACTCACAACAGCAACTCACACCAACACCAGTCCCAGCAGCTGTTTCACAGCAGACCCAACTCCCATAAGGTTGGTGTTTCTCTTCCTGTGAGGTACAAATACAGTTTAAGTCTTGTGATCATCTAAGTGTGTAGTAAGGCAAGATTGGAAGAAAGTGTTGTTTCTTCGTGTATACCTACTTTATTTAAAAAAAAAAAAAAATAATTAAAAAATAAAGCAACTTCCAAGTACTCCAGTCCTGCATCATGTCTGGAGTGGGAACAAAAGATATGCAACAACTTTTCAGTATTTTTTTGGATTTGCTGACTGCAGTGAAAGAAGCAAGTTCTCTGAGCTCGTACAGCTGTAGTTGTAACACCTAGTCTAAGACAGTGACTCATGTGTTACTGCTGCACAGGAGAGCTGTCATTCAAGATCATTATTTTTTTGTTGCTGCTGTGCTGGCTGCAACCAGGAAGGACAGGGCTTGTGGTGCAAACCATCCAGCATATAAGGAGCATGTTGGAGGGATGTGTCATCTCCTCCACTAGCCAGCCGCAGTTACTTTGTGCTCTTGGAGGAAGAAAACATGACATATAGGGGGTTTTAATGCCCTCTCTTTGGCATCATGAAAACATATGGGTTTTCATTTCTAAGGAGTTGTTTTTGTAGTTCTGACAAAGACAGGTTCACCAAGACATAAAAAGATTTGTTTCTGGCTTATAGTTTTGTAGTGTGGTCCTAAAATTTAGCCTGTTCCAGGGTAGGATGCTAAGAAAGCTGGAGTGAAATTTTCAAGATAGGCCTTTATAAACTTTCTGTCTATATTTAAGCATCTACAAGAGTGTCTTTTTTGAGGTTTGAGAAAGGAGGTTGGGCTGTTTCTAATTTGGAGGAAATCCAGCCTAATCATTTTGCATTACTTGGTCCTTTTAAAGCATTCTGTTAAAGTGGCAAAGTGTAGCTTCGGGGTGTGTTAATATGGAGGTGCAGACCACCCCCTCTGGGCCATGTTGCAATGTCAACACCAGCCAACATTATGCTTGGTTTAGTTACGAGGGAAGTAGGCCCGATGTTGCTCTTCTTTCAATTGCAAGTGCAGTGGGCTGGGACGTTCTGGCAGTTTCTGGCCTTGCCTACTGGAGCAGTGAGTTAAGACAATCTGGTACCTTCTTGTCCTGGTGCAAATACAGTGAGTTGGGATGATTAGGTACTCCCTAACAGCACTTGAAACTCCTTAGTCTTAATCATAGGTTAACTTCTATATCTGTGTGTCTGTATGCAATTTAATGTAGAAACTTGGAGAAATCTTTAACTAAATTGCTGTTTAGTTATAACAAATTGTTGATTGTTAAGTAATTAAGTGTTGCTAGAGAATCATATAATCTAATCTTGTGATTTGTTATAATAGTGTTAACGAACATCAAATTGCTGCTATTCCAGAGTTGCATAAGACTAACTCCAACCCAATCCTGACTCAATCTCCCCTGTCTCTGTAGAAATCATTTCTCCCACTCCCCATTTAAATCACTATTCCTATGTTCCCTCCATATAGTAAGTAACAGAGTGAACCTTGTTGTCAAACTCTGTTGAGTTATGCTTTCATAAGTGTGTATTAATACCACTTTCTTTCCTAGAGTTTTGGCAGTGATTCTTTAAGTGACTTTAAGTCCACTCCTTCTGCTCACAATTTAGTCGTGTTTTGTTCTGGTGGGTTTTTTAATTTTTCTTAAATTTTAACATTGTTATTTATCCCTGTCAAACAGGATCTCTCCCAGTGTGTTACATGCCAAGAAAAGCACATTACTGTGAAAAAAGAGCCACATGAATCTCTGGGAATGACAGTGGCAGGAGGCAGAAGCAGCAGAAGTGGCGAACTGCCCATCTTTGTGACAAGTGTCCAGCCTCACGGGTGTTTGGCAAGAGATGGCAGGATTAAACGAGGTGGGGTTTGGCTTTCCTGGTGGCATGGGTGGCCTCTGGTTGTTGTTTAATGAGTACATGCTCTCTTTTCACAAATGTAGGGAAGCACTGATGGATGCTTTTCTTCATGTTTCAATAATGGAAATAGAGTATTTAGTATCACACTTCAGCCTTTTTTAGGAAAGGGATGTTTAGAGAATGATACCAGGGGAAGCAGATAAGACCAGGAAATGTGTGGTTAAATTCTTTAAAGCTGACAGTAATCCCCTGAGCTGAGGGTCTGGTGCAATGCTTTGTCCTATAGTGTACACATCCTGGTTTTGTGTTTAATGTGGTGGGCTGGGCCCCTTCTCTGTCTGAGAGATCTTTGCTCCCCAGTGTAATATCTAAACAGCAGAGATGCTCTGACAATAGGCCACAGCTCAGCTGTGCTAAGTTTACCCATGAAGCTATGTTAGGTTTGACCCTGGCTCCTGAATGCTTTCTTATCTTTTGGGACAGTTTGGCTTTGCACCCATCCATGTTCTTCAGCTTTGCGGAGGAGAACTAAGAGGTGGAGATCAGACTCAGTGTAGGTGAAGTCAGTCCTGCCTGATCAATAGCAAAGCATTTGATGATTAAAACCTGTTGTGCTGTATGTGCAACAAAGGCTGCCTGTAGGACCTCTGCAATTCAGAGTCCACAGAATTACAGATTGTTTTAGGAAAGAAATTTTGGAAAAAAACTTCACAGATTGCAAATTTCAAAAGAACAGTGTGGGAGCATTCTTATATACCTCTGAGAGAGGGAGATTACATCCACATACCCATGGATATGCTTTCTTTTTCAGTACTACAATGAAAAACACACTTGATAGAAGAATCAATTGCTCTTTCATTGTGTAACGTTAAGGTAGCCACAGCAGCAACAAAAGTGATTTCAAGTTAAGCTGCACTGCAACATTAGCTTTCCCTGGAAGGGAAAAGCTTTTAAAAAATTAGTCTCATTCCAAATGTGACCCAAGTGTTCACTCTTTTGCTTTGTTTTTCTCTGGCTTTCATTAGTGAGTGAGACATTGTGTGAAAGAGCACTCTGTCACTGCTTGGACAGGAAATAACATTCTTGGCTTCATCTTAAGGCTTTTTTAAATTATTCTGAAATAAAGTAGAAATTGGAGCTATTTTTTTTTAGTGGCTTTGAGTCTTTCCAGATTATTTTTGTAGACATGCTCACTCTTTTCTTTTTTTCTTCTAATGGACTGGTTTTTTGTTCCAACCTTTCCAGTAGTTCATGAATTCTGTTTTGTTCTCCTGGGTAACAAGTTAGAAAAAGCAGAAGACCTAAAACACTGTGGAGCCTCACTTATCTACAAGAGTTGGTTACTTTTATGATGCCTGTATTGTTCCTTCCATCATTCTTCCTTGTAAAGTTAGAGTGAAGCCAAGATCTGCCACTGGAAATGATTATGAAGTGGCATCTGCAATAGCGGTTGCAGCCAAGATGATGAGGTGCTTAGGTAATTTCTGTCTCAAATTTTCAGGATGATATACCATAGAAGCCCAAGCATTTGATATGTTATGTGGAAATAAATGATACTGATCCAGCTTAGTAGTTCTGCAGATTAATGTTTCAAACCAGCAGACTAAGGCTGTCAGTTCAGACTGTCTCAGCTCCAAAAAAATATAGTATTAAATGAAACGCTGGCGCAGGAGGTGCTGTCAGTAGGGATGGCTCCGACAGACTGATGTGTTCTCATTGACACTTTCAACAGGTGATGTGCTGCTGAACATCAATGGCATCGATTTGACTAACCTAAGTCACAGTGAGGCAGTGGCCATGCTGAAAGCTAGTGCTGCTTCTTCAGTAGTTGCCCTGAAAGCTCTGGAAGTCCAGATTGTAGAAGAACAGTCCCAGGCTAATGAAGAACAATTGAGTACCATCAGTGAAAATGAATATGATGCTAGCTGGTCACCATCATGGGTCATGTGGCTTGGACTTCCAAGGTATGGAATTAATTGATAAAGTCATTAGTTACCTGTTTTAGGCAAAGCTCAAAGAGATACAAAAGCAGAAACCTTATTAGTTACAGCACATCTGCCCTTATTTCTGCCTGTTTGACCATCTCAGCTATATTCAGTTTGCAGTGGGCTTACAAAGCATGCTGTGAACAGGAGCAGTGTTTCCTTAGGAAACTGGGTTTATCTCTTCACAAACCACAGTAGCTACTTATATGGATTCTTCTCATCAAACACAAGTCACCTTTTCTGTTGTTTAACTATATTGTAACTTTCTGTAGAATATCTAAAACCAGAGAGATTACTATTAAAAACAGATAGTATAAGCCCACCTGCCTCTTTGCTAATCTGCTACCTAAATTTACAAGGCCAGATATATAATTCTGGAATATTGGCTGAGACTTGCCATTCTGACAGATGCTTGACACAGATCTCTTGCACATGTGAGCCTGTAGTTACAAATCCCTGCAGCTTTTCTTCAAGAACCAACTACTGTATCTGCCAAACACAAAAGCTCTTCAAGATTTGCAGCAAGCTCCCACCCCTTCACTAATCTGCAGTCTGCTGGACGTCACCATGTTTCTTTTTTACTCTCCCGTTTTTCACTCTTGTGGCTACAGCTATCAGCTCATTCTGGCATTGCTCACTACTTAGAAGAGCTCCTACTTCAGCAAATAGTGTTGTTAACTTCAGTCAGGGCATGCAGGTTAATTCCTCGCCCTCTGATATTGTTCCTGGGATCAGGTCTGTAGTTTAAGCATTGCTCATATACTACAGATGCCAATGCATAGCTCCTAAAGTTACACTGAGCATTGTGCTGCTATTTGTTAAAGGAATGTTGTACATCAGTAAAGACCTTGGCATCATTTTTACCCACAAGTTAATTTCTGTGTTCTCTATTTTTTGCGTTTGTTTGTTGGGTTTTTTTTCAAATTGCAGTCATTGCCAACTTCATTGTCAATAATTAATTTTCACTGGGGAAGATAACACATACCAGTACAGTTAGTGAAGCATGATCTGAATTATTTATATTCTTTGTAATAAAATGATTGATTTTATACATTTTCATTACTGGTGATGCATTAGTTTAGAGGCAGTGAAGAAGATGCATGGACTTTTAGGTCTTGATTTAAAGCAGAAAAGGCCTAAAATGGGGGGGAGGGGGGACCAGAAGAAAACACACTTCATTTCTGACTTGTAAACTTAACACATCAGGTATCCATTTTCTACCCACATTCTTGCCACCTGTGAAAGTCCTAAAATGGCATTCTATTACTGTCAGTTTACAGAATTAAGTGTTTAATTAATTGTTCCAGCACTGCATTATTTCTTTTAAAACACTCTTCTGTCTCAAGATTGTGGGGTTTTTTGGCACTCAGTTTAAATATTGCAAAATTACTCTGGGAGCAGAAGTCTAATCACCATCCCTTCTCTTCCACACTTAGCACAGTGATAAAGATGAGACAGCAGGTGCTGTGCCTACTATAAAAATACCTATATGTGGCATACACAGCTTTTTCTCTTGCTATCCATTCCACAGCTGCCTCCATAGCTGCCATGATGTAGTCCTGCGGAGGAGCAATCTGGGGAGCTGGGGTTTCAGCATTGTCGGTGGCTACGAGGAGAACCACACGAACCAGCCTTTCTTCATTAAAACAATTGTTCTTGGAACTCCTGCATACTTTGATGGAAGATTAAAGTAAGCTAAAATAATAGTAGTAATAATAATCATCATCATAACTTTTAAATACTTACATGCTGGTGCAACTAGTTGCTTAAGGAAATTCACTGTAGCATCTTGTGCTGGGAGAATCGTGCTTCCCTGCCGGGTGTGATGCAGGGAAGTACAGGGTGTTGCTGAAGGGGAAGGGATATCTGTCAGAGGCAGTCCTTGTGCTGGCACTGCTGCCATATCTCATCCTTTTACCCAGCTGCAGTGCTGATGTCACCTGCTGTCTCTGTCTTCCTGTTGAATGGTTCTTTAGGCCAAGAGACATGGCAAAATGTGAATGTGCAGAACTGGCTAGTTGATAACATTTTTTGTTTTCTTAGAGAACAGCTAAAAAATTAGAACTCCCATGAAGTGTGGGGTAAACTTTTATCCTTTTATATAGCCTTCAGAAGCCACTATTTGAAACTCTGGTACTGAAGATGGTGCTGCTGCTTTACTGGAAAGGCAAGAAAGTAGATGAAAAAGTCAGTTCCTCTGAAAAGATCATTAAGGAGCCAAGTCCCCATGTCAGTGCTCTGAGAGTCATTAGGTGGCAGGAAAAACACTGATAAATGAGGCAAATTCAACAGAGGGTCCTGAGATGGGGGACCTGGAGCACTTGCTCTACAAGAAGAGGTTAGGGCAGCTGGGCTTGTTTAGCCTGGAGCAGAGATGTCTTTGGGGGACACCTAAGAGCCCCTTTCAGTACCTACAAAGAGATAATTGGAGGAGCTGGAGCCAAGGATCTTCACAATGGTGCCAGGGCAAGAGGAAGAGACAACAGGCACAAGCTGAACAAAAGAAATTGAGACTGGTTATAAGGAGAAATTGGCAGGCAGTGGCACAGGTTGTTCAGTCTCTGTCCCTGGAGTTTTCCAGGACCTGGCTGGATAAAGCCCTGAGCAACCTGATCAGATCTCACAGCTGACCTTGCTTTGAGCAGTAGGTGGGACTAGAGACCTCCTGAGGGACCCTTCTGATCTTACAGATTCTGTGATACTACTTATGTATTACGTTTGGATGCAACCCTGAGGTATAATTTCTGGATATGGCATCTTAGCTTTGTGTAGGATTAGTTCAGAACTAAGGCTTCCAGTTCCTGTTAAAGGTTCTCTTCTTCCATAACTGATCTTTTGTGAAGGAGGCTGTAAAAAATATGCAATTTGAAGTTTTATGACATGATTTTTACATGTAGATTTACTTACAAAGTAGCTTAAAAAAAAATGTACATAGCCTAGAGACTTCCCAGTAATTGATTTTTCAGTTCAATGATTAAATAAATAAATGAAAAAATAACTTGGCTGAACACAAAATCAGATTTTTTTTGGCCAGCTATGAAACAGTTAGGTTTAAATGAAAGATTTCAGTTTAGCCCAAAGTAAATAATTTCAGTTTGAGGAATGAATAACTAGAAGCCATCACACAAATGGAAAGTCAAGCATCATTGCTAAGAAGAAGGGAAGAGTGATTGTGGTCTTGCTTACTCCCTTGCAAAGAATGGAAAAGACAATCTTGTGTGATATTGTAATATAGTACCTTTGTTTTAATGTACTGTCTTACTGAGAATATGGACTTAAAAATGGGCCATGAACAAGGGAGAGCTCCTTAGAACCTGCACCATGAATTATCCTGCAGCAGGGCTTTTTGAAGCTGTTCTGTGTTAATTATCTAAATATTTTGTTTGGCTAGAGAGGAAGGAAGCAAATGATCTTACAGTTCAATAGTTAAGACTGTTTTTCTGCCCACATTAGGTGTGTGGTGTGACTGTACAGAAGGTGGAATGACTTCAGCAGAAAGGCTGAGTGAGTGAGACCCCGTAGTGAACTGTAGCATTGTGGTTTGGGTGATGGGGTACCTTGGTTCAGGCAGAGAAGAGCCTTTGAATGCACGGTTGACTTCTGTTGGTCACACTTCCTCTTCCTCTGCCCTGCCTTAGTGGAGGGTACCAGAAATGCTGAGGAGAGCATCTTTTTGCCATTCATTTTGGTGCCTCCAGTAGCTGGGAGAATCAATTTCAGGAAAAGTCCTGTTTGATCTCCAGAGTCATGTTCAGCTGCTCTGGGGGGATACCAAACACACACTCAAGTCACAGAGAAGAGATGCCTGAAGATAGAGCATGCTCAATGTAGGAAGAGCTTAGGTGTTTTTTTGAAGTTTCTCTTAAGCTTGTAAAAATGGAAACTTAACCCTACAAGGTCAATTTTCTCAGGGCCAGCAAACCGCACCCTTACAAATTCCTGTTCCCCACTTCAAAGCACAGAGATGCTGCGGCTTCTCAGTTGAACCATCAAGTGAGGGAGATTTCAAGTGAAATGGTTACATTTGACAAAATCATAAGCCATTGAAAATGAGGTTCTTGGTAGGAATGCAGCTAGTAACCATAAGTATCTTTACTTACACCTCCTACAGTAAAGGCATGTTTAGTAAATGTGTTATAATCCACACAAACAAACAGAAGTGCTTCTGCCATGCACATGCTATCTCATTATGTTCTCATGACTCCATTAGATCTTTCCAACTCTCTTTTTCCATGTTTCCCTGCAGGTCAGGGTCTTAATACAGAACTGTCTTTGTATTAGAATTGAAATCTAGTGATTTGGGAATTGCTCAAATGATTTTCAGTAGCAAAACAGACTTAACATTTAATCCCTTTGGGTCTTTCAGCTATGCTTCCCACCTGTTGATAACCTATCACCCCAGCGATGAAGTGCTGTTTGTTGGTGTGTACTAGTTACTGCCCAGCAGTAGTCATAAATCTTTTTTATTTTCTTCTTCTGTTTTTTAGGTGTGGTGATATGATTGTTGCTGTAAATGGACTATCCACAGTTGGAATGAGCCATTCTGCACTCGTTCCCATGCTGAAGGAGCAGAGGAACAAAGTAACTTTAACTGTGATTTGTTGGCCTGGAAGCCTCATATAAATGTGTGAATCACTTTGGCTCAAGCAGTGTCTTTTTCTAGACAGCTGGCACAAAAATCTCCTCTGTCTGTTTTTCCCTATTGATACAGCTGGTTATAAGCAGGGCCAAAACTGCTGAATTTTCTTTTTTTTTATGGGTTTCTCAGGCATACTCTCTATATCTTTCCATCCTGAAGTGGCCATTTCTGTTCACTATATCCATTGCTGATATAAATGCAAATACACACAAACTCACAGATACGTCTGTCATTGAGCTTTCCCCATCAGGCTTGTAGAGTCAGTAGAAGAACTTAGTGGCTCTTTGGGTTTCTCTGCAGAGTCCTCAAAGCTATGTGTGATATGTAAATGTAATAGCCATGTGCCCTCTTTTCCCTACAAATAGAACATGTGTCAGTACTGACTGCAATGACACATCTATCTGCTGCTGTGAATCAAAGTCTGTTTCCAAAGGTATGTCTTTTCATTTCGTAAGCCTTCCCAATTTTGACTCAGTATTGCAGAGTGATTCAAGTAATCCACCTTATTCATCAGAAATTACTTGGTCCCCCAGATGTTTCTAGCAGGGCATCAGTGTTCATAGAAAAGTAGGATAAAAGCCTGATATTACTGGAATTTTTATAAAGTGCAATAATTGGACTCTTTGTTAGGAAACTTTACTATATTACAGTTTGTATCCTATAATGACAAGAAATATGGAAGTAATAACTGTTGCAGTGCTGGTGAGAATACACGTGCCTGAGGTCACCTTTGAGTGAATGGCTTGCAGTGTTAGACTTTACTTTACAAATTAATGTTTTGCTATGTCAGAGAATTTTGATGAACATTTTTACAAAGATCATTTTTACTGTTTCTATTGTAGTTGTCAGCTCTCTTTATTTATGTGTGGAAACAATACTTTGACTTGTACTTTCTAAATGGGAGAATTATTTCCGGGAAAAAAGCAAGCTATTAAGAAGCCATACATTATGGTTTACAGGTGAGCAGGCTAGAAGGAAGGCTCTTTGAATTCAAGTTCAACTGCAAAGTAAGCTGGAAAGTTCACTCCTGCTCTGTCACCTCCTGACAAATGTACAAATGCCTTGATATCAAATGCTGAAACAATCCTTTTTTGCATTTCAGGATATTAGGGTTTTTTTTCCTTTAGAGAGCACCTGCTATTAAGTTGTCAGTAAGTGTAATACTATTTATCTTGGATTGTATTGAGTATTTTTATAAACTAACCTGTAACTTCTAGACTTTGCTTTTCCATGATAATTGCAGGCTAAGCACCCATGTGTTTAAGAAACAAGAGGGGTGGAGTGCATAAAGGAATGTGCTGACCTGGAGCTAACCCTGTGTGTTGTCAGCGTTTTGCATATTTGAAAAAGAGCTTTGTTTATAAACCAGTCCCAACCTGAACTGATTTTATGAATGACCTCTGTATTGTATCATTAATTACCAGAGAATGTATTTGAGAATTAAAGCACATTTCAGTTGTGAAGCATGGACTTTGTTTTCAAACTCAGCTGGTATAATATCAGGGCATATTATGGCATGTCATTAATTCCAGTAGCTTTGTTTTCGAAAGAAATAAAGTTACTCTTTTGCAAAAAAAAAAAAAAAGGGTAAAAATCTCCTCTGAATGGAGTGATTTTGTTCCTCTCTGTCACATATGCTCTTGGTTTAATTTCATAATACTAAAATACAAAGAATGTCCTCTGCAGTCAGTTTATCACTGTACTGAGAAGTCTGTTTCTGAAGCAAACACCAAAAGTATTTGATACTCCAACAGATCTGAGAACAGGTTTCCTCCCATCCCCAGATGCTGTTTGACTGTATGCTTTGCTCTTATTGCAGATTTTTTTTGTAAAGTACATCTTAGTATAGACTTTAGGGAAGATTTTGACATATGTACTAAATTTAATGGGTTTTATTTTAAAAATAATGATTTTTATTTTAAAAATTAGAATTTTCAGTGAAAACCCTGCAAAACCCAGATTTTTAGATGTTTCTTTTTTATATGTACATGTAACAGAAGCATGGGTTAGCTTAAACTGTGCAGTTTTGGGTTTTGTGTCCTGTAGCTTTTGATCAGAATGTCTAGTGGTAAAAACCTTTCTGAATTAATTCCCTTCCTGAATAATTTTCCCCTATTCTCTTGTAGCTGCATAGTTGAGTTTGTTTTTCTGTGCCTTCTGTTTTAAATTATTTCAAGATTTTTTTTTTTTCCAGATATTGCTATCTAATTGTGTGGTATTAATGAAGGATGAATGAAAATAAAAGTTCATTCTACTCATTGTACTAACTCAAAGTATTGTCTCACTCTTTGCAAAAGGTTTGGGTGGCTCAATGCAGACTGTTTAAGGTATGGTTTTTTTCCTGTTGTGATTTATCATAACTACAGTTAGTGAATGTAGCAAAAAAGTCTGAGGGCATGCATGAGTACATTACAAGGGTAATGTACCAGCTGTTTAACCAGTAATACCAGCACTGAGAAGTGTTTCTAAAGCAGAGGTAATATCTGTGCCTTATGGTACTTTGCCACAAGCAGTGTTTCCTCTTTCCCCTCAATGCCAGCTGGTACTGATCAGCTGGAGGATGTTTTCACAGCATAGATTTGATGCAAAGAGACAGTCTTGCTGGAAACATCAGTTTTACAGCTGAAACTTGAGCCTCCTGGTGATCAGTTCCCATCTTCATCTCCTGCAGGCAAGTTATGCTCTATCTTTAGACATCTGTGAAGCTGGAATGAGTAGAAAAGCAATTTCTTAATGATTTGCAGCAAAGACGCCCAGAGCCTTATTCCTTGGAGTAGTTAGTGGGTTAGAAATAGATGATAGTGGGGTACAGATAGATGATAAAACAAAAACATGCCCATGTACAGAAACACAGAAGAAACCAGCCACAGCTGCCAGTAGATTATTAGCTCTTGTACTTCATGGAAGGTAAGAGCCAGATCATCAGAGTCTTGATTTACAGACAGATCAAGGAATTCATTGTTGCAGCTGAAGGTGCACAGAGCTGTTGTGTGAGGTGTTGGATGTACTCATCTGTGCACTGGAGCTTCATGGAAGAGGGGAGGAACACCTTCCACAGGCAGCCCTGGGGATCTCCAGTGAAGAGTGTGAAACTGTTTGTGCTGTTTCACAGCAAGCCAATGAATTGAAATCTGAAGATATTTCATTTGCAGCTTTAAACTTCCTATTTAGAGTCGAGAACAACTGAGGGGAAAATTCAACATCACAAAAGAATTAAGACTTCATATATTTGCAGATTTCATAGATCTGGGGCAGATGTAATGAACATCTAAGCCTGGTTCTCAGCTATAGTGTGATCCAGACAGTATCAGAAGCAACACACGTTCCTTTTAGTTAAGAAACTTGACCATTTACTTCTGAGGCAATTTTAGTAGATCATAAACATTTGTAAATAAATGAAGGCAGGAGATCCTGATGAGTTAAAAAAAAATGAGTGACTCTTAGGGGCAAATGTTACATCTAGGAGGGGCTGCCCCTCTTCATTCTCCTTCCCAAGTAGTAGTAGCTAGTTTAAACACCTCAGGTCCCCTTCTGCACCTTTCCTATCCTTCCTTAACCACAGCAACAAGATGTGGAGACCATGGCTCAGTTTTAGGGAGAAGAGGTGGTGTCATTGAGGCTGCTTTGCATGCCACAGCAGCCTGCTGCAGTGGTGAATACCAGCTTCAGCTATGCCAGAGTCAGTGGTTAAGGTCTCGGTGGTGGGCATCTTGCAGGGAGGTCTGCAGAACAACCATCTCCACCATCTAAGACACAGCTGCAGGAGTTCATCTAAATACATCAAGAGCACTCTCTGACTCTGGTCCAGGAGGTAAGCTTGCCTGTCTCTATGGACCCATAGCACATTGAATATCCTCTGCTGTGGGGGAGGATTGTCTAGCAGCTCTGCTTTACTCCCAGAGCATAGTGTTTGGTGGTGCCAAACCATCATTTCATCAGCTATGTCTTCTACAGCTCTTCTGCCATACTATTGTTCATAACAGTTGAAGGAGAAGAGGTAAGTTTTACTAAAACAGAGCTCTTTCTTCATACTTTTACCTGTTAATGGACTAGCACATTCTCTGCAGCACATCTTCTGTACTGTGCCTTCAGGCTGATAATAAATTGTGGCATATGAGCACTAAATGGCAGTAGAAATTAGAGATGGATATGGTCTCTTGCATTAACTAGTTTACCAACTAGGCTGGACAAGATACATAAGGGAGATGGTATCATAGGCAGAGAGAGAGTTTAATTACAGTAATGAAATTAATGCTATCAAGGGATTTATATGTAGCCATGACATTAGCTACTTGTAGTGACTTCATTGTTTAGCAGCCTCAGCATGAGGCAGGAAGACCCAAACCACCTTTTTTCTGCCCCTAAATGAGATAGGTATTGAATCTTAACCAGTCTCGGGGTGAGCCCAGGCATCTCACCAGTTCCACAAGCCCTTTCACAGCGAACAGCTCCACTAGCACCAAGTGGAGCTGGATTTGCACTTTGGGCCCAGCTTTGTATGGTAACAAATGAATACCCAATGAAGAACCAATTTGGTATTTCTTTTGATCTGGGACAAATCAAAATGCTGGTGGCTTTGCTCCCAGGTTTTGCTATAAAACGATTGCAGAAAGCTACTGAAGAGAAGCATTTTAATCAGATTAAATAGATGAAGAGTATAACCCTGTAGTTATACAATTGAGCTTTCTAATCATATTAAACTTTAATACTGCCATCATTGCCATATTGCAACAACAATTGCAAAAAGCTACAAGCATACAAGATCTACAGAGCCTTAAACATATTACAACATGTCATCCACTAAAGTTAAAAGATGTTATCTTGTTTGGGGAAATGTGCCAGCTCAAAAACAACCCCAAACAACCTAGGAGCCTGAAGTATTGCATACACATGCAGATTGAATGTAGCAGAGGCAAAGTTTGGCCTTTTTTGTTTCTTACTTTTTTATTAATTAAATTTCTTCCCAAACAACTATTTCTGCCACAACTATTACTTGTCTAGTCCTCATCCACCGAAGTGCTAAGTACACTTACCTCTTTTTTTGCAGTCAGTTAAAGGATCCCTCATTTTGGAATGCAGAAAGAGGTAGCTCCTCTTTACTGGTGAAGCAGCCCTGGAAACACACTGCTGCTGCTCTCATCCAGGGGCCCTGGGTCAGCGCTCCAGCTGTGGTGGGTTCTCCTGTGGTGGGCCTGTGGAGTGAAATTTTATTTTGCACCTAACAGAGTCTCATCCTTAAACTAAATAGCATTTACCCTCAAATTTTTCTTCCTAAGATTTCTGTAGGTTTTTTCTGACCTTTTTGCATGTTCCCTGACCTGTCCCTCTGCCATGATGCTCAGCCACTCAGCTATGTGCCTGTAAATGCTGCATTTGCCAAGGTATAGAATCATAGAATGGTTAGAGTTGGAAGAGACCTTTAGAGGTCATCTAGTGCAACCCTGCTGCAGAAAGCAGGCATCTTCCAGACTACTAATGCTTCCTCCAGGCTCAAAGGTCTCTCTGCATCATCCTCTGACAGCTAGTGTGTGCAACCCCGGGAGGTCTAAGTGCTATTTTGGGCTTTCCATCACTGCTGACATTGGTGGTGCATCCTGGCACTGACACAGCTCCTGGGTTTGCTGCTCCCCACCTAAGGGGTAGCATCCCGGCTGGCTCCCAGAGAGGTTCCCCACCTCCAGCACCCACCCTCGTATCCCACACATGAGCAGGCACAGAGCAGCAGTAGGGGACGACTCGCTGACAGCCCAGGAAGTTTGGCTCTTTGTGTTTCTTTGTGACTGATGCCCTGGTAATTACACACCTTATGAAGAAATGCAATGTAATCATACCCTTCTAAAAATGCCTTGGATTAAAAGCTTTTCCTGGGTCTTTAGGTGATGGGCCTGCAATTACAGAAAATTAACTGCATTTTAGCTTTCCATTGAAATTAATAACAGTGGTTCTCCAGTTGACTCTGTGAGTAGTTAATGGAACAAACTGGATGCTTCACTACAATATGGGTTCTAAAGCTATTTCGGAGAGATTCTGTGTTTCAAATAGGAAAATAATTCACACGATGGAAAACCACTGTGTTCTTACCTTTGTGAAATAATGGCTCTGTGTATCTTCAAGATGCAACTGTTTATCAATAATGATTTTAGTGTGGTTTTCTATCCCTCGCTGCTCTTGGACAGAATGACCTGCAGAGAACTTTGGAAAAGAAAAGCAAGCCAGCAAATTAATGATGCAGAGAAGAGCTCCAGCCTGGCCTGAGCTGCACAACTCAGTTTTACCATAAAACTCGAAAAATAGATTTATGTGAGTTCATGCAGGGGCAGAACAGCAAATATTCTGAGACTTGATGAACTTCAGCTACCTCATCTCCAACTCAGCCCAGCTAAACTCAAGCTGAGATAATTACCAAATGTTGGGAGTGCTGCTGGTGGGTTGCAACCACTCTCGGGGAGAGAGCAGCCAGCCCTCTCCTACATCTCAGATAACCTGCCCTGTTGGGAGGAGCGCAAATAGCTCACTTGTCTTCTGCTGCATTTGCCTCCTTTCATAGCTCCTTGCCCACCAAACAGGGGTGCAACTAGGACATCACTGGGACAACAAAAAAGCAAGTGGTCTCTCTCTCCCTGGTGCCTTTTGTATAAGAACTGTGGTGAGGATGGACCAGGATCCAACACTGTACCTCCTACAGTGAAACCAGTCACACTGTTCCCCTACACTAGTGATACTAGAGGTCCAGAAAAGTGGGAATAAGCACCAGGGACAACCAGAAGGCTTTTTCCTCATGGAGCAGGTGTATTTCAGGGCCACCCTCTCCCTCTGCCATAAGTACCCCATGTGCCACCAGCCCTGCCCACTCCTTCAGTGCCACAGCTCACCTGAGAAATGTTTCAACACCTTTGGCCCGTCATCAGCAAGTCCACTCTCACAGCAGCCATGAATAGTTGCTCAGCCTTTTTGGTCAGTGTTCACCTCCTATAACTGGGCTGCTTTTCCTAGCATTGGCCTTTGTAGAGACTGATGCCAAATTAGGTGATCCCCTTTACCTTTTGCTGCAGCTTTCTGTCATTGGCCATGGTGTTGTCAGAGACCTGTGACCCTGTGCCTTATTCCTCTGTGGACACTATTACAGTGTCCACATTTTTATCTCTCATCCACAAATGGGCAAATATTTTATCAGCCATATTCTTCAGACACTGTGTTGTTCTCCCACTGTCTCCCATTCACTGCTCACCCAGGCCCAAGAGTGGGGTTTTTTGCCAATTGTTTGGATTGAGATGCTGAAATGAAAACCCTGTTGACTTTATTTTGAGGGTAAAAGGCTGAGCACAGGGATGCATCTTTGCAATGCAAATTTCTGCTTCATTTAACTTGATTTTTCATTGTCAAAGAGATAAAAGCTAACCAAGGAGCGAGGAGCAAACCTGGCATGTTGTGACAGACACTTGCAAACAGCAGAACAAAACACGTCATCTCCAGCTTCATCCTGGTGTGTCTGTCACTTGGTGAGCCTTGGAAGCTTTGAATATAAGATATTTTAGTTATAAACACTCAGTTAAGTCAATATATTTCTCAGTACAGGAGTAGCCAAGCCACGGACAAAAAGGATTTTTTTTAACGTCAGCATGTGCAGCAACATCCCCAGAATTGAACATTAAGACAGCCACATCTTCAAAACAAAACAAGAGGAAAACCAAACAAAAAAAAACCACCAAACCACCAAGAAGCTAACCCCCTCATATATACCAAACAGGAACAGCAAAGTAAACCTGTGGCAAGACTGCAGGTAAACTTCAGCCCAGTCTTGGAAAGAAACATAAGCTTTGGGAAGTCTGGGAAGACTTGGCAATGTGTAATTACATTGTGCTTTCATACCTTGAAATAAAACATGGCTGTAGCTGTGCAGTCTTTGAGCCACCTGGGATCTTCACAATGGTTAATTTCATTAGATGGGCATCTGTTCTGCTGATAGTCTGGATGTGAGGCATGAGGACAGAGATGCACTGCCCAGGCATGGATACCTGTCATGTTGATACTTAATGTTTATACCAAGGAGCTTGGGCTCCTTCTCACCTTAATGGAGAAAAATCAGCACTTTAGGTGCTGTTCATCTCATTCTGATGTAGTTGTCTAAAAATAAATCAGATGACTCACACTATGGGCATAGTGGTTTTTTTATTTCCCTGACTTGAAGGGAAGTGGAGATGAACAGCTGAGGTATCAACTTCTGCACAGTAGTGTCTAAAGGTAGGTGAGATGAATCCTACCATAGACAGGAGGAGGAATTTTCCAAATAAGTCAGATATAAAGCTCCTGAGAGAGGCTCATTTTGAGAGCAGTTGACAAAACTTAAGCAACAAAGATTTCAGCTTCCCTCTTAGGGTGCAGGCAGCATTGGGCAACACCAAACACACTTGGTAAAACAAAAAAAATGGGCACCTAAAGAGTTCCACGGGGTGAGGTACTCAAGAAGGTCCATACAGGGGGAGCCATTGCCTCCAACCACCTCCTGTAAGGTTCTCCTGGGTTGGAAAAGATGCATCAGACAAAACCCAGCTCAAAGCTTGTGGTTTGGGGGCTGGTAGGGAAACATGACCTTTTTAAGAGTAACATTGGGTGATTCAGGAGCAAGCCACCTCCTCCAAGCACCTGCACTCTTGCAGGCTGCTGTTGTTGGCTGCAAGGAGCCAGGTGGTGATGTCAGCTGTCCTCTGGGGGCTCACCTTTGAGGTGACCAGCTGAACAGAAGGAAAACGCCCACCCAGCTCCATGTCAGCTATCAGGAAGGCCCATCTCAGCCAACCTCACCCATCTGGAGGCTGAGTATCTCCTTTAATCATGCATCCATGAGCAACAGGGATCCTCTGACATATTTAAATATTTGCTCAAGCAAGGGCTGGGCCAGGCCTGGAGGCTTTTGTGCCCCCTGACTGATGAGGGGGTTAGCTGAGGGCCCCCACTCATGGCTAAATCTGGGTGAGGGAATCCCATCATCATGCCATCACAACCAAGCTGAGACATGGACTTAAAGGGTGGGTATTTAGATCACACATAACTATGAACTGATTTTAAAGGCAAGTTTAAAATAATGCATGACTATCTTGTCCTTTCATGGTCTCTCAGAGGCAGATGTTGCCTGATACACCCAAACTGAAGAAATAGCTGCTCCCACCTTATAGATATCCAAAAGCTGTCCTGGGCAACTGACTTGAGGTGGCCCTGTTTATGCAGGGAGTTGGGACAAGTGGCCTTCAGAGATCCCTTCCCACTTCAACCACTCTAAGATATGTAAAAATAATACAGAAATTAAGCATGTTCTCAATTAAGCTTTTCGTGAAAGACCATGCTGAGGTTTCATGAAATGGCAATTTTCAGAAATACTTTCATGACTCAGGTGCACTTTCTCTTTGAAGTTTCATCAAAACAACATGCATTGATAGAAGCATTCATGTTGGCCTGCCAAAATCTACAGCTCGCCAAGCACTTTCCAGCAGAAAGGGGATGCCCACAGGGTCATCGCCTTCCCACCTGGCTGAACAGGGACTCACCACCACCAGCACATCCTCTCCCAGAGCAAAGCTCTTCTTCCCTCCCGGCCTGCCCCTGCTTTCCTGCCACATGCTGGAGTGCCAAGCATTCCTCTATAGTCACTCTATGGTGGCCAGCCTTGTGTCTCACTGTTTCTGCTTGGGTTTCACATGCACTACCTATAGGCTGGTGAGATACGGACAAGGAAACCTCATCCCCTCCTTCTCCTTCCATTGGTCTGCACCTCTGCACCTGGAGGGGAAGAGAGCACCAATGTTGGTTAGAGACAAAAGTAAAAAAAACAAAAAGGAGAAGGTGACAAAATAATTCTTCACTGATGGAAAGCTCTTCTGTTTGTTCACATCATTACCATATCAGCAAACCCACATAAAAGTACTGTTGATGTTAATACTTTCCCAAGACTAATTAGGTTTAAATTGGGTAGAAAATACAGTGCAAATAGCTAGCCGTGCATGAAATCCTCGGTGAAGTTTAAACAGGAGTGGTAGAAAACAGGGAAAAATAGTTTTTATTAATGCATTTACACCTTCTTAGAATTTCCCTGAATTGTGTTTTACCTTGGCTATAAAAATGAAAACATTTAAATTTCTTTAAAATTACATTTGACTTAATTACAGCCAATCCCTAATACCAGCAAACAACCCATTTTGACTACTTTGCAGCATAAATAGCCACCAGCCTCATCATTTCATAAAGAGTTGTTTTTCTACATGATGTTCTCTATGTGCAGAATGTTAATAGCTACTATAGCTGAATATGAATAGGCTTTGTAGCTCCACTTGAAATATAGAAAAATGGCCCAGACATTAAAAAAGATAAAAGGGAAAAGGGCAGTAATGAATTTAGAGGAAAATGAACATTAATGGTACTAGCATTACCTCATGTTCCACATAACAAATTATTGGAAATCTGTCAAGCACACCAAATTATCTACTCATCTGCTGTTGTGGGGCCCTTTGGAGCCATCCAAAACCAGCAAAAGCAAGACAATTTAAGCTAATTTTACTATTTATAACAATAGAACAGACCATTAAGATAAATTAATGTCATTATCAAGTTTCTATGAAAATGACAAATACCACTATTTCAAGCAGCTTTAGAAGCTGTTGACTATAATGAAATCTGCTGTACAGGTACTAAAAAGAAACACTCCAAGTAATTATTTTCTAGTAGCTTGTTTGTTTCCTTCACATTCATTTACTTTCACCACAATTAGTTCTGTACACAATATATGGTAACTAAACAGTCAACACTACGCAGCATTAGGACTAATTGGGCAATTACGATGCAGTTTTCAGCCTTTTAGGTCCTAAAGAGAGCCAGGAGTAAACATTTTAGAGGCAACAATAGTGGCACCACATTGATTTGCAAGGTTGGAGTTTGAAGGAATACAAAGCAATGCAAGAAATAAAGCCAGGTAAAATGCTTTACACAAAACACCCCAAAATGAGATGGTTTATTAAATGATCTAATTGCTGAGGCTCCAAGTGTGAGGCTGGACATGGCTGACAGAAGCCAGCAGGGCTTGGGATTTTGGAGCAGGCAAGCTCCTGGGTCAGCTGCAACATTTGGGGTAAGAGCAATGCTGAGTCAGTGCTGGCAGCCTCTGGCCTCAGAGCAGTGTAGCCATCTAACCAACAGCCAATGTGACACCAGGCAGAGGTGGCAAAGCATATTCTTTCAAAACTTCCTTGGCACTGTAACTCCAAGTGTATCTCATGTATCTCACTGCCCCATATCTTCCTGAACCCCAGCACTGTTGTGTTAGATAACAAATTATGCAAAATATATATTTTCTTACTGCCAGTCTTGATTTTTTACTTCTAGGATAAAGAACACAAAAGCTCCTGGTCCCCCCCCTTCTCTACCACTCATGATTTACTAGACAAGGCCAGGAAGAACACACACGCACTGCAGAAGTGGCACAGATGAGGTTCAGTATGCAAATAAATTCCAACTAAAGCATGGATGTTCAGCTGCATAAAATGAGCACTACAGAGGCAGCCATGAAACCTAGATGAAGATGTCATGCTTTCCCAGTCCACACTGGAAGCTTTTTGCCTCCCACAGCTCACTCATGTGTCGGGTGTAGGAGCCTAGCACCACTCTAAACTCCTTTTTTTCCCCAATTCTGTAGGTGCCAAGCTACAGAATCTCTGCTCTCTGTGTGTGCCATTTCACACCAGTGACATAATGAAATAATTTGCATATTTGCACACCATTTCCATGCAGCCATCTCCAACTTTCGAGCCCTTGTATGGCTGGGGTGGGGGGGCCAGTGGAGGGTGCAGGGAGAATTCACTGGTATAATGCTGGTGGAGCAGCAAAGCAAAGCTCTGCCTGTAGCCATGCCCGGGGCATGCGATTTGGGCCAGCAGCCTTCTCCTTGCCTGGAGCACAACTAAGAGGTTGAGCTGTGGGGTTCCCAAATTGCTGCAGTGGAAGACAATCCTCACACTCAGCCCCCTGCCACAAGGGTAATGTCCCTCAAGGCAGAGGGCAGACAGTGCACACGGACAACACGCGTCAGTGAACTCCCAAGGGCCTTAGGACAGAGTTCCCCATTCCCAGAACAATAAGGTAGTCTCCAGCCCAGCAACAAATGAGGATGAGGAAGGTACCAAACTCAGTCACTGACACAAAGACCCCTCCTTTCTCCTATTCCTCCTGGCCAGTCCCTATTTTGCATCCAGTGATGCTACCATTTCACAACAGTATCTTAGTCTGGGTGCAGATCAGTTCTGTGTTAATGATAATGAAAGACAATTAGTCTCTAAAAGCATTATCACAACAACCATCGTATTTATGACATTTTATTAGTCAGGGATTTTTATGAAGCAGAGGTTTGCTTTTTCCTTAATTAGACATTTATGAGACAATATCAAATCTGACAATCCATTTAGGACTTTATTGCAGGATAAAGAGACTCCAGCTGAAATTCAGCTTTGGTCTATACGCCTGGTTTTGCACTGGAATTTAACAGGAGCTGCATCTATTTGCACTAGTGCAAATTTGGCTCAATGTCCTTGCAAGAGACTATGCATCCATCAGTTTAGGGAGACTGAACTAACCACCCTGCTCACAGCTGCTTCCAAAGGCTGGGGATGCTCAGGCTGCATGGGGATTGCATGAGCAAGAGCAAAAGTCCCATAAGCTTTTTCACCAGGACAATTTTTAATGAGGTTTTACAATAACCTATTTAGTGAGTATTTCCACACTCAGAGCAGAGGCCTGACATACAAAATATTTAGGTATGTACTGGGGGGAATTATTCAGGCCCCCAAGACAGATTTAAATAAAACCCAACCAAGCATGCTGGGCTGGGTTGCACAATCTCATCTGGCCTGCAGTAGTTTTCTGACCTTGTTTTCCCAGTGCTTTTAGAAGGCAAGACATGATGGTTGGGCTGGGCCCCTGTCCCTGCTGATGCCTATTGCCTCACCTTGCCACTGCATTAATATGGTGTTAGCACTCTATACAATTATGGCCTCTGCAAGTTTGGAAGGTGTTCAATATTCAAGAATTTATCAAACACATCTTCCCCCACATCCCATTTCAAGAATTGGAGAAAATCCTGCTGCAAAAAAAGCTAAAGAGCTTATAAAGGATATTGAGAACTGAGCTTGCTACAGTTTGTGTGAGCTTGTTCAGAGAGAAAACAGGGGTTGCAAAGGACTGGAGAAATTCATAGCAAGAACTAAGGAATGAAAGTACAGCCACACAAATTGAGCTTAGAAGTGGAGCACTTACTTCCTTCAGCCAGGGTGCTTAACCGCTGTGTCTCAGTGCCAAAGGCAACAGCTATCACCAGATCAAGGCCAGATGCCTGTATTCCCACACAAGTAATTGGGCTTCAGACAGAGGTAAGCAAATGAAATGTAATAGCCTGTGACAGACAGGCAGTCTGCCCAGGTGATTTGGGATCCCCTTCTGCCCTTAAATATTGTGAACTTATGAGAAGGATCTGCAGCCTGAAGAGACTGGTCAGCACGGACCTCACCTGGGCATGCAGCTAAGACATACACCAAAAAGAACTGTGACAGCAAAACCACTTATATAGCACAACCATAGCACATTTGGTGATTTTTCCAGACTTCCAGCTCTGTAGCCTGGGAAACTCCAGAGAAATTGGGATTTTTTGAGAGCTCCTTTGCATGCACAGGAGTGTGATGGAGGCAGGAAAGATTTATCACAGGAGCCAGTTACAGCCTTAAATACCAGCTCTTCTTATTCCACTACAAACAGGGGAAACCCCACAGATATCCACACTCATCTTTGTCTCTTGTAAGGACAGCTCGAGGTCAGCTCTACCATTGGCAGTCACAGACACTGTGTCTACTCTCCGTGCAGAACAGCAGACCCAGACAGAATGCCTCAGCCACTCTCTGGGCAACCAGCCCCATGTCTAGCACCTCAGCTGTTCTGCTACCAGCCTGGCTTCTGGTGCTTCCTCAATGGATGCTGTTTAACATTTGCTTTATGTAATAGTAATAAAAATTAACACTACTTTTGCAAGAAGAGACCCAAGTAGGGAAGGAAGGCAATTTTTAAATCCTTCATCCTGCCTCTTGCCAAAGCTTTTTATCTTTGCTTGTGTTAAGAAAAGAGACACAAACACAACAGATGGTGGAAAAACTGCAGACACACTGGTGAGGGTACAAAGAAATATAGGATGGAGCTTTCTCCCTTTTCCTCATGCTTTAGCAGAGGACACAGGGCAGCAACATGGCCATGACTGGTGATGAGACAGGCAAGCTGCTGAGTCAGGGTCTGTCCTGTTAATGTGACATTCCTTCCTGCCCCATATTCGCCTATGCAACCCGCAAAAAGCCTCAGTTCACCTGGAAGGTGTTTCTGACATAACACACAGGCTAGAAAATCATGATTGCATTTCCTGTCAATCAAGCTGACGCTTTGCAAAGATCCCAGCCTGAATAACCCAGAAAACTATGTGGTCATTAGTTTAGGTTATGGACTTCTCAGAGTCTGGGTTCAAAATTTCCCTCTGCACTCCAGAAGCACAACCTGGATAGTGATAAAGAAATCCCACCTTCACATCCCTTTTACTGAGAGAGCATTAAGCCCTGACCTAAGGCATACGAAGATGTGACTGTCTAAAAGTCTGGAAGCAGCCTGGTACAAACCACTCCAAGGCATAGGCCAGCATGGTAATTTGAGCAGCAGCAAACCAACACCCAAAGCAATCAGTGTGCAGCTTACTGAAAATGGAAGTTTGTGAGCAGAAAGACAATACATAAGTGTCCTACCAAACTGACCCTGTTACAGTTCTTGTCAGATGAATCTCATCAAATCTCTCAATTTTAAGAAATGGATGGATTTTCAAGGACTTTTCCATTCACAGAGCACAGACAGCAGGAATCTGGTGCAGAGCTGACAATCGGCTCACTGC
The DNA here is from genome assembly GCA_013399015.1 of Galbula dea. Classification (NCBI taxonomy): domain Eukaryota; kingdom Metazoa; phylum Chordata; class Aves; order Piciformes; family Galbulidae; genus Galbula; species Galbula dea. The sequence goes on along the minus strand of VWZX01001347.1, from coordinate 235,132 downwards.
AGTGCTCAGCAATCTGCAGATGTGGTGCCAATAACTGCTTATTACATCTTTCTCGAGGCTGGCTAAAGAGACACAGCCTCTTTCCCAGGAAAATGACCCACAGCACAAGGTGTGCCAGCTTGTACTGATGGAAGAGCTGTAGCCTCCTTAATTCTCTCTAAGCATTTATCCTTCCCCCAGGGGAAATCCACCACCATTCAATCCTGAAGATGGACAAAGTGTGCTCCCTTCCATAGCAGGAAGGAAAACCAACAACGGTCAACCCCCAAATGAACAGATTACCTGCCAGTAATTACTGTCTCTGCACTGATGGAGATTTTTATTCCCAGCAATGCTTCCTGCTCTCTGCACAGTCTTCTCCAGAGAAGCATCCTGAGAAGGCTGGGTGGGTGGGGGGGGTGTCATGTAATCAGGTATTGCCCATGCATGGAAATTATTAGAGAGATGGTAGGGCAGTGCTGTGTGAAAGATGTTGGTGTCTGAACATAGAATATGTGGTAGAACTGTGTAGGGACATGGAAGGCATAGAGTCTGGTTCTTAGGCAATAAACATTTCAAATGCATTTGTATTCTGTACATTTCTACATTGCCACTAACAAAACAATTAATCCATATTTCCTCCTAAACCCATTTCCAGCATCTCCTTCTGCTTCTACTCTACCCATAAGTTGTGCCAGTACAGTCACTTGTGCAGCACAGGGTGACCTGGGCCACTGTACTTATTTGGATGAAAAATAACTCTCCTCTTTTGCAAAGTCATTTTTCATCTCTTTTGCTCAGCAGTCACAAAACTGCTCATGCCAGTACAGCACAGGTGGTAGCATGACAGGTGGGAACGAAAGAGCAGGGAAAGGAAGAGAGCAGGGACTGATGGAGGACTACGTCCACATGGGGCTGTGGCTTTGAGGTGAGCAGCAATGCATCTCTGCTCCCTCACTCCTGCAGCACATGTCTTTGTCCACCTGGTACCATGCTACATCTTGGCTCTGGAGGAATTGTTTTGCAGACACATTGAACCAAGTCAGGGCTCTTGGCCTTGTCTCTAAAAGAGCCTGCAAAGTCTTTATATTTAAGCCAGATCAGCTTTTCAGTCACGATTCACAGCACAGATGTAGTTTCCTGCACAATTCAGTGGGTGGTATAACATTGCACAGGCTGGAACAACAGAATGCAATTTACCGCAGCTGCTTCATACACTAACTCCATTGAAAAGCCTAAGTCAGGACCAAAGTGAGACTTGTGTGTCCACAAAAGACTTCACAACAATAAATGCAACATTTTACAACATCTTTAAGCTAAAATTAAGGTCCGTAAAAAAACCAAGCACTGTACATGAAATTGTGAAAATGGTCACTTTAGTTATTTACATAGCTATTTTTAACCCATGAGACTATAGGCCTTTGAAGCCTGAGCAAAGCTTTGAATTCAGAGGAAAGTGGTGGGCCCCCTGGGAGGAGAAAGCAGTGAACAGTGTGCTGCTCCTCGAGTTTGTTTCAGGATCTTGGAAGGAGCCCATGGGAATTATTGCCAAGGTGGGTGCACAAGGCGCAATGAGAGAATCAGATACGAGCAATGCTCTTTCCTCGATGGGTTTATCAGCTCACATTGCTGTGCCCTTTCAGTTGAGAAATAAATCACTTCCTCCATTACCAGGTGCACTCCAGAGCCCCAGGTGCAGCTAGGGAGCTCACAGTGCTCTCCAGAGAGAGCAGTCCACACATCACCTTCTCTGCCAGGCTGAAGGACACAGGCAAGTCATGACTAAAACAGGAAATAGGAGCTTGAATTAAACAGTGATTCACTTTTTTACAGCCTGTTAATAGCAAACCATCTCTAATTACAATGATTTGTGGTAATAAATGACAATTAGTATCAGATTTGTCTGGGAAAAAGATAATTTGCTATCTAAAATGACAGGCATGCTGCTCAAAGACATGATTTGTGCTGCATGTGAGGACCATCACAGAAGGTTAGACTAACACTATCTTTGGCCAGGACAGTTATAGGAGAACTTGGCAAATAAAGTTACCAGAGTTGTAATTGCTGTGGATGAAGGTTTGCAACTTTGTCCTGACTGCCAGAAGGCATGATTTAAAACCTGGATCAGGTTTCTTTGGGCCTTCTTCAGTCAGAACCTGAAGCTCTGCAAGGACTAAGATTTCCTGGCTGCCTGGGAGAATATCCTGGCTTCATGGAGAATCTTGTCACTCAGAGAGTTGCCTCAGATATCTAATTTCCCACTTGCTTGCATCTTACTTCCAGGTACGAGGAGGTCAGTAGGAGTTTTGCTTCATCCACCTTCACAAGTACTTTTTCCTCTGTGCACAAGGAACTTTGTGCTGTTATTTTTTTCCCCTTTTTTTCCAAAAAGCTCTCACTCAGGTCCCTCATGAAGGTTTTTACAGAAATGGAGCTGTTATGAAGAATCCTCCTGGAAGGATTAATAACTAATCACTGATATAAAATGGTTTAAAAACCTGTGAAACAAGGTGGGAAAAATTAGGCAGTTTTTCATAATGAAGGAGAATAACCACTGGGGAGCTGTGCTGGCCAACATTTTCATAAGTGATGCAGACAAGGGGTGAATACTGAGGTGACAAAGTTTGCTGATGTTGCAGATTTATCAAGGAGTAACAATGACAACTGGCTATAGAGAGCTGCAGATGGATTTTATGCTGTGGAATGACTTTGAGGATAAAATGGAAGATGAAATCCAACACTGATGCATAAATGCTAAGTAACGTGCATGGGGAAAAAAATCCTAACTATGTAAGCTCAGTGATGGGCTCTAAATTAGCTATGATCACCAGAGAAGAGACCTTTGAATAGCTCTCTGAAATACCAGCTCATTACCCAGTCCTGGTCAAGATGGTAAATATGATGTCAGGAGTTATTAGGAAAAGAACAGAGCAAAATAGAAAACACCATTATACCACGGTATGGTGTACTCAGACCTTGAATGCTGTACACAGGTCTGGTCTCCCTACCGTAAAAGCATGTGCTAGAACTGACAATGAGGCAAAGATACTAAAGGTAAGGAATGACTCTTTGGGGAAGTGACTGCAAATATGAGGACACTGAAGTTTACAAAAAGAAGGAAGACAGTGATATGTTAAGTGATGAATAACATTGAGACAAGAGAGAATGGCTACTTGCTATGCCTCGAAGAATAAAAACTTTTGAAAGGCACAGAAAAGTCCTATTTTACTTACATTTCTGAAATTGTTGTCACAAGATACGAGATGCATAAATGCAGAAATTAGTTGTGAAAGAAATTAGAAACAAATAGGGTAAGAAAAAAACCCCAAGTGCTATTACGAAGATGGAGATGCAGCCTCTAGCTTGACAAAAGGCAAATGTATGTTTCCACAAATATATAATCAGGAATGGACACATAAGTGTAAATATTTATACAAATGTACATAAACACAACTACTTCTAAACCAGGAGTGAACACCAAAGAAGAATCGTTACTGTTGCTATCTTTTCCTTTCATGATACAAAGTAAACCTTGCGACAGACAGGAGACACAGCATGGCAGGAAAAACACGAGACCCTGCTCTAATGGCACCGCACATCCATTCCTTTCTCATGATTCAGTGGACATGTCTGGAAAAGGTGAACATATAAAAGGATGCCACATCTCCAAAATCTCGAGAAATGAACAATGCATTGGGAAACAAACATAACATTGCCTCTCTTCTAATCGGTATCTGTGGTGGGTTGACCCTGGCTAGATGCCAGGTGCCCACCAAAGCTTCCCTCCTCAGCAGGACAGGGGAGAGAAAAACACACCATGAGTCGAGATAAGGACAGAGACATCACTCAACAATTCCTGTCACAAGAAAAACAGACGTGACCTGGGGAAAAACTAATTGAATTTATTACCAATCAAATCAGAGTAAGATAATGAGAAATACAGCCAAATCTCTTTCTTCTTTACTGACGTTAGTGTCTGCAGAGTTGTTTCTCACTCCTTTCTTTGGCTGCAGTTCTACAGTATCTTTTACCTGTTCTTACATATAATATCACAGAAGTGCTACCACCATGACTGACAGGCTCAGCTTTGGCCAGCAGCAAGTCCATCTTGGAGCCAGCTGGCAATGAGTGTCAGACACAGGGGAAGCTTCTAGCAGCTTCTCACAGAAGCTGTCCCTGTAGCCCCCTGACAACCAAACCCTTGCCATGCAAATGCAGTATAGTATCATGAAGCATACTACAAATTAACCACTTTCCCCAGACACTTACTGCATTAAGTAGATCTAAGCTGAGCCCCTATCAAGGTAGACAGTGCCATCTGCATTTAGAAAATTGCCTATACATTTATTAAAGTGCAATTCACCCATTAATTAATCCTGTCATCCTGTCAGCGTTTTCCCTGGAAACTCTCATTAGCACATTGAGCTGACTACTATAACTAGCAGCACTGAGGGAGGTGTGCGTGTATGTGCAGGATGGGGAAGAGGGAAGGTTATTCTAGCTTAATAATGGAAAGGATACTTCATTCTTCCACGTACATTAAAATCAAATTGACAAAGCCAGAATAACTTTGGAATAAGGTAAACCTCCCTTTTTATTTCCCTTCCACATTGGAATATTTGCTGCAGTGGAAATATATATTCACACCATGACAGAAGTCTTCTGAAGCTGATAAACCAGAAGGAACAAGACATTCTTCTAGTTACCTATTCCTGCATAACTCTGATGTTATGTGTACTTTGACCTAGAAAAAACCCTGCATTTGTGTAGCAATTCCTTTTCTACAGCTCTCCTTGCACAGGATATTTTCCTACTTACTTATATAACAGCAGCACCTAGAGACCCTGGCTGGAAAGAATTATTCAGATGCACCCCAGAGTTCTCCTGACCTGCCCAGTTTCTCCAGTGCAGTGAGACAGGGTGAATGTGATAAGCCTTTGATGTGTCAAAACCAATCAACTACATTAACTTGAAACTTTTTCACTGAGGTTTACATTAAAAGACCTTCCTCTTGTGTTCCACAGGTTAGGAGTAGCTGTGCAGTCGGGGGCTATGCCTCAGTTGATGGACACTTCATTTTTATGCCATGGTAGCCACATCCCTGTGATTAATATCACTATGAGCATCAAGTGAAACACAGTGAAAATTCCTCAGAGCGCCTGTTGGCTAACCTGACAAGATAACAGGGGGGAGAGAAAATGGTAGCACAGGGACATGAGAGGACTTTTAAAGGTCTTATGGTAGATGGAGGCAAATACTAAATCCAGGAATCTTAACTCCTCATTGAGTGACCTTGCCAGCATATGGAGATGCCCACACTCATCATCTTCAGAATTTTTCCTTTCCTTACAAATTCACCATATATTGCACGTTGATACAGAGGAAAAAAGTGTTAACAACTCTCCTCCATCACACACTTGTAGCATAAATGCAAATATAGCCATTAATGCTAATACTGCCCACAACTTTTCCACAGGGGCAGCCCTCCAACTGGAAAATGGGAGCAGTCAGAGAGAGGAATGGCAATAGTCAGATCACATACAGTGAAATGCAGCTGGCAGATGAGCATATTATCGAGCTGACAACACCAAGATATGCATGCTGTGAATACCACATCAACATCCACACACCTGGGCTTTCCAGAGTTGCATAGCAAAGAGGGTGGGATGTGAAGGCATATGGCAAAAGTGACTATTGGGCACATTTTAGAGACCCCACTCACAGGATTGATGCATGTGCTGAAAGCCAGGCCAAGCTCCACAGGGCTATATCACCAAGGGAGTGGAAGCAACTGTTAGTCTTATTGCTCCTACATATATTACACAATTATCAAAATTTAGGGTCCTCTCTTCTCAAACTACTGGAGAGCACAGGGCACACTTGTAAGGAAGAGAACTCTACATAAGGTAATTGTAAAAAACATCCCACTCCAATTAAACATGAGTTGCTTTTACTAATTTTACTGTAGTACAGTTCTTTTAACTATAATTATCTAAAGCTCCATGCAAAGATACACACAAGTACTTACCAATAAGCCCATCAGCAGCCCCAATTCTTCAGCACCTCCTGAATGCATAACTTTTCTCAAGCTTTTTATCCCTTCAAAGTCAGAAGGACAGTCCCTACTTGTAAAGCAGCTCTTACACACACATGCCTTCAGAATCAGATAATAAGTAATGCTTTATAACTCCCAAAGCATTTTCTTTTTAATAAGGAACAGCAAAAAGTGTTTCTTTTTCAAAGACAAAAATACTTTTAAGAAAATCAGGACTGCAGCCTCTTCTTGATATCCTTTCCTGCCTTCTAATCCTGATAGATTTCAGCTGTATTCATCTAGCAACAAATGGATTCTCCTGTGGCTAAAATAATTGTATAAACAGGGATGTTAATGAATTCCTTTCAGCTGATTAGTATCAAGTTGTAAAGACAGTAAGTTTAGCTTGTACTTGTACTATTTCTGTTAACTTCTGCCCTCAATCTCTATGTAAAGATACTCTAGCAGAGGAGTAACGTGAAATAAGTAGAAGGAGCAAAACAGTTCTGGGGTTAAAAAATGAAAAGAATAAAAATTTAAGGAAGAACTTCATCTGTGTCACTCATACCAGGTGGCTGCTTATTTAAGTAATCAAGTTAAGAAAGATTCATTTAGGACTATCATGTTTAATTTGATTATTTAAATGAATAAACAGCCATTAAGGCAGTGGCTTTTTGCATGTATAATCAGGTCACATTCAACTCTGACTGATATTTGCTGATTTTGGTATAGCTACATCCAAAATGAATTAGTTCTTAATTTGTCCATGTAGCTATACTGTTTTGCTTACAGGAAGAATGTTTTGGATCAGATGAGAACTACCCCAATGCACCAACTGATATTATGTTAATGCCTAGCAGATGAATGCTCCAGCAAATTTGCATATAATGAACAGAGATCATAACCCTTTGTTGGAGTGTGCATCCCTGTGTGCCTGCCCTAGATAATGGCCCTTTTCCTGATGACAGGGAATTGAGAAGGGAGGAGAAGCAGTTCTCTAATTCCTCTTTTATGCATTCAACAAAAGTAGCACTGTAACTGCAGAGGTATTGAGTAGTTACTGGTACAGGAGTGATTATGCAGCTGACATTATGCAATTCCATCTTCATTGAAGCCAAAAGCTTTTCTCTGGGATCCTGGTTCAAGAAAAGGGAAAGGCAGTTTAAAGTTTTCACTGTCAGCTTCAAATCAAAATTTGTTCTCTCGCATCACTCCAGACTAGATATGTGAACCTAGTTTTCCACATTCCCATCCAGTCCTCCTCAGCCATTTACAAACTGACTACAGGACAAATAGAAAAAAGCATACAATATTTCAAAATGTTATTTTCAATGAAATGCAATTATTAGCTTTTGGTTGGCAATTAAGAATCTGTTTCAGGGACATCAAAACATGTTGGTTTACATGAATGAGATTTGGGAGTTAAAAGCAATCAGACAAACAAGAAACGTTAGTTCCTCTCCATATGCTAATTTCCTTCCTTGTTAGGACCAGCAATAAATTTTCTACTACCTTGAACATGGGGAAACACTGTAAAGCTCTAGTTTTAAGATCTTGTTATGGTCAATAATACTTGGAGAACTTCTCATTAGTAGATTTTGTGAATGATTTTCCTTTGACAAATTTAAATAGAATGAATGCATATGAGTCCTTACAACATGAGTAAATTCTGCTCAGTCCTTCTAATACCATCTAAATTTGTGAGTTAGTTGATGTTAGCCGAGTATGGGAATAATTCAGATTATAGCAGTGTCTAACCTGACAGCACAGCTCCATTGTGCTAGGCATGGTCCACACATATAATTCGGGAAAGATCCTGAAAGGAAAAAGGGAAGGAAAGTCTAAGTTGGCATAAAGATGAGAGGAGAAGCTTGGAGATTAAATAACTTAACCAAGGCCACGGGGCACGCCAGTGGAAGCACTGCAGTCAAAACTCACATCTCCTGATTCCCAAGCCAAGAGTCACCCATCCAACACAAGCATTAGGCAAAAGATGTAGCTGAAATTTAGGCTGTATGAATCCAGGGCTCTTTGGGCTGCTCTAACTCTTCTTCTGTGCTGCTCCACCATTAAAAGCAAGCCATGGTCACTGACTTGTAACAAACAAATAACCTTGCTTTGGAGCGTCTGCAGCTATCACCCACACTACTTATTTTGCAATTCTCCTCCCCAGGCTTCCACTCAGCCTGGACTGTTTGATGCCTGCTGCCTTTGTGAATCTTTTTAAATGAATGCTTTAAAGCCTGTAAGAACAGCTCAGAAGGGAAAAAAAAAATGTTAGTTTTACATTTTTAAAAAGATGCCCTTATCCTCCTCACAGCTGAGTTTTGGCAGCAGCTTGTGAGCAGAATAGTAAGTGAAAGGTTTTGTAGTGTTTTTCCAGCCCAGTTTATCTGGGCTGTGGAGAGCCATACCTTTTCTTTTTTGCTGTGGTTAGGCCATAGGAAGTCACCTTCTCAGCAGAGACTGCCCCTCTGAACGTGTGCACCAAAGAGAGAGGATACATAGCCCTCAGCTATTTGAGCTGGATCATGCTATTTCCCCCTTCTTTAGGGACAGAGAAGGCCCCATGTTTCTCCAGCTCCCTATTCCCCTTCTCTAGCCCTTTGCCAGTCAAGTGTCTATATTCATGTCTATACCCCATGCCAGTACAAATACTTCTATCTGTGAGCTCAACAGACGTTTTCTATATCTGCTAAATGTCCCTTAGAGAAGCACTTATTGTATACTGAAAAAAGTTCATACTAACTGATTTCAAACAGAAACTTCCCAGGTGTGACAAGGTGATGTGCATCTCAAAGGACTAATCCAGCCCTCTGGAGGGCAAAGTCAGCTCTCAGTCATGCAACCAGGACCTCAGTGCTAGTCTGAGTTAACATAACAGAAAGCAAGTTTCAAGGCTTGGTCACAGGAATTCCAATGACATCAGAAATCAGACTAAATTTCTCCTGTAAACAAACAAAAGTTGTCCCACGAGCACTGACATAACTGATACTTGAATTGTCAAGGTTTGTGTTGTCTCTGTAATCCTACATTTCTCCTTCTATCCTACTACAGACCTACCATATCAAATACCAAAATTAAAGATATCAATATTCCCCCAGTATGTCCTCTACACCTCTTTGTTACCTTCAAAATACCCTAGCTCCTTCTCCCATCTTTAAATCCCACATGGCAGAGCACCTCAGCCTGCCACATCACCTGGTGAGGCAAAAGACACCATGGGCTGTAGCTGGTAGGCAGCCTAGACACATATGCTGTCTGGTCAACTGGACAAACCCTTTTTTGAGAACAAGACATTAATTTGAGGGTCTCTACACTGTTTTCACAAAGCTTGTCAGAAATATATAATATTTATAGTTATTATAAAAGTCCAGTACCTTTGAGGCCCTTGTCTCTTTGCCAGACTATGTTAGGTGTCCAAGAGAACTTACAGAAAGACAGATGGATAAGAAGATAGGATGATCACATTGGCTTTTTTCCTTTAGGAAAATATTAAAACAAAAACAAACAAACAAACAAACAAAACAACAACAAAACCAAACCAAAACAACAACAAAACCAAAACCCAACACACACACAAAAAAAAAACCAAGCCCCCCTAAAACAACTATCAAACTGTATAGTTTCGACTTATGATTTCTTATCAGACTTAATTAAATCCTGATTCCAGTTCTTTACTTTACACTATGATAAAACAACAAGAAAAAGTAGTAAATTTATGAATTAGTTTTGAAGAAAACATTGATTTGCAGAAGATGAGCTGCTGTGTACTAATGTGAAAAAAAATCCTAATGAACATTTAAAAAAAAGTTTTCTTCAATAATTTTCATAAAGATTTAAATTTTCCTCATCTTTGCATTCTAAGAAGCTGAATGAGAACTTCTTGGTGGAGCTACCCATTAAGTGCATTTAGCAGTTTTTACTTCTTCATGAAACTGTGAGAAAAAAGCCTCTAAAAACTATCATCATGTGTTAGATGCTAAAAAATCTTGAAGGGAGATGATGAAGATTGTTGTTAAGGACATTTGACTTTGATCATCTTTATAGGGAGATAAAAAAGAAAATAAAATTACCATGGGGAAAAATACATACAAACCCAGTCAGATTGTAAAGCCTCTGATTAAACACTACTCTTGGCAAGATACAGTGGGGGGTGGGAAGCAGCTCCTGTGTCTATAATGTGCATAATGTGTATTTTTTTTTTAACATTTACAAATTATTTTTGACTTAGCCAAGCAGGGAGCCTACTTTCAACCCCCAATTTGAAAATCGTGGAGGCTTTATAAAGTCTTCCACCTGCATTTCTTTTTTGCATCACAGTTCTTTATGCTCCAAAGGATGAAAACCTTGGCATATAAAAACTTTGTTAAGCTGTCACTATCAATAGGGTAAAAAAAATAATGGTTGACAAAGAAGAAACAAATTGCATCTTCAACTAAGTTTCCTTCATGCTCTTGTTAAAAGCTATAACCTCTGATGTTAACTAAATTTAACCCATTCTGACCCTTGTGGTGGCCCTTAACCTTTTCTTTATTCTGCTTCCTGTGGTTGCTGAAGAAAACTGGCCCAGTCATTGGAAAAGCTCTCTCTGTTGCACACAAAGCCCCAGCCTGGCTGCTAGTCTGTCAGGAGGGATAGAATAGACGCAGAGGTCAGCACCTGTGCTGAGAAGCAGGTGACAGGGAACTGCTTGGACCATTCTAGGGCAAGTTGTAATAGTTTCTACTCTAAATATCACACTGTAGTTTCGGGTATTCAAGGCAGCGAAGTTCACGTTTTCTTTGTGAATGCAGACTTTAAACAAATTAATCTATTGCTGTTCAACTGACTGTAAAATTAGTAGATTTACTGTTGCAAAAAAAAAAAAAAAAGAGAGAGCTTTCACTTCCACTTTAATAAGGTCACGGATGTGTCCTAGGCTGCCAACAAAAGCAGCTTTTAAAATCTTCGCAGCTGAACCCAGCAACATGCAAAGGCTGCAGAACAATGTCTTAGATGTACAGTGGAAACTTCTCTCCCTACAGTCAAGATGTAAAACAAGACAGTTAAAAATTTTTCTACACTGGGAAGTTTTAACTTCAATTGTGTCTCACCCCAGGGACCCACAGGCTTGCTTTATGATTAACATATTAATAAATTCAGTCAGCCTTGCTTTTCATGGAGCAAAATCAGCTCTTTGCCTGGATTTGGTAAATCAGCCCAAGCAATTTAACAGCAAAGCATGCAGCTTCAAAGGATTTGTTTTAATTCCTGTAACAGGGACAGATCTCAGAAACCAAACAAAACTTTAGTTGTTCCAACTGTATTTGTATACTCTGTGCAGGGCATCAGTGCTGAGTTTATCACTCAACAGGCTTTCTGGGTTTGACTTAGTTTTTTTCCCTTTCTAGCTAGAATAAAAATAGAGAAGTGTGTGTAGGAAGCAACTTTCAAAAGCTGGGAATGGAGAAGGAGTAAACGAGCTACTGCAGGATCCAGGAATCTGGACCTACTACATACCCAGAATTTCTGTGTCTTTTAATTACCTGCTTACTCTGACATGTTCTCTGCCATATGGCAACGCTCAGCTCAGCACAAGGGAGTTTGTCATCTGAGTTATGTGCAAAAGTCTTTTATAAACACTAACAGGAAAAGGAATAGTAAGGAGTGCACAGGGGAGGCTACAGCCCCTCTCTGAGCTGCAGAACCACATGGCTATGGTTATAACTAGCAGAAAGGTCGGAGCAAGCTATGCCTGATGCTGCTAAAGAGCTGGGGTGGGAAGGAGAAAGGGACTGGATCAAAGTCTTCTCAAAAGCTTCCCACTGAAACACCTTGCAAAGGAGGGAATTATTACAGAAAATCAAGAAAACAGAGAAGCACAATGTAAGTGGCCCTCCAGATGCTCAGTACTTTTGCAAGCACAAGTGTGCAGGAGATTGATGGCAAATCTAGTAATAAGACTGTAAAACCTGCTGTCCCATGTGCTGCTACTGGTCCATGACCAACAGCCTCAGGCATTGCCTAGAACCAGCAGTATCAGTTATATATGCCTGATGATCTTGTTTGGCATCAAAATTTTTTGGAACAGATATTGAGAACTACAGCTCCAGTTAGAAACTGGCGAGATGCTCATCAGGGATGGAAGTAAGACCTGTCCTCCACCAAGAGCCAGTAGATAGGAGCTTCTTGCATGTTTAAGGCACTTCAGCAACTTGCTTCCTTCTCCCTCAAAACAAATGATGGAGTTTGAATGAAAGTAAAGCAGAGCATTGGGTTTCCAGGTCAGCACTTTGCCATCTAGCTAAGGGCATTCTCATACTCTGCTGGGCATTACAAGCAGCTTACTGTACCTAGAATAAATAATGTCAGGGGGAGATCAACCCTGAAACACAGGACTGGAACCTGTTTCCAACATCCTCTGGCAACAATCAAACTGGCCCCCACAGATTGGTTCTGAATGTGGAGGAAGCTTCCCAGCAGCATCCTGAGTCTTGCAGTACTAACATCCAGATCACTACACTGTTCATATATGAGGGTGAGAAATCTCTCCACCCACTATCCTTTCTCCTTGTCATATATTTGCATTTTAAATTCTCTGGGACATGAATTACCTACAGTTTGGCACGAGGTGTAGCAGAGCAGGCCTTGATTTGGCACAGACTGAAAACAAATTTACTAACCAGCTTGGGAAGCTAAGCGTCAAATGTAAAAAAAAATGTGGACTTCAGAATTAAAAAAAAACAACAAACCACCAAATAAATGACTAAGAGTATTGTCAGGAGTGGGCAGAGGATGATGTGCATCAGGCAAAATAGAAGGCAGAAAGTTATTAATAACTACATTTATTATGATAGTGTCTTTCAAATAATTAAGACTGCAGTCCCTGTGACAGGCACATAGAAAACCACAGTCCCTGTACAGTGTAAACAGCCATTAGACAAAGGACAAGCAGAAAGAGTACAATGAACCCACAGAAAGATCAAGTTAATTGAGGACAAATAGCATGAGAAGGCTGCACTATTTCTTGGCACACTATTTAACTAGAAAGGCACAAAGCAAAACAAACATCAGGTTTAAATTTAACAGAATTAAATAAAGGGAAGAGAGAAAGAATGCAAGTTCTGTGCTCCAAAGTACCTTGCTTTCATACAGGTAGTTTTTATCACAGTGAAGAGGATTATTGGCTTTATTACTCTTACTAACATTGCTGAAAATTATCTGTCTTATGGGGGTGGTTCTCAAAGAGGCAATAGTAGCTAGCTGCAGGCTCGGACACTGACAAGCTCTCCTCTAATGCATATTGCAGAGTTGAGGATGAAAAAATAAATAAAAACATCTTGAAGCTTCAGCTCTGCCAAAACTTCCCTTCGTCGTTATTCAAATTCCACCCTTGATTACCAGACCATAAAAAAAGCAGTAAACCCCACTTTTTTCTTGCCTTTACTTATTGTAGAACATTTCACTCTCTACAGCTGGACACTATGGAATTTCAATAATTTATGCTTCAAGAGCACCAAAATGAGATCTGGTTTTCTTAGGCACTCTGCTAATCAAAGTGATGACAATACCTGTTCCCAAAGAACTTACAATTGTAAAGGCATGAAGCCTGGGTGAAATCAAGAAAAGAACAAAAGAGCAGGATGGAAAAAAATAGGCACTATTTGCATAGAATAGGTGAAGCTACAGTTGTCAGACAGCCTGTTAACACAGCTCACCATCTACTTAACTAATCCTGTTAATCCATATTCAGTACCACAGGCAAGGAGTTTTAATGACAACAAGGTGATGTGAAATAATTTCAGATTGTGAACTGTTTTAGTAATGTTTTCTGGTTTTGCACACAAACACCATACAATGTCTTCTGTGAAGATGGAGCGCACATAGAAATTACAGACTTTTCTGCATGTGTGTACCAAAATTACTGTACCAAAACAATGATATGTGGAATTACACCATTGTAAAACTCAGTTAAGAATAGAAAGCTTTCAAATCAAAAAGATGATGCTCAGATTTTCATTGCCTTTCTTCTTTCTGGGGAGGAAGGAGGGAGAGGAAAGAGGAGGCACATAGCACTGGCCCAAAGTAAATAAGCTAAAAAGTCCTGATTTTTTTTTTATCAGGAAGGACAGTAGACAAGGCCTGCCTCCCAGCTGCTTCCTATGGCTTCATTTTGTATCAAATTCTGAACACAAGCACACTTCCAGCCTCAGCGTTGTTCTCAGCTCCAGCCCGGCTGGCCAGACAACATCCCTCAATGAACACAAACACCTCGTCTCCTCAAAAGACATTCTCTTCAGACACACTGCCCCACCAGAACAACAAGAGAACAGTAAACTCTCAGGCTGTTTAGTGTTTTTCTCATTTAGTGTGTTACTTCCAGCTGGGGACCTGGGGTCTGTACATGAATTTCAGCTTCCCTTTCACAGGCAGTGTTTCCTCTCTCCGAATTGGAAGAAGGAGCTTGCAAACACCAGGCCGAAAAGCCTACCAAAGAAGGCGACAAATCCAAACATCCAACAGGGCTTTCAGACTGACTCACACAGTGCCACAAAGGCACACGCTACCGACCCTGCAGACACACCCCCACCATGCACCACCCACTCCTCCCACTCATCGTCCACCATCCTGCAGAGGGGACACAACCCACAGCACGCTCCCTGCAGTCCTAGCAGGTGGCACAAGGGCCACACTGCTGCATGCTGGGTCACAGCGGTGGGTGTGCAGTCTTATGGGTGCAGACAGCTGGTGTGCCATGATATGGTATGCAGCCAGGTACCATGCTGAGTTGGGTATGTAGCCTCAACACACACACAAAGCACTCAGCACGTACATCCCCCCACTCACTGCTATGAACCACCCTTCTGGGAGGACCACAGTGAGAATCATCTCCTAGCAGCAGTCCCTACGCCCACACAAAACTAACTCCCCCAGTGAAGCAAAGACACATAGAGAATGAACCCAACAACACAACGGAACAGCAGCTCATCCAGGAAAACACCACAATGCAACACCTGCACATGCAGAACCAGGCAAGGCATGCCACACACTTATGAGCATGGAACTATATGAACTCAGCAAGAGAAACAGAGATACATGGACAAGCACACGTATCCATAAAGAGACAGAAATTCTCCATACACACAAACTGGCACATGCAGAAATGCTTCTGTATGTACCAAACGGGTACAGAACATGCATATATATGCAGAAACAGGCATGTGAAAAGACAGGTATAGAATCATAGAACAGTTTGAGTTGGAAATGACCTTTAAAAGTTATCTCATCCAACCTTCCCTGCAGTGAGCAGGGACATCTTCAACTAGATCATGTAGCTCAGAGCCCTATCCAACCTGACCTTGAAAACTGTCAGGGATGGGGAATCTACCACCTCTTTGGGCAACCTGTCCCAGTGTTTCATCGCCCTTATAATAAGAAACTTCTTATTTCCAGTCTAAATCTACCCTCTTTTAGTTTAAACCCATTTCCCCTTGTCCCACCACTATGTCTCAAGTCCTTCTCAGCAGGGCTGCTCCCAATCCCTTTATCCTTCAGCCTGTACTGGTACTGTAGGTTGCCTAGACCCAGGTGCAGGACATGCATTTAACCTTTTTGAACCTCACGAGGTTCTCACAAGCCCACTTCTCGAGCTCATCTACGTCCCTCCGGACTTTTAAAGATGATCTAGTCCAACGACCCCATGCAGGCTGCAGGGATACCCACAACGAGATCAGGCCGCCCATAGCCCGATCCCGCTTGAGCTGAAAAGTTCCCAGGGACAGGACACCACCTCTCTGAGCACAGTGCGCATGCGCGTGCGCCTGCTAGTCTGTGTGCGCCCACAGAATACCTGCACAGATACACACACCTCTCCCGCCGCACCAGCAGGCAGGTAGCAAGGACACCTGCAGAGCGGTGCGCACAGGCACACACGTTTCTCCCCGCACCGGCACCCAGATAGCAACGACAACTGCAGAGCAGTGCTTGTAGGCACACCCGCACACAGGGCTGGGATCACAGGCAGCGGCCGTGCACCTGCGTGCGCGGACAATACGCGCGACCATGCCGCGCAGGCGTGGAGGGTACGCGCGCCCGGACACAAGCCCGCAGACGCGGGGGCGAAGAGGCGGATGGAACGGGAGGAGGAAGCGGAAGGGGGAGAGGCGGGATACTCTGCACCCTTCCGGCAGCCCCAGTCGGTCCCTCGGCTAGTGCCGCCGGCAGGGGCCTGTGGCTCGGCTCCGCCCAGCCTTGTCCGGCAGGTAAGAGCTGCCCGTCGCGGGGTCATGCGGGCCAGGGCGGCCGCGGGAGGCCTGCTGGGGTCCGAGCAGCGGGGTCAGAGGCGCTGCCGCCGACCCAGGACCCGCCTGCACCGGCACAGCGCCCGGCCCGGGACACCGGGAGCTGCGCACACGGCGGCTGTTAGAGAGACGTAGGCAGAGGTGACCTCCCGATATGCGTTTCCGGCAGCACAAGACAGAGCGGGGCACGATCCTGCAGGACTTCACACCAGGGTTCCAGCCGGTGTGGACATGGGACAGCACAGGAAAGAAAACACTCTCCAGCAGCTCCTGCAAGGTGCAGAGCATCTCCTGTTACACCTGCACGTAACTAAGCAGGAAGCACCCACAGGTGTAGCAGTACTCGTTCCCAGTATGCGTGGAGCCTGCTAATGAACAGCCAACAGAATCGGCAGTCCTTGCCAGTATGTGGTCTGTGTAAGAGATGGAAGTGCACAAAGCAAAATACACTTACATGCCATATTATATGAAGAAAAATCCTTCCACAAAGAGGGCAATTTTCTTTCTCAGGCTGTTAAGGCAGGGTTTATTAAATAGCAGCAGAGAATGAAGGAGAATAAAGGCAAAACGTGTATTTAGCAGAGCAAGACTAACATTTATTTAAAATAAACTGTTATTTCAGTGGTTTGATACTATTACTTAGAGTTACTAACTGACAAAAGTAAGTCAGGCTTCTTTGAATGCAAGCTAAATTACAGTATTTTATAACGCAGCAAGGTGATACCCAGATTACAGTCTATAAGACTAGGGTTTACTGAACTGGAGTTAAGTCTTTCTAATACAACTAGAAGAACCTGAGTGATGGGGGTAACTTGTTTTTTTTCTTCTTCCCTCCTTCCTCCTTCAGAATGACTGCCTTTTGCATGATGAAACTTTTATGTCAAACAACCAGAAATAAGACTAGAGATGCAGAAAGATTCTTTGGTACTCTTCGGACACAAACATCCCAAATGAGGGGCTTTTATCCATTCTGGATGGTGGTAGCTGACCCTAGGAAGTCAACTGTGTTTGGACTTACTCAGCCATTTTGTACAGCTGAAAAATCTCAAACAGAACCAAAAAGGAAACCAGCATTTGGAAGTGTTGGGCGAAGAATTCCCTATCGGATTTTGCACGTAATCAACCAAGATGGAGAGAGCTTAGGAAATATGCACCGAGCAGAGGCACTCAAACTTATGGATCAACAGGACCTGAAACTAGTTCTCCTTCATGAAAAAGCAGAACCTCCTGTATACAGACTAATGACTGGGCAGCAGATTCATGAAGAACAGCTTAAACGTGCAGAAAAGAAAAAAGCAAGTCCAAAAGCAGGTATGTATAGTGTTGACACTACAGCACTGAGCACTTTGAAACATGCTTCATTAAAAGTGGTTTCAGCAGATGAAATCCTCTTACTTGAATTTGTGTAAATCCAAAGCAATGTCACTGTAGTCCATGCTGTTAAGGATTTGCAGTGGTGAAAATAAAATTTTGGATTAGTCTAGTCCTCCAAACAGAAGCCTTCTATTGCTTTCTCAGGATTTACTATTTTGGCATCTGCTGGCTTTTTGTACTTTGTTTTGGTGGTGGGCTTTTTTTTTTTCCATCTTTTTTTATTTAAGTGACTGTAACTCTGGTTCTGAGACTCACTGAATTTCTGTTCTTTCACTAAGGCATAAAGTGACAGGTAGTTCTTAGAAACTGAGCACCAGATACACCAATATATTTACATAATTCTGTCATCAGCTGTCATGAAACATCCTCTTTGTAGCTTACTGCTAGGAAGACAAACTCTGAAGCCCTTTCTTGTACTTTTCAATATTGAACAGTTTTCAGTGGTTTTGTTTTTCAAGTCAGCCTGCTCCAGGAGTTCAACAAACTGCATTTGGCAAAGAGGTTTTAGAAAAGGCAGCTGACCTCTTCTTGTTCTCAGGCTAAGAATGTGTCTGTGCTTTGGGTAAAGTTCTGATTTTAGAGGAGAGCATTATTTTGGTAATGAGTTTTTCTGTAAAGAAGCTACAAAAAGATTATTCAAATGGTAACTACTTTAGACAATCTATAAGGACCAGAAATTGTTCAAATACATTACAAGGCATCATACTTCCAGTTGAATATTGCACTTCACTACTCAAGAAAACAGGCTTCAGATGAGCTATCAAACTTCAAAGCCTTCACATGCAGCTACAGTTTGTGCAGAATATAGGAATTTGCACACTTAAGTCTTTCATTCCAGGTCCAATGCTTACTTGTTTATCTTTGTCAGACCTATATTGTGGGTAGCACAGCTAAAACTGTAAAATAAAAATACTTGAAGCCTTCTAGCCCTGAAGAGACTTCTCCGTGTGCCTCAGACAGGCACTCAGTCTCCCAGTTACAGCAGTGAGATAGCAAGTAGCCACCTTTTAAGGTGAGAGTGGTTCATGCTGAGACAATGATACAGGGATGCTCTGTAAATGAGAAGACACCATGTGGGAAGGGAGTTTAGTAAAGCATCATAGGCTGTTGAAAAAGAACAATTAATACAGGTTTGTCAGATACTAAGCCAACACAATTTTAGTTCTCTTTTAAACAGGGGTGGTTCAGAAGGAGTTATCCTTTTCTTCAGCTATTGCCAAGAATGACTTGGACACCAAGACTAAGCAGATAGCACAGTGGATTGAAAAGAAATACCATGTTAAAGTCACCATCCGGCAAGCAAAAGACAGCAATACAGACATGGTAAGTGGACTCCTGAAAGCTGGATCAATCCATTTCATTCAGTAGCTGTACTTGTATTAATTTCCCTTATTCAGTACTGCCACATTTAATTTACCATGTACTGCTAAAATAAGTGAAGGTCTAGGTCACATGAAAGTAATGGTTGCCCCACCTTAAGCTGCATCTGTTCGAACACTGGAGTTATAGAAAAGTAGTACCATAGAGATAATTCAAATACCATGCTTTCTTAAGAATCCAGTTAGAGTATGGCTTTGACAGCAGAATCTAAGCACTTCCTACTCCTTCACAGCACCACCTTATTAAATGGACTGGTGCAATTTTACTGTCCCTGCCTTAAGCCAGCTCACTCACTGAAAAGTTTGAGGAGTATGGTTTTAAAAAAATCCTGCTGTATCTTAGCTAGCCAATTTCAATAACCTAACTTTCCTTCTGAAGATGCATTTGTACAAGTGTGGCTAGAATGAGTTGTCCACAGCTGTGTGAAAATCTACTGGAATGGTGTTCCAAGACTGGCCAAGCATCTGTAAAAATCTTAAGAGCTGGTGGCAACTTACTAGTGTAATTGCAGGGCCTTGAGACTTGTCTTCATTGTCACTTGCAATGTGTGTAGTGAATCCTGAAATATTGTTCTTTCTGGGTGTATATAGTCCTATTTTTCTCCCTTTTAGTTCATCCTTTTTGATCAGATTTTGGAAACTCTGTCTGAAAAAGCCACTTATCTTTCCAAGCCAAAAGTTACTAGAGAAGGAGTGAGTACCTGTATTTTGAGACATGTCTGACAAAGAATTGAAAGTGTACCAGAAGATGGAAAAACAGTACAGAAAAAGAAAAAGAAGATCTAAAGTCAAGTGAGTTGCATCAGTGACTTTATGAAGAAGTGTAAACAATATTAATGTCTTGTTTAAAAAAAACAATCAAAAAAGCATACAAAACCCCCCCACGAAACTGGAAACTTAATAAAACTATTGTTGAGCTTTGCAGTGGTCATTCCATGAAGTCTGTTGTCTCAGTTAACCCTTACTGCAGAGTCAGAATTTCAACAGTTGGTATTTCACTTTCCTTGGGCTTATCCATTGCCTTGCTTCCTGTCACAACCACATCCTTTCCCAGCTGTGTTTTTGGAGGAATGTAGCCACTCAGACGAGAGGCTAAGCTCCTTTTAGGACGAGAACGCGTTGCCTGGCAGAAATAAATTCAGAATTAGCAACTTTAGATATCTATGGAGCAAAGACAGTGTGGTGAGGAAAGAGGAAATCAATGAATAGGCCAGCAATGCATTATTTAAAGGAGCTTCAGAAATTAAGAATCTCCCAGATTGATAGGTGGCCTTGTTTCCTGCTTCAAGTCACATTTTAAAACATGTAATGTTTACCCTCCTGTGAAGTGACAGGGTATGGTTCAGAGTTTCAAGAGCATAACTTACCTTTAAGTTCAGCTTTCTCTTTTCAGGATCATGTACAACTCTGTGCCTTGTTAGGCTCTGCTACAGTCACAAAGGGCGGGGGGGGAGGGAAAAAAGGTTAGGTTTATAATTTCAGACTATGTGATTCAGATTAGGACAGTGTAAAAAAAATACATACCTTCATTGCAAACACTCTTCCACAGCCTGGATAATCACAAGAGAATGGTTTTTTCTCCTCATGAAAAGAAAGGATATGGCTTTGAAGGTTAAATACAGTTGTGTAAGTTCTCTCACATCCTTCTCTCGGACATCGCCAGACTTTCCTCTCCACGGCATGTGTTTTTTGATGCTGCTTTAGGTAATCTTTCCGTTTAAAAGTTTTGTAACACTCACTGCAAACAAGCTCTGAGTGGAGGAGACAGGCAGAGTATAAATTAACAGCTCTTGCAAGAGCTCAGAATCAAACCCTACTAGTCCTCTACAACAATGCTAAAATCCACATGAAACACAAGGAACAGAAAAGACTGGAAGAGACTAATACAGCATTGATTATCCAGTTCCAAAATCCTACATTTATATAATTTCTCATTAACTGGATCACAAAGCAAAGTTCATATCCTGAACAGTGTTTATCAGTTAAAGATCTAGCCAGAGTGACAACCATTTTACCCATAAAATGTTAGCAAACAACTTTGTTTAGACACAATGACAATTTGATGAATGAGCTCAGCAAGGACTCCTCTTCACATTTGCGGTTTGTTTCCTATTTGTATCAAAAATTAAGTTCTGTTTCGTAAAGCATTTGGGAGTTTACCTGTATGACTTTCTTTATTATGTTTCAGAAGCTCTGTCCAAGTTTTTCCAGTATATGAGCAGTTTTCTTTCTTGCATGCATAGCCTGTGGGACAGGATAGCTGTTCACAATCAAAAAGCTTCTGGCAAACAGTCCACTCTTACAAGGGGAAACTCCACCTTTAGCATTTGAAAATTAAAAGCCAGTATTCCTCCTCTTCTCCCATACTGAATGGTGATGGGTCAGGAGGCAATGAACGCAAATTAGAATATGAGAAAATTCCAAAGAGGTTTAAGGAAGAAACCTTTTATCACTGACACAAGTTGTCCAGCAAAGCTGGGAATCCCTAACCCTGGAAACGTTAAAAACTTGACTGGACTCCTTCCTCAGCAACCTGGTCTAACTGCCTGCTCAAGATGTCCTGCAGTTGTCCTTTGAAACTTAAATCATTTTATGAAACTCCCTCTTTCATTGCTTCAGTAAAGCTACTTCCTCACCAGCCTTGCTCTTTCATTCAAATAGATGAAAATAAATGGGTGTTTTTTAAATGAACCACAGAAAGTCAACACTATTTAAAGTCCCAGGGCTGGAAAGGTCAAACAGCTATGAACAAGTCAGAGAATAACAGAGGCTGGAAGAGAACTCTTGAGATGATCTAGTCCAACCCCACTGTCAGAGCAGGTTCACCTAGAGCATATTGCATAGGATGGGGTTCAGCGGGTTTTGAACATTTCCAGAGACAGAGACTCCACCACCTCCCTAGGCAGCCTGTTGCAGTGCTCCACAACTCTCAAAGTAAGTTCCCATCTTATGGAAGGGATGCAGTACGAACCACAGCTTTTGGATACTCTTCCTAGTCCCTTGGGGGTTTGTATTTTTTTTTTTCTAGCACAGGAAGGCAGGTTAGCTGTCAATAGCACTGAAAGAATGGGTAGCAGTGTAGGATTAGCTCGAACATACATGACCATTTTCCAACAATTCCACTTAATTAACTTTCACATAGGTACACATAACAGCAAGCCTAAATGGCTTTGCCAAGGATCCATAGGAAGTCTGTGGCAGGACTGGCAACTAACCTCTGGAGGTCTAAGCTAGTGCCTTAATCTTTGGCCCATCTCCAGAAGATGGATTATTGATGAGGAAGCACATTAGGAGAAGAAATGGCTGAGGAAATCCTGAGGTCTGTTCAGCCTGACACAAGTACAGCGTAACTGAACACTGCAGTACTTTGCAATTGTATCCCATTTGACTGTTTAAAAGAGGTTCTTTTGTCTGTCAGGATCACTAGGACCAGAATACCTTCATGTCTGTCATACAACCCTGCATACTCTCTGTACTGGAGTAAGTCATTCTTCATTTACAAAAACATAACTGAAGCAAGAAGAAAAACTCTTATTACCTTCATGTATCTTCTCGTGTCGCTTTAGTCGACTTGGAGTAGAAAAGCACTTTCCACATCCTTCATGACTACATCTAGGTATAAATACACTGGTTTAACTTCATTCACTGCATCTATATATTTTTTGTTCTTTAAGTCAAGAACAATTTATGTGGACAAAATAATCCATGTTTCCCCTTGCCTAGAGATCTGTTCTGTCACACCTCCACACACACCTTGTGAGAGTAAATTCCGTAATATGTTTCTAATAGGAAATAAGAGTTCAAATTATAGTACCATTTCCATGGCTACAGCAAGTTAATCTTTAGCTGAAGATTTGAACCTATCATCTCTACACAGTAGGTTCTTCCAACATAAAAGGCAGACAAAGTGGAGAGTTGTAAGTGGCTTGTACAGATCTAGCAGTCAGAGTAGCAGCAGAGCACTGACTATTTTTGTGCCTGTCACCCAGCCACACAAGTGCACTTCACATTGAAGTGGAACGCTCCTGTAAAGCATGTTCCACCTGTAAGAAATACAAGACTAAACTTTGCTTTGATCAGATCTATACCAATTTATCATGTAAATAATGGAGTTGCAATACACAGCTGCTCAGATTGGCATCTAAGCTTCTCACCTTTTTTAAGGTACTGCTCACTCAGTGTTAGCCAAGTCACTGCTTTTTACAGGAAAACAGAGGTGGTTGTATTTTTCCTTACCATACAAGCTGTTACACTTGCATCTGGGACTGCGTGAATGAAAACCTGGGGGAGTGTGTTGTTTATTTTTCCTGTGAACCTGCAACAAAATGTCTGAAATGCTGAAGTTACAGAGCAACAAGATTGCTGCTCGAAACAGACTACCCAGGAGAAAACTAGTACAAGTAATGTACCTGCAGTCATTACTACAAATTCATTCCAGTTTTTGCTTGTTTTTATAAAATGCCACATCAATTAAAAGGTTGATAAAAGACACCTGTTGTCATCTACAGCAGTTAAATGGAATTGTTAAAGTTCATTATTAAAATTGTCCACCTACTTGAAAGGAGGTTCATTGGTGTGGTGACACTGATGAACTTTAAGTTGTTGATGTTTCTTGAAAGACTTGTTACAACCTTCAAAGTCGCACTATTGAGGAAATTAAGTTATCATTAGAGGCCAAATAATGACAGGTGTTTGCTGAAATCCCAATCACAGTATTTGAATTCATACAAGTAACACATAATAACAAACTGAAGTATTTCACTAGCTACACAAAAAAGAGTTTCTTTAGCCTCCACTTTAGGGTATCAAAGGCAATTACTCACCACATATTCCTTTTGCTGATTTTGATGCTTGCGCTCAATGTGCTTCTTTAAGTTTGATTTTGTTCCAAATTTCTGATTACATCCATCAGCTGTGCACCTGCAAATGAACAGAGACTTCTACTATCACTCAATATTGATTTGATTCCTAGGCAAATATAGAAGTCATTGGACAAGAGGAACACATGAAGAATAACTGAAACACACAATGCAAACAAGAACTTGCTTTAAAGACACAAAAAGCCAGAGGCTAAATTACAGTCAAAAGCCCCAGGAAAATATATCAGAAGAGATTTTAATAAAACAGAATTCCAAGCTCCTAATCCATGACATACAGCTCTTAAGGGCTTACTAACAGCCCTTCCTTCTTCTGATTCTGTATTCTAGGGAGAGAGTTGCCCATTTTTTTAAGTACCTATTATGGGTAACGGCCAGGTAAGAGGTTTTAAGCCATGGAGAGTCCCGAGGTCTCACCCTGTGTGCACAGTGTTATGAGCAGTACTCACGATACCAAAGCTAGGCATGCATGCTCCTACCACCCACACACCAGTTTTAACTCCGTACGGACAAGCGTAATGCACTTTAAGAAGTAAGAAATTTGGCCTTACTCGAAGGGCTTTTCCCCAGTGTGCGTAAGAAGGTGTCGAGCAAGGTGGAAATCTCTCGTGAAACCTTTACCGCAGCCTTCGTAATCGCAAACATACGGCCTCTGAAAGTGAAGAGGCTTGTTTGGAGACAACAAACCACACCTCGGGGAACTCGGCAGTTTCCAGGAGACTGCCCTCAGTGGGGTGCTCCTGCAGCTGGGCTTCAGACAATCCCATGCAGTTCTAGATACCCCAAGACGGCTGCTGGCCCTCCTCCTAGCCCCCACCTTCGAGGGGGCCAACACCGGCAGGGACTCGGGGCAGGCCTGGCCCCGAGCCACGCAGGCCACCACCCCCCACCTCTGCCACATAGAACCTCCCCCTGCCGCCAACGAGGAGGCTCGAGCAGGAGTCCCGCGCTGCTGCTTCCCAAGCCCACCGCCGCGCGGCCGGCGGCCCAGCACCGAGCCGCCTGGCTCACCTCGCCCGTGTGCCGGCAGAGGTGCGCGTCCAACCTCCAGGCCTTGCTGAAACTGGCGTCACAGTCGGGAAAAGAGCAGATGAAAATGCGGGCGGGAAGGGCGCTCCCTCTCCCGCCAGACCCGGACGAGGACGCATTCCCTACGCCCTTCTGAGCGTTCCCCTCTGCCCGCTCCCCAGCCATAAGAAAAAGCTCGTGACCAGCCCCAAACCACTTATACCCTCTCTCGCCTCCCGGCCCTCAGCCAGTTACGTCCCCTCTCGGCTCCCGTCTCCACGCCGGGCCGGGGGCGTGCTTCGAGTGGGCGCATGCGTGTTGCAGCAGGAGTATGTGAGCAGGGGTCTTCCGGGTGGCATATGCTGGCCGAAGTATGCTGGATGCTGCTGGAAGATTTCGTAAGGTCGCAGCAATAGTTCCTCAGAAACCTGAGCCGCCATCCGCTTAGAGTTTGTGAGAGGTGTACGGCGCCGCGTCATCCTCACCTGAGAGCTAGAGCTTGATACCGAAAGTAATCCCAGGGCCATGGTCTTTTCTGCGTTAACCACTTTCAGTGAATAAAATTTTCCTGGTGTCGAATGTAATCCTCCCCTGACACAACTTGAGGCCATTTCCTCTTTCGCTAGTCACCTGGGAGAAAAGACCGAGCCCCACCTCGCTATAACCTCCTTTCAGGTAGTTGTGGAGAGCAATAATGCCTCCTGCAGATTAAACAACCCCTCCACCATTTCTCATAACACTTTTGCTCTAGACCCTGCACCAGCTTTGTTGCCCTTCTCTGGACACACGCTAGCAGCTCAATGTATTTCTGGTGGCGAGGAGCCTGAAGCTGAACACAGTAGTCACGGCGTGGCATCACCAGTGCTGAGTACAGGGGGACGATCACTTTGCTAGTCCAGCTGGCCACACTGTTGTTGATATAAACCAGGATGCTGGCTTATGTTCAGCTGGCTTTCAAGCAGCACCCCCAGGTCATTTTCCACCAGGCAGCTTTCCAGCCACTCTGCCCCAGGCTAGGGAAAAACAGGGGCATAACGAGAAGGAATCAAGTGTATGGGGACCAGATGGGAGGAGGGACACGTGAAGTGTAATGGCAGAAGTGGTGAAATATGAGGTACCTAGGGGCTGTGCACAGTACTCTGCAGGAAGGGAAGCTGCTGGGCAGAGAGAGGAGTTCATGCCAGGCCAGAAGTAGATCCTGGTGGCCCTGAGGCATGTGTCCTATCTCATTTGTAGCAGGATTAAGGGGAGAGATGAATCAATCAGTCAGACCCTCACAAAGCAATGGCAATGTATGAAAAGGTAAAAATAAAGTACCACAGTCAGATGTTTTGACTTTGACAGTGTATCTGTATTTGTAGCAGGTGATGCTTAACTTTAACTCAAGATGTCAGTCTGTCTAAAAGTTCTTGGGAAATCAGAGCAAGTATTCCTTCTAGGAGTTTGCTCAGCCCATGTACAGCATGCTGCAGGAAAAAACATTGCAGATAACTCATTACTTGGCTGTAAAAGCTGTGAAAGATGTTTTCAATCCTATTTCATTATCAGCTACAAGATTTCAGGATTGCAGGTGATGCTTCATTTTGGCAATACTGAATACGTAAGAATGCTGAGGCATGTTCCCACAGCTTGACTATTTCCATAGTTTTCAGTCGAAAGGTTGTCAAAATATTGTCAGGTGCTAGCACTCCTGGAAAACATTTCCTGTGACTACCTTCTTGGAACTGCTGTGCCCTTCAAGGCTGACAAAGGAGAAGATGACAAAGAGACACTTGCAATGAAGGAACTCTCCTTACGTCTTTCAGCTCATTGACAATGTCTGAACATGGGAGCAATCTGATTTTGGGGCAGTTTTGTTGCAATGTGTTAGTTGAAAGGTAGCTTACAGGAAATGTAATTCTCCTTGAAGGCTTCAAACTTCATGTAAGGCAGCATATGGATAATTAGAAAGTGGAATACTGTATGGTGAGTGATCAGTAAAGCTAATGCTTCAGGAGCCTGGCATTAGGAAATTATCTATATCGCAACTTAACTTTTAATTCTTCACTTTTCTTTAAAATTGTGGAATTAACTACTTCTATCTGTTCAAAATGCAGCAGTCAGAATAATGCTTCTTTGGGTTAAAAGGGTGTGGGAAGACTGAAGAAAATGATTAAATGTTATGCTAACTTGAACTCTAAACTGAAGTTAGTACAAATTAGTACAAAATTAGTTACAAATTAGTACAAATCATTTTAAAAAGTTGATTGACATTCATTGAAAGAAATCCAGGTTGCTTAGTACCTTTTGAAATAGTAAATTTTAAATTGTTCTGAGTTATATATTTATGTACTGCAGAAATATACAAATGAGGGTGAAAAAAAAGCATGTTACCTGATGGGAAATGTGTATTTCCCTCACACAATTCTTAAAATGACGTTGCATTCTTTACTAAGTAGTTATTTTTTCACAGTGAGGGTGACAGAGCACTGGAACAGACTGCCCAGAGAGGTTGTGGAGTCTCCTTCTATGGAGATATTCAAAACCCATCCGGACACGCTTCTGTGTGACCTGATCTAGGGAATCCTGCTGTGGCAGAGGGGTTGGATTAGATGATCTTTCGAGGTCCCTTCCAACTCCTAATACTCTGTGATTCTGTGATCCCTTACTCCCACCAAGAAGGCAGTCCCCCTTCCACTATCTGCCAAGTCAGAGACAAAATTTTCATTAGATATTAGCCTTGAACATAGTGAAACTCAGGTTGGAAGTGACCTCAGAAGATCATTTGGTCCAAACTTTTGTGGAAAAGGGAGGCTAGAGGAGATTATCTACCACCCTGTCCAGTTGTGTCTTGAAAAATGTCAGTGTAGAGGAGGGGATAGAAAAGACTGTTCATCTTAAGCACTTTCATCCTATGGGATTATTATAAACAGAAAAAAGACCCAAATGTGAAAAGCAATCAAGAGGAAGCCCTGGAAAGCTGACTGCTTTCCTTGTTAGGACAAATGTGGTTGAGTAAAGCAGGGGGTGGGAGAAGGGCCCTGGTGTTTGTTCGGATTGAGGAGGATCAGCCCAGCCACACTGGAAATGCTTCCTGTGTCTACTGTATTACTGCTCTAATCTTCTCGGCCATTTTCCCCAGATCCAGTCTACTCGCAAGTTTATATAGTCCCCAAAGCCCTCAGTCCTCTTTTCCTCCTCACAGCAATGGCTTTATTCTTTCCTCCATCAGAGGCTGGGATCTTCCTCTCTTCCAAAATCACAAGCTTGTCCCATGGCTAAGGGAGAGCAGATGAAGCATGTGTGAATTATGCAAGCTGGATGCCAGAGGTGAACTGCAGTTAGGATAATGATTCCTTGATCTCTCTGTTTACAGAATTATAGCTGGCTTGTAACAGTGCCAGTGTCCTCAGGAGCCCTTTCTAGGGATTTCTGGGAACCACAAAAACATGTTAGGAAGAGGATGGAGTTAATCAGTTGGGCTTTCCTGCTGCTATATTGAGCCTAGCAAGCCGCCTCTGACAGATGTTTGTGCTTTTAGGCCACGAGGAATTTTATTGACTGTCTTTCCCTGTGTTCAAGAAGCACGAAAAGCTGTCAAGGACTTGTTTTCAGGAAGAGCATTTTCTTGTCAGGTGGTGTTTTTCTATCTCGGGCATAGTGGATTTTAATGAATGTCTCAATAGACTGATCCCCCAAGAGGGGAAATAGAGGAAATCTATGTTACCTGATGTTCTCTCCTGCCTTCAGAAAGCATGGACTCTAAGTGACAAAGAAGTTGCATGGCAGAGCTGTGCAGAGCAGTGCCCAGAGACCTCTGCTCCCCTAAACCTTCCTTCTTATCTTGTACATTCCAAAGTGTTTATCAAACAGTCTTGTCTCCCAGATCAGTCTGACTGTAACCAGTTGAGATTCAGCCTTAAGTCTGTTGTTCCTACTAATTGTAAACTTCAAGGTTCTCATAACACTCCTGTCAGCTATCCTGACCTGCGTATGTTGTGGCCAGGAGTCAGTCCTTGAATAACATCTCCTGAATGTCATACAAACCAAATTAGATCCAGGTCCCAGATATTCCTTACATGGTTTGAGGCCAGTTAGTTTGCATTACTGTTTGGGTCTTCTATCTCTACCTATTTCCCAAAGCTTGCACAACAAGAAGAGAAAACAGACTGCAGGAGTACCCATGTGAGCTGTCTCCCTGCAAGATCTCTCTGGATGGACTGGGGCCAAGGGGGCCTTGAGTGCAGCTCCTTTGTAGGCTGTGGGGTGATGGAAGACCCCTCTCCTTGAAAACACCTCTTCTCCCTGTTCCTGCCCCTACCTTGGGGTGTTTACCCTGAAGGATTTACCTGCTTGACCATACAGCTCACCCAGCTGTTAGACAGGATCAGATAAGACCATGTTAAAAGAAAATGGCCCAGATTTTTCATCTCACCATCATAGTCCCCTAAAGTGAAAAAAGTTACTCCTCAGACCCCCAGCATAACTCCAGGAAGAAGCTGCCTGCCCAAAGGGCACAGATAGTGTTATTGGTCATCCTGGGCTCACAGCACAGCCAACTTTCAGAAGGGATATAACACCCAGCATTCTGACTGTCCTGCAACTGGTTCCTTTCCTGATCAGTCACAACTATTTGTGCTCGCAGCACTGGCCTTTCAAGGTATTGCATTACACAGGTCAATAAGGATGACAGTTCTCTATCTGACCAAAATTGCAGGTGCAGAATTATGCCTGCAGCTATCTGGGGCCATAAAAACAAGGCATCCTCCAAAGGCAGGTTGCAACAGAAGCTGTCACACAGTAGCTGTACAAGCCCTTCCTTTCCCAAACAAGCCCCACGGGGCGCTTCTCCTGCAAGAAGGAAAAACACAATTTCAACTATCCTCTTCTGGCAGCAGTGGCAAGGAGAGATGGTTATTTTAGTGGACCATAACATTATCATAATAATTGCTGCTTCACTAGACCAAATTATTAGTCTGTTAGTAATGCATCAGACAGCAACACTTGTCTCAAATGCCTTTTAATTATCTAAATAAGTAAATTTGCTTCCTTTTCCACCATGGTCACTGGTGTCTTTTGTCATTTGTGCAGCTGAACCTGTGATCTTGCAAATAGCCCTGCAAGTAGTTGTTATTCCCAGGGCTGTCTTCTGGAAGCACAGTGGCTGCCAATGTGAGGAAGAGATGTCAGACTAGTTCCCCAAAGCCTGATTGAAATCACTTTGAAATCAGTAGGGAGATGCTCCTAGTCTTTCATGGCTTTGGATTATATCCTCAGATAGTAAGTTTTTCCAGGCAGGAAGTTTGCTTCAAACAACTCTTGAACACAACTAAGTGATCTGGCAGCTGATAAAATACTCAGCCTTAAGCCACTACAGCTGGTGGAGTCCCTGAATGTATTGTATTTTTTCCAACATACAGTTTTTCTCCTGAGGAAAGCAGCAATTTGATATGCTTACTTGTATGGTCAAGTACTTTCTTGACCTGCAGTAGCTTTTTAGTTACTTGGAGACATCCAAAACTTGAAAATGTGACTTTCAGTTTAAGGGTTTGAGGCTGCAGATATCCACAGGGCTTCATTTCATGCACTTTCCCCACCACACAGGCAGGGTTTGCCCTCCCACACAGCTCCCCTGTACCTGCTCGTGTACCAGCATCTCCTCCTTTACATATCAGCATTCTGACAACCCACTTGACTTCCTACTGGTCGATAAATGGGACAGGGAGCAGATCTGGGTCAGGATCTGGCCTGTTAACATGACACAGAGCCGCAGACTCTGCCTCAGCAGGCAGAGCTGCCTGCCTGCTCTACTTCACACAAGCCAAAATCCCAGGAAAGTGTCCCTCCCTGTCATCATGGGCCAAACAATGGGATGGCTTCCCTGCAAACTCCTTGTCCCTTGCTGCTCCCAGCTTCTCAGAACTTCTCCCAGGCTGCCGTGCACAGGCTGTGGCAGTGAGCTTCCCAACCCTGAAAAAGAGCATCTTCAAAAGGTAAATTTGTGCCTCGAAGCTGCAGCCCCCAAGAAGATGCAGCACAGAAGCAGGTCCCTTGAGGTGAGCGTGAGACAGGATGGTAGCTGCTGGCATGGTGCAGCACCCCTTGGGCAGGGTCCAGGTGACCCCCAGCATGGCTAATGGTGCACAAGGACTCTGGAACACACTGTCCTACCAATTTGGGTCATCTCAGGCGTGTGCTGGGATCTAACTCCTCTTTGCCTCCCACCTAATGAAGGGCAAAGAAAGTTCCTAGCACTCAAGCAGCCACCCAAATAATTCCCTTTCTGATTCAAATCTGTGCAGATGTTGGAGTGCAATGGCTGCTGGAGGAGTCTGAGATGAGGAAAACCCAAAACTTCTCCCCATGGGGACTGCTTCATGCAAAGCTCAAAACATGAGATTTCTCACAACAGTGTTTGTTTTACTCATGAAAGTTAGCAAGAACATAATGAAAATCACCATCAAAGCCCTGACAAATTTTTCCAGCTCTCAGAGATTTGGCTTCTCAGCTGTGGCTGGTGACCCTACAAGCACACAGCTGCTGGGCTGCTGCTCTTTTGGGGCCTTGAAAAGAAAACTGCATTTGGTGAAAGCAGATAGAGCCATCTAGTGACAAGAGAAACACATTCTTCATTTTATGCTGTGAAAGATCTTCCTAAGGCTTCAAAATCCTGTGTGTGGCCACCAAGAGAGGCAGCCTGCAAGGCATTGGCACCCCCACTCCCAGGGAGTGCGCATGGCATTAGGTTCACACTGCTGGAGTTTCACATGATCCTCAGTAAAGATTTTGGGAGCAGAGACAGCAGTGCCAAGCAAGAAGGGTGCTCAGGTCATTGATAAAGTTTTGGTTTGGGAAGAGCCCGTGGTGCCTCACAGGCAGCAGGGGTGGGGCCAGGTGCAGGCAGAGCTTGGTCCCAGCTGCACAGTGGGTGGGTAGTGCTCTACCAATACAAGCCAGTCTAAGCAATATTGCCTCTAACAATGGACTCTCAACACATACCCTCCTCCCCCACCACAACTTCTGAAGCTTGTAGGTGGTTTCACTGAAGTTTTATGACAACAGCTAGGGAAAACAACTTTGGGAACTGACATTGCCCAGCAAGACACAGCCTGCAGCATGTTTTTTATGGCCAAGAACTCACAGCATTCCTGTCTTCATTTCCTCACCACTCACAGCAGTCCTCCTTTATGGCAGGGCTGTGCCCCTCCTTGATTAGCAGGACAGCACTGTGGGCTCAGGTGTAGTGAAACAAATGACAGGGGTAGCAGCAAACAGGGATTTGAGAACCTGCATGAATTAAAACAAGGATAAGCTGGACTAGGTAACCACTGCTAGATTGCTCTTACAAACAGCATTGTTGAGTCACATCCCCACTGCCTGGACAGGACACCAGCGACTGAATGGGTAGTGGGAAGGGCTCCATCAGTGCCAGGCTAGGATTGTGGACTAACACAGAGAAACACTATGGTCTTAACAGCTCCCAATGCTTGAGCTAATGTGCTCAAGACCAGTTTGATTATCACTGTCCAACACTATTCCATGTCGTTCTCTCTTTGGGGACATTGCAAAAGTCAGGCTCTGCAGATGCATGAAAAGCTGCTGTCAGGAATGTCACTAATGTCAAGTTTCCTGGGCTGGTAGCCAGGGGTTTTCCTTATCAGCAGGTAATGTATAATGTAGCACTCCTGCTCACATCGAAAGGAAAGAAATACATAAATACATTCTTAAAGAAAAGAGTTTGTTCTTGAAAAGTTAATGAGGTTGGTTAGGACCTAATGGGAGGATCTGGTCTGCAAAACGTGCAGTGAGAGTGATCAGCAAAGAAAATGCAGCATTTTGGAGGACAAGGTTAGACTCCGTGTTTCTGGAAATAATGCAAGAAACTCAGAAACATGCGTCAGAGCTTATTTTCTCCCAGAGTGGTTGAACATTAACAAAGGCTATATTAGCAGCAGTGTTGTGTTGATAGAAGGAAGGGGTCTGACATTGGCTGCAATGGACCTTCCTCTTCTTCCAGGCTTCACTGATGTCTCACTTCACCTTGACGTGACAGGTGGGCTGCAAACCTCTGATCTTGTCCTCATTGCTCAGAATGGTTAGGTAAATCCCAGGCCAGCCTGGATACCCACCGACTATGTCAGAAGAAATCTGGACAAAGCACACCTGAGCTCTCCTTAGAAAGGAGGTTGCTGTGGCTGAGCTTGGCCTCCCCTGAGCAGGGATTTCTGTGAGTTGTAACATTTTTTTGACTCCAGCCTTTGCTAAACTTGGCTGTTCCCCAGCCATTTCAGCCCAGATTTTCTTAGCAAGTGAGGTTTAGCTTTTGCAGACATGCTGTCTATGCCACAAGGTTTTTACCTTGCTCATTCGCAGGCAAGAAAGTACCATTTGTTGTATGAGTGTACAAGACAAGCAGCAGCTTGTAGTTTCATTATTAATTATTTACCAGAGAAAGAAAACTTCCCCACCTGGGAACATTTTATTTTCCTTTTGTGCAGGAGATGATAGGGTAATGAATGGCCGCTCATGACATGAGAATGCAGGAGTGATATTCATATCCCTGACTGTGAGACAAAGATGCATCCTTTGATACAAAATCATTAGAAATCACTTGTCTGTGCAGGGAACCCAGTCACAACCCTGCCACCCTGATGGTACTGCCCAAGGAATGGCAGTTCAGCTCTTAATCATAACAAGCTTGACTCAGTCTGGACAGTTGAAAATTATACACCCTCCCTCAACTTGAGCCTGCCTTCCCTGGGTTTTAATTTCATAGATAACTTGGTAGAAGCATGAAGCAGTCTCAGAGAAACCTTCCTTAGCTCTGTCACAGTGCAAAACCACAGATCAGCCAGAAGTATTTGTGTTTGAGCACAAAGGGAGGCGCACAAGCTCCTTGAAAATTTCATGCTGCCCATCTTTCCTGTTTCTTCTGTGCACATCGAGATAGGAGGACTTTGTACTTGGCCAATGTTAGTTTTGATCCCTCGGCAGCAGGAGGATGGTAGGAGCAGCTGGGATGAGCTGCATTTCTCTGCAGACATCTCAGTGCACAGATGCTTTTTGCACATTTTTGGCATAAGAACTCTGCGGCTTTGTTTCTGTTGCAGGAGCACAGAGGAACTACAGTCAGTGGCTTCAGCCCAACCTTCCACCGCTGTAAGTAGTCACAACTTCATTTCACCATCTGAGATACTTATTTCCTCCTGTACACTCACCTTAAACCTCTTGTCACACCGTGAGAGCTCACATCAGCGAGTAAAACCAGCCAGCCTCAGGCAGAAGCATCATGTAGCCAAGCATTCTCTGTCTGTTATTAGGATAACCTAGCAATTTGCCATTTTCCTTCTCATCTCTTGCCTGCAATTATGCTTTAGTCACTGGTCATCTATTCTCTTCAGACCTATAATCCAGCAACCCTTCTGGTCCTATCACCTACAAGTACTTATTTGTTTGCACAGTTAGGAAGACGTAAACTTCTTTTTCTGCTCTTTTGGGAAGACAAACTGCAGTCAGTTTAGCTGGTGACATAGCACCGATAACGTGCTTGTTTGGGAAAATATCCACAGGTGCTCTAAGTGTTAACCATATGGACATGACAGTAAACACACTCTGAAAGCCTCAGGAAATATCAAATGAAAGCAGAGCTGCAGTGGAGAAGGCAGCAAAGCAGCCATGAGTCTGTGCAAGCCAAGATTCGCCTTCATGTTGTACATGTAACAGTGTTCATCTTCAACATATTTAACAAGATATAAAGTTGTAGTGTCCTGTCTGGTCACTAAATTGCCTTCTGTGAGCAACTATGCGTATTTGACTTTGGCACCTTTCTGGCAGTGTGGAAAGTGTTTGTAAGGAACCATAAAAAGTCATTACATATGCAGAACAATTGAACCTCCTCAGCATCTGTGGTAGGAAACACATCTGTCTTCTGTCCCTTTCTTTCTTAAATGTCTCCCTGAATCAACTTTTATGGGAGGGTCATAAATATCCCCTTTCT
The DNA here is from genome assembly GCA_013399015.1 of Galbula dea. Classification (NCBI taxonomy): domain Eukaryota; kingdom Metazoa; phylum Chordata; class Aves; order Piciformes; family Galbulidae; genus Galbula; species Galbula dea. Next base: position 200,222 of record VWZX01001347.1, on the reverse strand, counting down.
ATTTGAATCCAGGAGTTAACAATACCCCCTGTGACCATAAACACAAGATGTTTCATTGAGGAAAGAGGTGCACTCAAGTAAGCAGAGATCTTTGTGACAGTTGCTGCCAGTATGGTCCCCATGCACCGCTAATCACATTAGTGGGAGAGCACGGAGGTGGCCAGCAGACAGCAAAAGAAAGAGGGAGAGAAAAGCAAGACTAATCTTGTTAAAAGGGAAGCAAAGATAGACGCTTCTTTTACACAGAAGCTTATATCGTCCCCATTTTCCCAGGGCTGGAATCACCTGGATGCTCTCTGAGCAGTGTGGCCGCTGCCATCATGGAAGCAAACAGTTCCACATCTCACTTGTGTTTACTGAGGGCTGGTTTTCTTACGGCTCTTTGCCATCCACGTTTTCTTAGTTTCTGCAGAGGCAACAATAAATTCTTCCTGAAGTAGAGGTTTACTTGCCTCCAGATGACTTTAAAAGAAGTAAGACTGTTTTTAATCCCCTGCATGTAATACTTCTCTAGCAAAGGAAGACTCACAATTTTTAACAGATAAAACAAGCACCTGTTGTAAAACATCCCTGCATTTCGTCATTCTCCTGTGGGGAGGCAATGTCACATGTTTGAAGACACCTCCTCCTTAGTTGAAATATTCTGTTCTCCAGTGGCATCAGGATGATCCCAGCCATGTGGTTGCTCATGCTTGTCTTACTGAGGAAGTCCCAAAGCACCTCCCAAGCTGGGAGCTAAGGGTTAGCCAAATAGTTGCTACGTGGCCTCTGACAGTCCCCACAGGAGTGTTTCATCCTCTAGTCAGGAAGCATAACCTTGCCACACATGAGCCATGATGCAGAGGGTTGAGGTCCCGTCTGCACACTACCTCATCCAGCACTGGGTGAAGATTGCGCTAAGGAAGAGGGTGCAGGAGGAGAGGTACTCACTGAAGTGTAGGCACCAACCAACACATGCACTAACCCACACCTACAGTTCTATATACAGGATGCTGAGACACAGTAGTGAGGCTCTCCAGCCATCTAGGAGCCTGGGACAGGTGGTACCCAAACCAGTTAGTTTCCAGTTCAACTAGGCAAGACGCATTTTTCAGAAAATCTTTCTCCTCTGGGGGAACCAGAGCCTAGAGAGGCAGCACCATGTGCCCAGTGTGACCCTTCAGGCCAGCACTGGAGAGCTGATGGGCACAGCCTGAGTACTTCTCCAGTACCTTGAGAGCAAGATGGTCCTTTGACACATCATCCGTTACTGTGAACCTCCCAGAGCTTGGGCCCCCTCCCACTGGATCTAATGCTGGAAAACAGCCCCTTGTTATCTGAAAGGAATCTTAACGCAGTTTTATACCCACGACTGTTTAATCAGTATCATACTAGAGTGCTGAGGATGGAAAAACAAAGAGCTTGCGTCAGTAGATGTGGTGTATGCTGCTGTGTGTGCTGGTGCCTCACCAATTAATCAAACAGGGCAGGGGAGAGAGGACCAAATGGATGGGCAAGAGAAATCCCAGCCCCAGGAGTTGATCTGTTAGACCAGGATCCTCCAATCCTGCTGTTTTGCTCTTCTTTCTGCCTCCTACTTTCCCTGCAGAGACAACTCTCCCTCAAACTGTGTGGCATCAGAGATACCTTCCCTGGCCCCCTTCTTCTCTCACTTCAGATGATGTTAACATTGAACATTTGCTGATCATGGATAGTTGTACTGGATGCTGAGGGAGGGCCTGGGACTTGCCCGGGGCAGGGAGCCTGGGCCTGTGAGGGGAAAATAAAGCAGCAAAAGATCTAAAAGGGAACGGTCTACAGATGCTGGGGAACAGGGCAAATGGGGCCGAGAAGGGGGAGAAAGAAAAGCCACAAACAGCTGACAGGGGAGCCTGTTTTCTCACTGACAAGGCCTCTGATGAGAAGATAACAGTTGAAGGAATGAGGAGTTTGGGTACTGCAGAAAGTCAGCATTCATGTCCACACAAGCCCTTAGCAGCCTGTGGGGGACGTCTCCATTGCACAGGTCCTTGTACACACACTGGATTTGAACTCCAAAGGCAACAGTCAGCCTGAGTCCTTACCTTGCTTACATCTTCTGTAGGTGCACAATCTGGATTACTATGATTACCATTATGATTATTATTACTAGTTCTTGCAGTAGTATTGCTATTAGTACAATTACTGTTATTATTATTTCCTGGTTTTCCCAGGAATCTAGACCTTTGTTTCATAAAGACAAAAAAATCATCTGTGGTTTCTCTTAAAGACAGAAAAAAACTTTCTTTTTCTCTTCAAGATGTCTACGTGTCCCTCAGATACAACTCATTCATCTCCCTGGCCAAGCCAACATATTGATCTGGGCTCTGATCCCTTCATGCCTTCTCTGTTTACAGAGTTATCTTTGGCATTCCTATCTCCTCACCAATGCTTAGGAGCAGCAAACAGTTCAGATAAAATTGATCCAGAGGATATAAGGAAAAATGTCATGAAGAAACCTGGGGCACAAGGCCATTCGTAGTCTCTCTGCTATCACGTAAGCTGGCTGAGGGTCAGTTGGATATTAACTGGCTCTTAAGGTGAGTTCTAATAACCAGCAATGCTGAGTGCTCTGAGCATCACCCACTAAATTCAAACTGGGTTGTTATTACAATTACCATCAACATTGCTTTTGTGCAATGAGATGGACAAACCCTAATTCCACCTTTCTCCTTAGACACACTCGCAGGGTTTGAAGGCCAGAAAAATGATGCAGACCACTCAGCCTGACCTGTGCAGTACAGCCCAGTATCTCTTAACCTTCATTTCAGCTTCAGTCCCATGTTTTTGTACAAGTGCACGAGGGTCTGAAAATGGAAGAGATGTCTTCCCAACATTTCTCTGTCAGGGCTGCCTCTAGCTTTGCAAGGCCTTCTGAGAACAAATGACCTCTTCCTGTGGACATGCTATATCCTCTCCATTTTTTAACCATAGATAGAGTATACAAAGGTTACATTAAAGTAACTATTGCAGGCCTAGTCCCTTTTCCTTGTTCCCTGGTCCTGCAGACCATGTTCAGAGGATCATAAATCCACATTGTCATACTAGAAAACCTCCACTTCTCTTGGGAAAATGACTTCACTCCTGTGTTGCAATGTCAGGCTCCTATCCAGATGCCTTGTGTGGCTTCCTGAAATATGTTTATTTCTGCAGAGCGGCCAAAACTCAGCCAGGGGTGTGAGGTAGTGGTGCACGACTTCCCTCTGCAAAGAAAAGAGAACATTTAACCTCCAGACATTGCCGTGCTTAGCATGATGGTGCCTGATTCCTGACATGAATCCTTTGCCTGCGCTTCCCCAAGGTGTGTGGGAGCATAACTTCAACCATGATGTGCTCAGAGAAGGTGGCAGTGGGGAGCATAGGAGGAGGGGGACCTGCAGGGAACCCCACAGATCAGAGGCAACAACATCAATAGCTTTGCAAACAGCTGAAGCTTGTAGAACAGGATACATCCATAAACTGGCAAACACTAAGTTAAAAAACCAAATCCCCCAAAACTCATGCTTCAGCTACTCTAGGTGACCATTGCTTCAAGCATCATTAAGTGAGGAGTCCATTTCCAGCAACCGTGGACAACTATTTACTCTTCAGGTCTTAATCAGCACAAGCACTCAAGCAGTGAGCAGCTGCTGCAGGTAGGCAACAGGGATGATGGCAGAGCTGCTGACCACGAGGTCTGCTGGAGTGACTCAAGGGCTGTTTGCTTGCAGGTTGCTCTGGGTAAGCTCATCTGACTGACTGTCTCTTCTGCGAAGAATAAAATTAATCTAAAGAAGTTGGATGTACAGGAGTCTTTCCTTTATACTAACTATATGTGGTTTATATGTGTCTCTTTTTATGTAATGTCTGTATTTTCTGTCGTGGTCTGCATCAGAGGAAAACCTGTTTTCTAAGGTATTGCCCTGGGTGGGAAAATCTGTGAAAGGCAGTTCTCCGGAGGAAAGGTCAAAGCCCCCAAGAGTGGCTTGGTGCAGCCAAGTTGACTTGATGTACTCACCAGCAACCTCCAGCTTTTGTGTGTCTTTGGAGCCCTGATACTGATGTGTCCCTGAGTGTACAGTTAGGGGACTTTGCTTGTCCATGACCTCTCAGGTGAGCACATCAAATGCCGCCTAAAGCAGGCTGACACTTCTGGCCCAAGCAGTTGGTGCTTATGCTGCCACATTGACCAGCTTCAATATGTCTCCAAGTTTATCCTGCCTTACTGGGCAGATCAATATACTCTAACAGTCCAACAATAAAATCCAAGTGTCCCATATTGCTCTGAAACACTGCTGCTAGCCTTTTGACCTGAACAGCTCTGCAAGATTTGGGACTAATATGAAAACAAACAGGGAAGGGCTGGGTGCTTCTTTGAGGCATTTGTATCTATCCCTGTGCTGCTGTAACCTGTTCCAAGATAGCAACGTGTTTCTGCAAGATCTGCTTCACGACTAGAGAGAGTAGTGGCATTGCCCTGCAGCATGCTGGATTCAGTAAGAGCTCTTCTGGGCTCTGCTCAGGTGCCCAGAATTCTGACATTGTAGAAGTTTTCTGAATTCACTGCTGGGTTGTTTCTGTTACTGTACTGAAAGAAAATAGCTTTGTGTTTGGAGTCCTTAGAACCAAGACTGGTAAGACCTAGGGCAGTTTGGCAAGGCCAAAGGATTGGGCACTGTGAGACATTGGAGATGTTGAGCTGTTTCCCAGCACAGATAATGGGCTTGACTCTTCATCTATTGCAGTTAGTGGGAGAGGACAGGCTACAGTAAATGTCTTTAACTTCCAGGCCCATCAGCACAATTCCCTTGTAATATAAAAGCTTCACTCTGTATTGCTGCAGCCCAGGAAATATTTATGAACTAATTTCCAGGGCTGCAGGATGAGACCTAGATTCCTGCAGTGTCAGAGCCTCTGCTTGCAGCCAGGAGGTGGGTGCACAGGAGGGACAGAGCCAACCACGAAGCTATTTGTTGTATTATTTTCAACTGGGAGACTCAGCAAGCACAAAAGAGCAGAGCTCACGTAGCTTACCACTGCAGTCTTCAAATGAAGTGTATCTGTATTATCCCCACGGGTTTGATTCACTCACTACATTACCCCGGAGTGATGCTGGCATTACTCAGTGGAAGCGATGCTGCAGTGAAGAGGAGCAGTGAACCAGGCAGGCTGGGCTTATTTTCTTCTTTGCATGATACATGATGAGCTGCTTTTGGATTTGCTGCAACAATGCATTTGAGAGGAAGAATAAGAAAGGATCAGTACAATTCAAGAGACCACACACTAAATCATATGGCACTTTCCAAATTGCCTGTGGCACGTTAGCTGATGAATGGTTTAGATTGTGATCTTCCTGCAGTCTTACAGTAGTAGAACATATAAAGTTTATTCATGATGCTTAGTATATTGCTGTCTTTCAGCCAATATTTACCAATGTTTATTAGTTGTCTGAAACAAAATTAATTGCATGAAAGGCATGCTACCTTTCAGACTCTAAAGTGCCTTGGGCAAATGACTAATCTCTTTTATGATCCCCTAATGGATCAAGCATCTGACACAGTGAACAGGAAACAAAGTCATCACATTTCAGAGGCAAAGCCTGCAGTGAACGCAGCTCCTTAGGCTGCCACGTGCCTTCACTTCCCAGAGAAAATGTTTGATGTTCTGTGAAAGACACTCAGACCATGTCAGGAGGTCCCATTTCTGCAGTATCTAGAAGTAAGAGACTAATTTCACAATTAAGTGTAAATCCATGGGCTGACATGTACTTAACTAGCTGGGAAAGATTTGAAAAACCTGAGTACATCATCTTCAGGGCCCAAGTAAAAATGAGAAAAAGTAGAATAATAAAAACATAAGAAAAGTAAAGAGATATTTGAAGTGTGTTGAATCACAAGCAAAAACATGATGAACCTAAGACAGATGAGCTTAGTATCACCTTGTGATATTTCTGAAACATCCTTTAATAACTATTGTCTTTAAATGACACTAATTGTACAAAACCAAGAAAATAATCAAAAATACAGATATTTCTAATACTTTGTCTTTACACTACTATGATAAAAATTAGTTGTCATTTCTGTAGTCATCCAAGTTCTTTACTGGCCTTAAATTGTTGTGTTAACATTCACAATACAGAACTACCAAAATTCCATTTATTAGAAAAAAAGAAATCTTTGTTTTTCAAAAATCAGTGAAAAATGTTTCTTTCCATTATAGAGGTGGGTCTTATTCTTTTTTAAATTGAAAGCTTGTGGTACAAAGTTTTTTGCAGTTACAATCTAAGCCAACACCAATGTTGTGCAGTTTCCATATATTCTTTTCAATGTTGTCTACAGCTTAAATCTTTGCTGGTTGTTATTATGAAGGATTTCTTGTGCAAAGACCTCATCTTTGATTGCTTTTATGCTTGTGGTTATTCATATAAAATTATTGGAAACTATATTTGTGCCAGCTGCTGTTCAGACACATAATGAGACATGCCCTGCCCTTGTGCATTAGATAACCAAGATTGCTCAGTAAATATAGGTCTCTGAAAGACTATGTAAACAGTTCATGCTCCACGTTGCACCTCTCTAGTTATTCATTCTTCTTTTCTGGATTCATTGGTTCATTTTAACACCTTCCTAGGCTAATGCGATTGTCCCCACGTTCCCTCATCTTTCTTCATCATTGATTACCGTGATGAACGGAGTTGTTCCATCAAAGCAAATCCCAGTCTGATAAGAAGTGATAATATGGTAAGCAGGTTTTGTCCCTCTTTCATAGATTGCTTGATTCAGCTGATACAGCCTTAAATTATGATTGGCTGTGTTTCCCTGACATGATCATTTGGGTATAATATCTCTCTGGTGCTCTGTAAACTTCACAGGCCTGCATAGTCAGAAGGCAATGGAAATAAACATGTACAATGATCTCTCAATGTCAATCACAAACTTTCCTGAAAGGGCACCAACATGTGTTGAAAATAAGACAACATCTAGTGGAAAGTTACATCTATTGCACAGAAGTGTATTAATTGGAAATGCACCAAGTCAGAGTTTTCTACCTGAAAAAACCTTTCAGTAGAGCCAGAGATGCCAAATGACCCTCATGCAATCTCACTGCGCTGCTTCCAAAACATCCTTTTATTGACAGATTTAGATATGTGAACCAGAGTAAGTCCTTGCTAAAATGCTTCTGCGCTGGGGGAGTCCCAGGTAAGCTTTGGGCACCTCAAAACTGAAATATTCTTTGGCAGAACTGAGAGGCATTTTGAGAAAGAAGGAAACCAGGGGCTGGAATTTTGGCAGCAAATTCAGAGTGGTTCCTTCTATCAGTGTCCAAAGCAGCAGTTTCTGAACTTGAGGGAGGAGAAAGCTTTCCCTAAGGGTCCTAGCATATGTCTTAAACATGTATTTTGAATGGTGAAAGATGGAGATGAAAATCCCCTAATGATTGTCTTTTCCTTTTTCACTTTTCTGCGTCTTCCTCCCTGCACACATATATCCATGAAATTCTTTTCAGGAGCTGTATGAGGAAGGCAGTAGTTGCCTGGACAACTTTGACAACTCACCCCTTCTCTTGCCATTCGATCCAAGTGATCAATACATCCTTCCAAGGTTAAATCTCAGGCTGAAGTCCTGGCAGACACAAATGAGACCAGAAAGCCAGTTTTGAAGCCAGGCTCCTCTGTGTACAGCAAGAAGCATAAGAGTAATGAGGACCCCAGCATATAGCAACGTATCAGCATTTCCATTCCTCCCGCAGTGACACTGACTCCTCCATGTGAGGGATGCATGCTTAAGGTGGTTTCTCCTGGACACCAGAGCTCTGACTCCTCCTGAGCTTGGGACATTGCAGGGCTCAGAGCTACTCCTCACTGTGCCCTTAGCCCTGTTTGCTGGAGATGAGGGCAGGCCCCTGCATGGCTCTCTCTGCCTCCACCATCACAGCAAGCACCACTGCTTTGGCATTTTCCACAGACCACGAGTGCACCTGAGATGCAGTAAATGTTCTTCGTCCATGTAGGGAGGTGTGGGGAAGATATTTTCTCTTGAGTACTGACTTTGGACCTGGTGACCCTCCTGTTTGTGCTGGTAGGGATACATAGCAAGTGTCAGTACAGTGTGATTGAAGATTTTTCACCAAAGGAAGAATTAATAATGTCTGCTTCTTTCTTTCACACTCTTGCAAGACTCTGTCAACCCTGGCATCATGATTGATATCATCAGCAAAGCCTTGTTGGCGCCATCTCAAAGGGAGGTGCCTATTAATGCAACAAAAAGACAAGGATGAAGGTGTCTTGCAGGGCTCACACCTCCCCTATCAGTGCTGGAAAGTCAAAGTGAGTGGCTTGTTCAGGGAGGTGTATTTGCTGACAAAAGTCTGTGCAAACAAGGACCTTGCGAGAATGTACAGGGAACAGCTGCTCTGTACCTGGGAAAGGTAAATGCAGTTTGCAGAGCAAACTGACTTTAATTCAGGCAAATACTGTTACAAGCAGTGTAGCTGAAAAGAAAACACGTTTACTGGGATGTTAACATGACTCGTATCAAGTGCAGGGGAGCAGGGAAAATGCCTGTGTCTGTGGGCCTGCCACCTGGAGCAATCATTCCTGCTAGAAAAACCTTTTTGCAGGAAGCATCTTGCCTTGACTGAACATCCTTGGTACCTGGAGTGGAAAGGTGTGTCATACATGGCAGGATTTGACCTCCAGAGCCCCACTCCAAGCACCAGCTCAGTGCTTTTATTTGCAAAAAGTGCTCTGGGTGCTGATTTGAGCTGTCCCCAGGGCTGTGGTGCAGGGACAAGGAGTCACAGAATCATTACAGTTGGAAAGGACCCTCAAGATCATCTAGTCCAACCGATAGCCCTACACTACTCTTACCCCTAAAGAAACACATCTATCCTCTTCTTAAAAACCACCTGCAAGGAATTGATGCCTTTCAGGGTGCTGATGCCGAGCACCCCAAATCACCTGTCTGTCAAAATGCCATCCCATGTTTCTCCCTTCTTACCTCCAGGATCGCAGCCACTGTCCTCGTTGCCCCAGAGAGAGAAGCTGGAGGTGCCTTCAGGAGAGCAGGAAGAGCTGCCAAGTCTGGAGACACAGCCCCACCTCGTGGAAATGGCCTCAGGCCGAGCTTACCAGAACCCTTTATAGGGTGGCTTCTGAGCCCCAGCACGACCTTGAATCCCACATCACAGTTCCGTCACAATGATTAGTCTAATAAAAGATTCTACCTCAGTATCAGTCACAACTCAGCGTTGTCCCTGCACGCACACAGCACCGACATGGGGTGGTGCCTGAGTCTTCCTCTCCCATAGCTCAAGATAATCAGTGCAGAACATGTGAATGATAGCAATTTGCATTACTATTGAAAATAAATAAATAAAATTTATTCATTACAGCAGGTTTCTGATTTACATACAATTAGAGAACTGGTTGAAGACCAGATCAAACTTCTCCCATCAAAGCAAAGACCAACTAAATGGCCTTTTATGTGGTCAAACCAGGTGGCAATAGGAAGGCATCAAGCACACCTGAGAACCAAGGGATTACCTACACCTGGTTCAGCCATCATGGGAGCACTGTCTGGGGGGAGCTGTTAAGCAAGCAAGAAGGATATGGCCCAGGAGAGGCTGCAAGTCAGAAGGTCTTTGAAGCTAGGTATTTGCCAGGTTTCTGTGTGTAGAAGTGGCCCTCTCCTCTTTTTCCCACCTGTACTCAGGGAAGATGGTTTCTGCTCACTTAATTCAAACATAAAGCAGGACAGTAAAAACAGACTGTTCTCCAGGAATGTTTTCTCTCTTCCTCCTGGAACTGCCCTAGGAAGGTTCTGTGGCATTGCTTGGCACTAAACCAAGTCATCCCCTTCTGAAGCATCTGATTTGGAAAATGAAGTCACCATATGGGTTAGGGGAGCAATATTTCATTTGTTCCAAATCCTGTTGTTCTGTCTAGAAAAAGAAAAAATTTCAAACAATATGTAACTGTGGCTGCTCCTCTCAACATGTGTGATCAGGGGTCCTAGCAGGTTTATTTAACTAATCTTCCATTTGATTGATATGGAGAAAAAACATAGAAACATCAATCATGTTCTTTGATCCATTTCATATAATTAAGGGTGATCACACTGCTTGGCTGATTTACTATTTTAAATGGAGGTTTTTCCTGTTTCAGTATCTAAATTCCTGTAAACCACAGGTGGCCCCAAAAGCCCATGGCTGGTACACCAGAGCACAGAGCTCCACAGCAACTGCAAGGATCTGTTTCCCATGATTCTGCCTGTATAACACTCAGGGACTCTCAGTGAGAAAACCAAAGCAACAGCCAAAAACACTGGTATATCCAGCTGATGTTGTTTCCATTTCCTTAGTCTGGATTTTCCCAACGTTTTGCTCAGGAATCACCATTAGGCTGTAAAATGTGAGGTTTGGTTAGTTGTCAAAGTTCACTTCTAGCACTAGGCACTGGTGTGAAGCAGGAGGTGCTTAGCCAGAGCAGTTGCCACCTGCCAGATTACAGCAACAGCAAAACCCTGGGCCAAGCCCAAATGACCTCGTGGTAAGCAGAGCAGAGTGTAAACTTGGCTAAACCTCTTGCAGGAAAAAGGCAGAGGCTGAGCAGCATGTTTATGTCTGGGGTTAATGAGAGTCTTGGGGAAGTGCCTGGGGGGGATTGCAGGGGTTTGGTTTCACCTGTTTTATGGAAGCATGGAACGAATATCATTAGACAGGTCAGCACTTATTAATAATTAAGCTGCATGGAACCAAGCAGCTTTGAATTGATTTTTAGAGGCGAAAAAACAAGCTGGAAGTTTCATTTCCATGAGACACACATGTAAAGAGATGCAGCGGGGCTAGCAGTCTTGAGCCATCATGCTGAGGAGCACAAGTCCTTCAGTCCACAGGGCTGCAGAGGGTGACACTGTGCTGAGGACATCCCCAGCTGGTGATGGTGAAAAACAGCTCTGGCACCCTGCTCAGGGGCTGGTTTCCCTGTTACAGGTGGAGCTGACAGCAATACCTTTTGGGCTCACTCCCTGCACAGGTTCCAGCAGTGGAAGTAGAAGTTTGTGCTCTCTCCTCATGTCCAACATGGGTCAAAGGAGTTATCCCCACTTAGGACACTCCTGGCTTGCCTGGATGCCCTGTCAGAGGATGTGCAGGGGCTGCCAGGGTCACCATAGCTGTCTAGTCCCTGAACGTCCCCACATCCTCCAGGGGCTGGTTTTGAAGTAAACCTTCCTCTCAAGCATCCCTGTCTGACCTTGGCTCCTGCCGGCCGCAGGAAGGTGATATTTTGCGTGGTTATGGGCTGAGGTTTTCATGCCTGGTGCCTGGTGCATGGGTGACATCTACCGACCATGTCTTCAGCTTCATTTTAGGCTTTTATGACTTAGAAGGCTCTAGCTGGAGCAGTGTTGATTCCTCTCTGCTGCTTTGCTTTGCTTGCTTGCAAGTTATTAATCCATGCAGCTGCAAAGAAAAAAAAATTGTAAATACAGTACTTAACGGTTGAAATTCAAAGGTGAATAGAAAATAAACACTTGTTCTTTCAAATATTGTGATTTTTAAGCCTTTTATTATTTTGGCATCTCACATATAATTTGTGAGTGTTTAGGCAAGGTGAGGCTGCTGTAGAGACTGGACTGTATCAGCAGTACTCTGCTATTCACACAATCCAATAGTGCTTCCAGCCACTGCAATATCTGCAATGCCATAAATGTTAATCCAGCTTTTCCTCTTTTCCTATATTCTCTTCACGTCTATAGTCAGTTTCTAAAGCACAGGACTGGGACAGGAGGAGTCCTACTGGAGGACAAGAAAGAATAACGTGACAAGTTATGATCTGTATTAAAAAGTAATCCAGATCATCTGGATCCCATTTCTTACAAACTGGCTAATTTCTCCTCGAGCATTGGGTGAGACATTTTTCAGTTACCCACAGAGATTAAATACTGGCTTTCCATTCACCCCTTCATAATTTCTTCTGTGGTTTTGCATGTTAGTGAGTGCAACCTAATGGGCCTGTAGTTTCTCCAGTCTCCCATACTCCTCCTGAGTATCCTCAGCTCAGTTCTCTGGTTATATCTTCTGCAGATCTACAGATCTGAAATGCTTCTGCTAAGCCCGGTTAAACCACCTTTATTACTTCTTTTTTATTTTTCTCTAACCAAAAATCTCTCCAGATTACTTCTATCTGATCTCCAAGAAAGCTTCCCCGTGCTCCAAAGCAGAGTGTTAGTTCATGTTAATCACTACACCTTCATAGTTAACAGTCAGTGCTAGAAATTGGAACACTATAAGCAAGCACAGTATATTTTACACGTGATACAAACAAGTAATGTTATGCTTCCTCTTCTGAATTATAAAATACAATCCTTCTGGAGATACAAGAATGGAAATTATACAGAAACTTATTTGTTAAGATTGTCAGTCATGTGAAAGAAGAGTGTTTAGTAGCTTTGATGTCTGATCTCAAATGCTAGACTGGCTGAAATTTGATGCAGCTTATTTAGTGATGCTCTTTTTCACCAGATCTTATAAGGAAAGCTACTGCATTTTAAGGTCTTGTACTTTTTTTTTTTTTTCTGTTTGTGCTTTCCACAACATGATTTAGCTTAGATGTCCTTTGGCAAAATTCTCACTTTTCCCATTAGATGTTCTGCTCTCCTACCCCCAGCTGACATCTTCCAGGCCTGAGATAATTTAATAGTGCCTTATAATTATTGCTTTTAAAGTCCTTTGGAATTTACAGCTGTATAAATGTCAGAGGTATTCTGTAAAATACCAGTTATGTGAAAATCTTGGAAACCTGCCCAGCTGTGATACTGCCAGGAATTTGGATATAAGTGCCAGATGAATGTTTTGGATAAGAAAGAGATTAGGGCAAGTTGCTTTGATTGATAGTTTCTAATAATTATGCTCCAGCATCGGAGTAGAGTTTGCCCTGGTTTTGATTTATCCATTCCCCTGAAGCATTTTCCATTCCTGCAGAGGAAGAACTTGCTGAGCTCTGGCTGCACTGCCAGCACTCTGCTCGGTCAGGCTCGCCTGCAGAACCTCGCTGCTTCTCAATAATTGGTATTATTGAGGATGCCACAAGATGGTGCCAGGAGTCAGAGGAAACAAGGGCAGGACAGACCCAGGGAAATAGGCCTGATTTGGGGTTGTCAAGGTTAGTTAAACACAGCTACCAAGACCTCGTCTCTGTGTTTCTAGTAGAGGACTTCAGTTCCAGACTCTTCCAACTGCTCTTAAAATATTCTTCATGTTTCTGCACTTCAATAGCCTATTTTAGGCTTCAGCTCAGGATGCTGTAGGGCAGTTGGCAGTCCCTCAAAGTTTTTGTTTTTATAAAAAGACAAGCACTTTGGTTGTTTCCCCTGGTTCCTAAGAACAGTTTTAAATCAAGTGACATGGAAAATCTAGTGATCTTTATGTCTTAATCCTTCATGTCTCATTTCTTTTGGATTAATATTTGACTGACTATTTTGGTTTCTTATTCATTGAGAAAACAAACCAAATTCAAGTGTTCCTTTTAAGAAACTGGTTATTCTAAGTTCTGCATTATCAGGATGGGCTTCAATATCAATGCTGTTCAGTATCTTCATCAACGACATTCACAGTAGGATTGAGTGCATCTTCAGAAAGTCTGCAAATGACACCAAGCTGAGTGGTGCAGTTGACATGCCTGAGAGACAGGGTACCATCCAGAGGGACCTCGATATGCTTGAAAAGCAGGCCTGTGTGAACCTCATGAGGTTCAACAAGGCCAAATGCAAGGTCCTGCACCTGGGTCAGGGCAATCTTCAATAACATTGCAGGCTGAGAGATGAAGTGATTGAGAGTAGCCCTGTGGAGAGACACAGAGAGCTTATAAGAAAGATGGACATAGTCTTTTTAGCAAGGCCTGTTGTAATAGGACAAAGAGTGATGGTTTTAAACTAAAGGAGAGGAGATTTCGACCGGATTTTAGACTTACTTAGATATAAGGAGGAGATTTTTCACAATGAGGGTGGTGAAGCACTGGAACGGGTTGCCTAGAGAGGTGGTGGATTACCCATCCATGGAAACATTCAAGGTCAGGTTGGACAGGGCTCTGAGCAACCTGATCTGGTTATAGGTATCTCTGTTCACTGCAACAGGGTTGCACTAGATGACCTCTAAAAGTCCCTTCCAACTCTAACCTTTCTATGATTCTATGACTTGCATGTAACACTGAAAAAGGAAAGGGTGTGGTCGGCAGTTCCTGGTCTGTGATTTGCATTTGGATGTCCTGCCAATTGATATGTAGTGCTGAGGTAGCCTTGGAAGTCAGTGTTTCCTGTTTCCAGCATTCAGCCCACTAATCTACGCTCATTTTCAAAGGTGGAAGCTGAAGACGCTTAGCTGTGCAGGAAATCAGGCCTCTTGTTCAAGTCTATAAATAGAGCTATAGATGCCATGCTGAAGTAAAGAAGAAAACAGTTACAGCTGTCTCTAACATAGCTGCAGTCTTATAGACTCCTGTAAGTACCATTAAAGTACAGTTTAAAATACAGAATCACAGAATATTAGGAGTTGGAAAGGACCTCGAATGGTAACGATTGTAGAAGAAAAAAACACCTTAGAGTCTTCCTCTCTGTTATCTTCAATCCACAGGAAGAGAGAATAAAGATTTTAAATATTATTTTTATCTCAAAGACAAAATATGCAGTGAGACTTGCTTTCCTTTAAGAATTCAGTATTGGAAGTTCAAATGGTTAAAAAGCTGTTTGTGTTATATAGTCACCTCAAGATGATTTAAAAATTTTAAGATAATATAAAGAAATCCTACTTCTTTTTTCTTCCTCCTTAGTTCATTATTCCTGCAGTGGCTCTGTGCCAACAGAGCATGCAGTCTTGGAGCATGTCATCTCCTCCCAGAACAGTGACATTTAGGCACAGCTATTTAAGAATTCAGTGTATGAAGCTCTGATACAGGTTGTATTTGATAACAGAAGAGGTGCCTTGGAGTCTGTGACCTTTAGTGCAATAAAACAGTGGGATAACAAGGATCAAAATTTAAATCCTGAGGACCCACAACCAGTATGGCTGTTGCTGGGCCCACAGAGGAAAGGCATCTCTGGAACAGTCTGTCATAGCTTGCTTGACATTAGCATCTTTTCCAAGCTGACCCCACTGAAATGTCACAGCCCATTTCTTTCAGTCCAAGCATCCAGTGCCAGTGCTAGTGGCACAAAGTTGCACTAGCTCTGAAAGATTTCCCATGCATTGGCCTAAAGGCAGAAGACAAGTAAAGAGTGCTCTCTGCTCCAGCTCAAGCAGTCAGATTGCCCTTTCAGAGTAGCCTCACATGGATTTAGTCCAGGTTTTCAACAACATAATCTGGAGGAAGATTTGTGCTTGCATTGCAGAGAAGCAGAGTCTTTTCTAAAAGTGTTGGTAGTAGCATGTTTGTGAAGCAACTTTGCCTTGCCCCTGCAGGAGAAGGAGCTCCTTTCCTTAGGGACAAAGAAAATGTGGATGTTAATAGCTGTGGAGGGAGCTCTGGGAAATACTGTCACCTTCTTTACAGAGTGTAGGACTTGTTTCTTAGCTCATGCCTCTAGCATAAAGGCTTGCGTGTGTACTTCCACATGTCCGTATTTGCCTGAAACATGGCTTCCCAATACGCCCACCTCCAGAAGAGTGGAGAGAAGAAACATGCTGCAGAAGACAGACTGAACACATTCCTCATGCTACATTATGAACGTGGCATAAGAACCTAAATAGAACAAAGTTTTTCCAAGTCTTATATTGACCTTGTTTTTCTGGAGAAAAAAAAAAAAAGCATAAAAATTAAAAAAGAATGTTTCAGAAGAAGTTATGTGTAAACCAATGGCCAGATTATCTTTCTAAACCTTCGTCTACAGTGTTCAACACAGGGCAATAAAACCTCTTGGGAAAGAGGAGCTCAGTGTCCTTCAGCACAATCGAACAAAACCTTCCTGAGTTATTTCAGAAACCTTAAAAGCTCTGCATAAATATCTTTTCCTCCTCCAAAAGGCAGGTCACAGCAGCCTTAATGATCAGAAGCAGAATGGAAACAACATAAAAATAAATCCTTTCAAAGTTTGCTCTCATTACCACATTTGGCATATTTAAACATAAACACCATCTGTGTTTATCATGAAACACAGCGCTAACTGCCGTCCGATCTCACAGTGACACCAGTGTTTATGGGGTGTTACAGTAAGGGGCACAAGCAGTGCTTCCTCGGAAACTGAGCTCCCCTGAAATTATTTGCTCAGCCACCAGCTGCTTATGTAGACATGAGGCACTTTTGCCAAGAAAAGGATTACCATGGAATTAAAACAAAGCCTCAAACCTTGCTCTCATGGCAGCTTCTTCTAGCAACCCCAAGGAAGCAAATAGCAGAGAAAGTTACTTGCAGCTATGAATCAAGCCATAAAACACACTTTGCGCTTCTAGCATTTTAACTCCTGCCAGGGGAGGAGGAGGACCCACAGAGCTCTTGGGTAAGCCTACTGCTCTGCACCCTTGCTAGCAGAGTGGGGATCCACTGTGAATGCTGGGGGGGTGACCACAGCACGGGCTGGGCTTTCTCCTAGCCCTTGCACTCTGGCTCCAAGGTAGCGACAGTGTGGTCTGTGACCAGACTAGACACTATGTCCTTCCAGCAGTCCTTTTTGTCCAAGTCTGGTGCAATACGCCCAAGAGATCCATGGCAGGTTTATAGGCAAACAGGGGCTGATGGTGCCAGTGGGAACAGTTCTTCTGCAGCCACTATGGGAGCTTGCTTTGCTGGCCATATGTGCCCATGGGTCTAGGCCCTGGGTGATGTTTATTTGGTGAAGGTGAAGAAGGCTGATATTCATATCATTCAGAGCATGATTTGGCTAATTATCTGCCTTCTTGCAGAGGTGACATTGAGTGATCTAATGTGTAACAGAAATACACTGAACCATGCAAGCACATTTTAATTAAAACTAAAACAAATTAAAAAAACCCAACAGAGTATTAATGTTAATTTTTTCAATTCCAGCCTGACAACTTTATGAGAAGCAGAAGTTAGCAAAACTGTACACAGCAGTTTTACAGTATAAACTCTTTCATCAATAATGTTTGCAGTGTTTAATTTTAATCTTCTTTTTCTTAATTTCCTCTCATTAACCCTAATTACATTGCCAGTGTGTTTGCCTAAGCAATTTTTCTCTATCATCGGTGTTTACTCTCCTCAGATATCTCCAGACTATTTTCACATCTGCCTACCTACTGCTATATTTTAAACAAACCCTATTTTATGAGTTTCCCTCAGAAATTGATCACTTGTCTTCTCCTGACATTGTGGCTTTACTCTGGACTCTGTCATCCAACCAAGACAGTGTTCTTGGGGCCCAGTGTGCACTCCTAGAAGCTGCGAAGGCAGGAAAGATGACCTGCATGGTAAAAACCTTGGCCCACAGCCAGAGAAGCAATTTTCAACCTGTGCTTAACTTTAAGCACACAAGTAATCCTACTTGCTTTACTGAGATTACACATGCCCTTAAAATAAAACCTTGCTTAGCTGCTGTGCTGGAGTGGGACCAGAGGGCTCTATCTATTCATCATCAAGCCCATTTAACAAAGGACTTTTCACCCGTTTTCCATTATAAAACGCATGTGTGTGAAGAGAGTATGTGTTCTTGCAAGTATTTGTCTGTTTTGCTGCCCACAGTCGTTTCAATGCCTCCAGCCATGCTCTTGGATCTGCTCTTCTCCTCCCTACAAATGTTTGGGGCTTATGTAACTTTCCAGAACAAACTCGTGTTCCTCCAATCAAGTCACGTTCTTTTTATTTTCTGTCTGGCTTAGAAAGAGCACTTAAACAAGTTGGGGGGTGAAGATAGCTTTGGCTGGGTTTACTCAGAGAAATTATGGTGGGAACACAGATGAAGTGGCTAGCAGGCAGTGAGGGACTGGTTTCCTAGAGGGTTTCTACTGGGTCACTGTGCTAACTGCAAAATTTTCTGGGTGGCTAAGGTAGCCCTAGCATACTTCTCCTGTAGAACTTCCCTGGTATCTCTGAAGACATTGGTCCTTTTTTCCTGCCTCCCCACAGAGATGTTCACAGGGTCTCTTTTTCTTCTGTATTCAGCCATTTGTTTTTGTGAAACTTGTAATAACTGAGCTCTGGGACACATTGGCTCATGTCAATCACAGTTTGATTGTGTGGCAATAAGGAGAAACACCTGCAGACATGCTTTTCTGCCTAAACCATGATACTGCAAGAGCTTCACTTCTGCAGCAAACTAGGCTAAAAGGAGACTTACTTGAGGAAAAAAGGAGTTATCCCAGATGAGTTATGAAGAGTTGTACTGTGCTAATCACATTCTCACTCCTTTTAAGTGAACGACCATCAAAATCAGGGAGATCTGCGATGCTGAGTGCCTTTATAGACTGATCCACTTTATTTAGATGTCCAGGTATGGACTGAAGAGTATAATGTTAGTTCACAGATCTGTAGCTTGGGCCATGTTTTCTAGTGAAACACGTACTATATCAGAGCTAAAGCTCTTCATGCCTGGATGTTGATGACTGCTTCAAATAACACAGGCTTTAAGATATGACATCTGTGGTGTGAGGGAAAAAACCCAGTATCAACATGTTTTAACTCCAAGAGACCACAAGAGCAGTTGCAACACTCACCAGAAGCTTCATCTGCAGTAGTCAGACAGTGAAGTGGCCACAAGCACAGCTTAGAGAGCAGAAAGATGTGTTGGGAAAGCATGAAGATCACCCAGCAGTCACACGGTGAAAAACAGTGAGTGCTGATGGAGCTGTCATCCTGCCCCAGCTGCAGATGGCATATGGACTCACTAAAGCGTATCAGCCATAGCTCTATTGATGGTGAGGAGATCCAGGTTTGCCTCTGGCAGCACTGGTGCAGGAATTTACTGGGATCCTTGAAATACCCATATATAGCACAAGAGCAGCCTCACCTCCAAGGTGATGGCAGACCTGAGCTTTTCCATCTGTCGGACTTGTGTCATCATGAGCTAAGATCTCACGTCTTGTGTTACAAGAATTTTTCTGTTAGACTGCATAATTGCTCCCTTTGACTCTTTTGTACCATTACAGATTGCCTCTGCTTATCTTAAGAGCAACCAGGTGTGAGAGGAGAGCACATGGGTGGATCCCACGGACTGCAAAGGGTACATGTGAAGTGAACATGTCCACAGCCTGTTCTTCAGCCATCACCTACAGCTGAGGTTTAGATCTGTATAGTCCATCAGATCTACTGGGAGCTGAACTGTGTCCAAGCATTTGCTGCATAGAGGGGACTCTGTCAGGGCCCAAGCCATGCCAGACAGTGTGCTGCTAAGTATCCCACAAGGACAGCTGCTTGCCAGTGGTCAAAACCCATGTCCTGTCCCTTTCTGATCTACCTACATAGGTGTATCAAGAGACCAAAAGTAGGCCCAGGAGAAGACAGGCTGTGCTGAAAAGTGATTAATGAAAAACAGAGCAAAGACCATCTCTGGCAGTGGTGACAGCATTAGAGTTAAACTATAGCTGGAATAAGAAGCCACTGTCCCATCCACTTCAGTAGAGCTGTGAAGTGAGGTGAGCCCTGACCCTTGCAGAGCAAGCAGGAGGTGTCAGGGTAGAAGGGGCAACAAGCATGCCAAACAGGCTGGATGGACCAGCCATGCACATGGAGGGTGGATGGACCATTTCTTCAAGAAAAATCATCCTCTGGCTTGGAGCCCAGACTCTCAAATCTGCTGTGAAGTAAACCACCCTCTTTCAGCACTGCACATACCTTTCTTATTTCTTTCCCTCAAGGACGTGCTTTGTGAGGATTAATGAATTATGAAGGTCACCTTTTGGGTCTTCAGCTCTTGATGAACTCCAAAGGAAACAAAATCCAGAAGAATTCCAGCTAAAAGTGTCATATCAAATGCAGCCAGTTTATTTATGATTATGCTCACAATGGACTTACTAAGTACTCTTTTTAAATAAACAGAACTTGAGACTGTTTGTGAAATACTGGGGTTTTGTGTCTTAAAACATCTGCTGCCTATTTCTTAAGGACCATTTGGGTAATGTTAGAGCTTGTCCAGATATGCATCTATTTCCTGGAAATCACTTAAACATTCTTCAAAAATATGGAAAACTATGCCTTTATCACAGAATCACAGAATGTTAGGATTAGATCACCTAGTCCAAGCCCCCTGTCAAAGCAGGTTTACATAGAGGAGGTTGCACAAGATGGCATCCAGGTGGATTTTGAATGTCTCCAAAGATGGATAAAACCACCTGAAAAATCATCCAAAGAAAACCTAAGACTGAAACAAATGAAGCTGAGAAGCCACTAGCTGAGAGAAATTCAATAAATCTACCCTGCACTTGAACTGTGTTGGTATGTTGAGACTGGAAAGCTTGCTGGTAGGAGGCAGAGAAGTCGACTGTAAGTCTATGTAACTCAAACCAACAATGCGTAATGCTACATAAAGCAACCCAGCTGTTTCAGCAGCGTGCTTTTTCTAATGACATGCCTGTTGAATAAACAACTGGATTTGCATCTTCCTCCACAACAGAAGACACTCTAGATGGGGATCTCCTTCTGAGTGTCTATTCCATTAAATGGTTAATAATTGGTATGCTTGAGGAATCTTGAAAGGAAGTCAGGGAATAGAGTCAGATTCGACCGTCAAGGTACAGCTTCTGAGGAGTGTTCCATAGCATCAGACTTTGAAACATTCCATGACCCTACGGTTCTTCCTTGCTGTCTCAAAAGAAAATGCTGCGTGTCAAACTGTCTTATTCCTGCAGATGAAGGATTTGTTGCTTGATCAGTCAGCTAGCCACAAGTGTAAGCTCACAACATCTGGATTTACACTGGTGTTTGACAGCACATGCATTTGTTCCTAACTATCATTTTCTCCATAGTCATCATATCAGCTGTACCTGCCAAGATGGTGACATTGCACGTTGCATGGTCTCACTGCTGCCGAGCTCTGTCAGACTGTACACATGCTGACTTCTGGGCATCACTCCAAAAACTTCATATCCTGGGAACATTTGCAGTGATTTACATATGCATCTTGAAAAAGTACCAGTCTGGATCCTGCATTGTCTGGATTTGTTATCAATGAAAATGCACTGATCCTGCTGAAGTTTCTTTTCTCTGGCTCTTGTGTGGTTGACAGGGAGGTTAAATCTGGGCTTGGCAGCATGCTTGATTGTTTGTATCAAATGTGATGCCTCCAGGCCCTGGAGTTCCTTGTACTATTCAGGAAGGTTATTAAATTTTCCACCAAAACATCTGAGGAGTATTCTAGGAATATATGGGAGTCAACCTCATGCAGGTTAGAATTATCCATTCCTGTTCCCTTACTACAGAGGGCAAGGTAGAAGGAGAGAGAAACCTGGCAGGAGCATTGCCTGCCTTGGCTTGCTGAGCACAAAAATATAGTGTGATTCAGAATGTCACCTGGAGAAAGTCCTCCTGGTCAGAGCCTTAGAAAGAGAAGCCCCTTACAGGGGCCCGAAAGAAGTTTTCACATAAATCACAGGCTAGCAGCAAAGAGGGGTTGCTGTGTCATCCAGGAGTCATTAGAAGAGAGAATAGAAAACTTATTTGTTTGAGGAACAATTTTAAGTTCATCTAATAACTTGTCTGAGGAGCAAACTTAGTTGTCTGAGAGCAGCCTTCCAGCTGGTAGACTCATATCTTCCTGGCAGCAGTAACTACCTGCTGATGTGACTTCTGTTTCATCCGTGAAGAGAAAATATTAAGCCTCTCTTGGGAATATGTTTGTGATGGAAATTGTGCTTAAGATCAGAACTGAAGCTGAGATGCCAGAGCCTTGGCATCTCTCAGACACAAAGAAATGGGTCTTTCACTTCTGCATACAGCAGCAGTGCCGTGGGCAGTGATCCCCTCCTTGGGCTGACGTAGCCGAAATGGTAGCTTTGTGGCATGTGTCCATGACAAAGCGCACAGTGTTGGGCATAGCTAGACAGGTGAGAAAGCAGACACAGCACAACAGCTGACCTTGCCAAAAATGACTCTCAACAATCTTCAAATGAAGAGTAAATATAATCTCCCAGGAATTAACCAGATTCATTTGAATTTTTGGGCTAGGAAGCATTTGCTCTGCTCTGATTCAGTCAAATAATGATCTGTACCAGCAGCTGTGAACTTGTTGAGTTCACTTCTTTGATTCAGTTATGCCTACACACTTTGGAATCAGCATCCTTCTCCTGTGCAGTGCTGTCTTCAGAAAGTTTCTCACTCCCATGGGACTGTGAGAGTTTGCCTCTTGGCATCAGTGGGACCATGCTGCCCCACAGCCCACTATTCGTGTGGGCACTGCCTCTCACCCTGCCCATCAAGCATGGTTGAAACACAAATACCCAGAGGCAATGGCCATAGCTTGCAGTGAAGTCCCTGTTAAAATCTTGTCTCTGATGACTTCAAAACTCTGGGCAGTATTTCAGTTTCCTATGTGCTGCGTCATGACCTCGTGTGTTTGAAGTTGTCCCAGTGTTTCCCTCAGCTTCTCGCCTTGCCAAGACATCTGCCACCTCCCACTATATTCTGGGACACACTGAGTACCTTGCAGGAAGGGACTGTGTCTCTGAGACATGGGGGCCATGGCAAGAGCTCACAGATGGGCGGATGGACTTTGCGTAGGCTGAGTCCATTCTTATATCACCACTGCATTAACCCATTGTCTAGTCATTGATCGCTGTCTGTACTTTCAGGTGGGGGGGGAGTTGGTTGGTTGGTTTTAGCCTCTATCACCAAAATGTCTCTTTTCAGGATTTTATTCTGTTCTGTTTTTTCAAGTCACTTAGCTGCAGTCTTAGTCCTCCTCCCATCTGTGTGGCTGATGGATAGTCACTTCTTTCAAGTGTGACATGTAACTTCCCAGGACATCTTTCACCTCTGGAGATATTCTTTTTACCTGCCCACAACTCTTCTCCCTGCTTCTAGACAGAGATCCCCTTAGAGGAAGGTCTGTAGTAATAGATATTGCACACCCTGGACGCAGAGAAGACAGAACAGCTATAGATGGGGGACACATCAATTTGCTAAGTAGGCTTGACCCTTCAGGCAGGACAATGAAGTTAATGCTGTCAAGATGTGTCTATTTTGGGTCTTTTTGCCTAGGTCCCTGTGACATGTACCGCAAGTAAATGTTGCATTTCACAGCCATTTCTGGCAAACTTGCTGACATCGCAGCAGCTGGAAGGGGCACTGATGACTCCTATTGCATTTTCTGGTTAGGACTTAGGAAGTCTTTCATAAACTTCAAGGAGAAATGTAGCAGTTAAATAGCTTCAGGTTCTGGTCTCTTCTTTTGTTCTTGATTTTAACAGTTCCTGTCCTAATTATAACCATTTCTGTGTGTTTTTAAAGCAATTATGATTTGACTGTAATGCATGCAGGCTATTGATCTTTGTCATGCACAGAATTCATTCACTATGCCAGCGATTTCAGATACTGAAATTCAGCTTGTGACTCACAGTCTTGCGTAAATGATTATACAGTAAAACCTGTGAAATAGTAAACCTTCAATAAACATTTTTCTACAAAAAGATTCTTCAGTATTATTATTCCTTATAAGGACTCTCTGCCAGCAGGAAAGAAAACTCTCCCACACAAACAGGAGCAATTTAACTGAAGACCTTTTATGAGGTAGGTAATTGTTTTATACCTGAGCAAATATTTATTGTGATTACTCTTAGTTACAGGGAAAAAAAAGCCCATGTAGGTAGAAATACACTAGGGAAGCTGAGAGCAAATGGTGGATTCACTGGGTCATTCTCTTAGGTGCTGTGTGTAATCTGGTAGAGGTCTAGAAATGGAGGCTGAAAGATACAGCCCTGGAGGATAAGCTGTGAAACACAGAGCACTCCTCAAAAACTAAAGGCCCCTCTGAAACCACATGGCGTTTGTGAACCAGACCAAATCAGTCCAAACTATGAACAGGCTTGCTTTGCAACCAGTAAAGTAGATTTAAGTCAGATGAAATAATTGAAAACTTAAAGGAAATCTAGGTGTCCTTCCCAACACCTGGCCAGCTTTACTAGCTTATTCAAAAGAATTGCAGATAAGACTGCCAGGGTCTTCTATCAGACCATTCAATATACCAAAACTGGAACAATTGTTCCCCAATGTCAGGGAAGCAGCAGATCCACGATATAGCCACAAAGGCCATTCATCTGGAATTTACAGACATTGAGTAGCCTGGGAAGCCAGCCTGGAAACTTGGGAGATCACTGCCCAAAGTAGTGGTCAAACAACTTGGATCAATAGCTTGGCATAGAACTACTTTATAGCTGGTGACACATCAGGAGAGAGAACTGAGCCCAAAACCATCAGTTGCAGCTATGCCGTTCTCTGGGTTGCAGAATTTGACCAGGCAATTCCTCTGGCTTTGTCACGGCCTGCCCAATACTCCTTTCAGCAGAGCTGTGATGATAAATTTACTACAGTTTCATAAAACATCAGGTACAACTGCTTGCTCATGAATGGCTCTGTGACTCTTCTACAGCAGAGAGTGGCTTCCAGCAGGCAAAACATGCACTTAATTAAAGCATAATTTCTGGGAGGGTAGTCCATGGCTGTGAACATCAAGATCAGTCCCACTGATCAGAATGCCCATTACCCAGGTCTGAAGAAACTGTGTTTCTGTCTATCCTATACAATACTTCTAAAAGCTGAGCTTGATCCTTTTGAACATACTGATATCAGCCTCAACATCTGAGGATTAATTCATATTAAAACAGACTCGTACTGGCTTCAGAGACGGCCAAGTCAATCCCACAGTGATGGGTATTTACTATTTTATAGAGAGTAAGCATGCAGCTGCCTCACAAACACTGGAGTTTTTATCAAACAACAAATTAGTTTTATTTTAGCTCCCCATAATAACTCTGTTGCAGCAGTGCAATAAGAGAGAGGAAACATGAGAGCCACTTGGAAGTGAACAACACCACTACAGGGTGAATGAACCTTGTATTGCACAGCAGTCCAACAAAAACTGATCATGCCAAAATGTAAAGCTGCAAATGGCAAACCCTGGTTTGAACCCTGACTTCTCTGGTGCCTCTGGCAGTACCTTGTGTGTATTCCCCAGGAATGGTGAGTTAGAGGATTTTGGAAAGTTCAGCTGCTGGCAGCCAGAACATCTCTTCTGCATACAAGTCTTTCTCCTTCTTCCTCCTTCCCTATTTGCTTAGGTAACATAGTGATGCCTTGCCTACCCCTGTAGCATCTTTTCACTTTGGATGACTAAGAAGCACCATGTGTAATTTTATGACTTGAAAGACAGAGGGAAGGGCAAAGTTCTACCACTTGCTATTGTACTTAAAACTGTAATTGTATACTTGCAAATACCAAGGCCACCTTTGGGAACAACTATGTGTAATGGCTCTTCTTGCTATGTTCCATTTGTGTAGTGCAACATAATGGCTAAATCAATGTAAAGTGTCATACATTTCTTTTTTTTCAGCTCTCCCTGGCACAATTCTTTCCAGTTACACATGTTCAGCTTTGATCTCCAGAAAAATCAATGAAGATTTAGTTGTTCTCAAAAGAAAACAAGCTAAACATTTAAAGCATTTTCTGTCATCTTGATGCAGAATATGTAATCTCTCCCTCAGGTTGCCAGAAAGAGCACCCAACTCAGCAAGCTTTTGTGAAATGAGTAGCAGCATAAAAACAGGTTTCTACTTAAAGTACTTAAATGTTTTTTTTCTTGGGTCTGATTCTTAACCATAGTCAGTGAAATTGTTTTTACTTGTACTCTTATAAAATAAACACTACCACTTTGCTGTTCCTGAAAAATAAAGGCAGTTTTCATAAAAGGAAAAAAAAGAAAAGAAAAGAAAAAAGAGTTGACCTATGCATCCACCCTCTGACATTCTTTTTTTGTCAGACCCTGACTTCTCATTCCACCTCTACGCATGGCTGTGAACACAACAGAGATTCTCATGATGCAGTCAGCCAGCCAATGACTGCAAGAAGACATGGCATATCTACCAGACAGAAGGTGGGAGTAATCTGAAATTAATAAAAAATGAGAAAGCACATTAAGTGCAACCCAAAAGTTATCTATGTCTATACAAAAATAAATCTTTACAGAAGAAGTAGGAATACATTTGTAATAAAGATTTTATTTCAGCACTTAGGTCCTCAGAATGGCTTTTGCCTCAAGTACAACCTTCTGTGCTTTCTAAAGGTCAGATACAATACTCAGTAAAGTAATGTTTTACCTCTCAAACCACCCTGAGAAGTGTTAAGAATTCATGTTTTAAGATACTATTCTGCTCTTATTACAAAGAATGATTTTCAGGCATGATGCAACACCATCAGAACATCTCTCTGCAATGTGTAACAGAGGCCTTGGGGATTAAAGGTGTTGCACACAGAAAGTTTGGGCATCACAGCTCATGGGCCAGATGCTCAGCAGAGCAGGTGGGGAAGTGGAGCAATTCAAGGCAGCTAGAGCAATTTTGAGCACTTTGGAAAGTACTTGACTCTGATTTTAACAGCTATGATACCAAAGTTGCCCGGATGTTGGAAAGGCAAAACATCCACTTAAGAGCATCAGAGTTTCAACAGGTAGAAGGTAAAAGCTGCGAAAAGTATTTTCCTGGGGCCCTTTGACCTATTCCTCTCTGTTAATTATTCTTCTTGTTGGTTGGGAGGTTTTGCTTTGCAAGCAGAAGCAGACTGAAGCAGATTCGACAGTCCAGTTTGACCAGTTGATTGCACTTCTTAGGAGGAGGAAGGGAAGAAGCCAAATCTTCCTGCAGCGTGTGGGTGTATCAGCACACTAGCTGTGTTCTTACTGACATTACCAGCCAGGCAAGATGCACAGGGTAGCCATTACAGTGCTGAGCACATCCTCCATGCCCCAAGCACCCTCAGCTCCCCTGGCACTGAACGTGGTGTTGGCATAGGGTACGTGTGGGTCTGGGAGGAGGAAAACAACGTCACCCCATTTTTTGAAAGAAAAAAAAAGCCCTGTTTATCTCAGCTGCCTGGGAAATGATGTCATCAAGACTGCTTCATTGCTGTAAGTGGAAAAGGTTTGTGTCAAGCATGTTCCCCAACACTTGTGAAAAGGCACAATGTGGGAGGTGGAGAGTGCTGGGAACCTACACACACACACATCCTACATCTGTGGTCACTGATGCCATCATCACTACTTGCTCTTTGCAGTCTCAGTCTGCCTGCTTGGAGATAGATAGAGTGGAAAGAAAATATAAGAAATATAAGAAACAAGTCTGCTGAGTTTCCATTTACTTTGAGAAGTCTTTCATTAAGGAGCTTGCTGCTCTGAAGAGCCCTTTGGATAAAAAATGGTAGAGGGGAGCTGCAGGAGGCCTCCTAAGGTTTCCCTTTTTAAGTGCTGCTTAAAAACTATAAACTCTTACAGCAGTTGTGATGTTGCATCCAAAATTTTCCTGCTTGAGTGCACATTATATATGTACATTACTTGCCCCACAAAAGAAACATTATCTTCCTTTCCCTCACCCTTAGCAGTGTGCAAAATACCACCCCTTTGTTCACAGTTTTGCAGCAAATCCTGAGTGTTCACTGGGAACTAAAACAAAGCAGGGAACACCTGTGGGTTAATATTTTTATAAACCACCCTTGAAAAGCTGTGAAACTGCAAAACTGCAGATTGTACAAGCTCAGCAAGGAATAGGTTGATTTCATTAGGAAATGTGGAGATTTGGGGTTGGTGTTGCTTTTATCACATGTGGCACTAGCTAGCTGGGGCAGAGACACTGATTTGTGACTTGGGATGGCAGTGAGTGTCCTTAATTGTGGCACACACGGGGTAAACCTGACTTGCAGGGGGGCTGGGGAAAGATGGATGTGATTAGATGCCACTGTTTTTTTCCTGGAAACACGCACAATGAAGTTAAGAGCTTCAGCCCAGTGTGGGCCGAAGCTTTTGGGGAAGAGGATGGTGGGTAATGTAGGTGGGGGGAGATCCTGCCCTCTCAGGAGTGGCAGCCCTTGAAGCCTCCCTTGTGGAGCCAAGTGGCATCCTGAGCCCCAGGGTTTTCCTCTCCAGCGAGTACAAAGCCCCACATCCCACATTTGATAATGATTGATAAAGTGGTTCAAAGTTTCCATGATACCCTGCCGAACTGGATGTGCAGAAAGTGTCCTGACCACAGGACTAGAGACCACAGCTCTGTTGTTTTCAGCATAAAGAGATGCTGCAGGTATTTTAGCAGCAAAATGAAATGTGGAGAAACTGTGAGTCCACCAATAAGTGGGAGAGACAATCTACTTACAGATAATAAGCAGAAGACCAAAGCATTTAATGCCTCTTTTGCATGTGTTTTCATTGGCAAAGCTTACTCCCACACCTTCACATGTCCAGCATGATTTCAGAAGGAAAGGAACAACAAATGAAAGGAGTAACAAATGAAGGTCTACCTAGGAAAGTTCAAAGCATTCAGATCCAGGTGAACAGATGGAACTCAACTGAGAGTGCTGATGTGACTTCATGACTATTATCCATCACCAGAAACTCACAGTGATTAAAAACAGCTCTATCAAATGGAAAGTCTCCTGAAGCATTTCCACACAAAACCTGAGCAAATATGAATTGGATGAACAACCTGTTAGATGGACTGAAAATTAGCTGCACCATTAGGTCAAAGAGTAGTAATCAATGTTTTGACAGGCCATCTGGCAGACAGTAATGAACAGAGAACCCCAGGGAATGACACAGGAGCTGATATGGTTCAATATTTTCATCAGTCACCAGTCTGATGTCACAGAGGGCACTTGCAGCACATGTACAGATAGTAATAGATTAGAAGCAACGACATCCATCTCCATTTAGCAGAGCTAGTAGAGCTTCAATCCAGAGGGACCTTGAGAAATCTGGGACATGTTCCTGAGAGATCAACAGGTGCAGTATAAACCTATGCTTTGGTGTAGGATGGCGTTCTGCTGCCTACATAACAGCCATGCAGGAAAGGTCATGCCTGAGGTTTACTACAAGACCTCAGTGAGAATTTAATGTGAAACAAGAAAACCATGTACTGGAGATGCATGAGGAGCAATGTGACTGGCAGTTGGAGGGTAGTTATCATTCCCTTTCTACTCAGTGCTGGTGAGGCTGCCCCAGAAGTGTCCCATGTTGAGACCCTGAGTTCAAGAGGTCATTGAGAAACTAGAGAAAGTCCACTGGAGTGCTACTAAGATGGTCACATGATATGCAAGATGATGCTGGAAGACATGGCCTTGGGTAATCTGACAAAGAAGTGGCTTAGGTCTTTTAGGTCTAAAATCTACATGAAGGGGAATGACAAAGACAATGGAGTCAAACTCTCCACATTAGTGATGAGTTATACTGAAAAATCCTGGTCTTCACTGGGGAGAACAGATTTATCTCTACAGGGCCCTGAAGAGGGGTCATGTAATGGACTTCTATGGTAGACCACTGAACACCCACTCCAGCTGATAGCTTTCTGCCTTGCTCTGTCTTGGGTGGCCCCAGGCAGCTCCCCAGGTGCTGTTTTTCATTATGAAAATACCATTCTCACAGGGTCAAACACAGATCTCAAATAATTTTGTATATTTTGAACTACAGGGGAAAAAAAGGTTAAAAAGTCATTAGGGACCTGAGTACCCAGAGGACCCATAGGAGATCTAGAACTGAATGCTATTTTGTGTAGACGTGGCTAATCTAGGGACAACTAGCTTTAAGCAGGGTAGGTATGGACCAGTCCATTGGGCCCTGGATTGGGGTTTAGTCACCAGTCCTCTTTTAGCTAGCATTATCATCATGACTGCAGGGACTTACAGTCAGTTGCCAGGGGAAGCCTATTGCATGGCTATAAGTCACATTCTCCAGCTTAGCTACCTACTAGGAATATCTTGAAGACCAAGGAGGGCGCAAGCAATGAAAGGGGAACCCTGCTATGTTATCTCCATATAAGTAAGAAGCTTTTATAATTTAATAAAAATTTTTATAAAGCTTTTAATATTATTATAAGCTTTTATAAGACTTTCCCTTTAAACATCCCAGAGGCACCTGTCTATGCAGCGTGGCAGGGAGCAGAAGTGACCTCTCCGTAGGTCTCCTTCTCTGCTGTGTCCATATGGAGACAGACCCATGAAAGCTACAGTTTCCTTTTGTGTTTTCCCTTTACTGTGCAAGAGAACAATGCAGGCAGCAAGACAGCTTACTGCCTAGATTAAAAGAACTTGATCCTGCTTCAGATCTTGCTTATATTTTATCAGCTTCATATCTGAACATCTCACTACAAAGGCAAATGGACTATAACATCTAAGCAAGCTTGCTCAGAAATCCCTTGAACAATCAAAAGCCAGTTGAAAAAAAATCACTGCATCTGATGCATCAGTTCTTAGAATTTTATCTATATTAGGAAATACTTCTTTGTTCACTCAAATTAGCCTAATTGCATGCATATTTCTTGTCCACTGTTCTTTAGTATCTGGGCAGAATCAAAGTAAGCTGTTTCACTACTGAGATGGCAATTTTGCATAAGAAATATGGCCAGGTTTACATCAGACTAATAATGCTATTCCATTATTCAAAACTAGAGCTAAAATTAGCAGCCACCTCAACAATAAGCTGCATATTTTATCTTCAGGGTATGAGTGTGAATTAGCAGAGACCTCTGCCTCCTATTGATAGCCCTTAATTCTAGATAGGCTCTTCAATGCCAAGATCATTGGCATGAGATGTGCATGTAAGACTAAGCCTAACTCTTATATTTGTATCTTCTTATTTAAACACTAAAGGGACTCCAGAAGTCACATTCCATCTCCATGCTGGAAGACTACACAAAACTCCAGATCTGACATTTTCTATACCTTTTTAACAGCAAATCACTTGCTGGTACCTGTTAAAAGGAAAAGAGAGTTGAAGCTGCCTACAGAATTACACTTGCTTGTGCTCACTCCAGATGCACTAGTGTTTTCTTGAGGCTCTCCTTAAAATTATATGGCATCTTTTCACAGGTTGAGTGGCTTAGGGATGGGGAGACCCTGGTACAAAACAGGTGCTGAAGCTGACCTGCACATTCTAAATTACAGATAAAGGCCTGTTGTGCAACAGCCACAAAACTGCCCATTAGGAGGTCTTTTAATTGGCCATATGTGAGCAGCACTTGGACAGATGGAAACATTCCCTCTTGATCAATGCTGTGTTTTAAGTACCCTTAATCTGCAGGGACATTGCCACTTGAGTAGGATACTGGGCACCTTGAAGAATGCAATAAACCCAAATAAAGCTCTCTGGTTTAGCCTTTATAGACTGCCTGAGACATGAAGGGGTGAGAGAAAAAGCAAAATGAAATCATAGTTCTGATAGAAAATCCTCAGATGTCCCTCCAATCTGTCCTAATGGATTGGTTATTTCATGTCTAAAGCCTAGGCTAGCTTTTTCCTAACTCAGTTCAGAGGCAGGTAGAGGAAATGTGGCTGCTTGAAAGATGGTGAATAATGACAAAATATTGTAAAACTTGCTTCTTCATTGCTGGGGTGGATAGGCCAGGGCAGGTGCCAAGGATGGGAGCTTCATGCAGGGTGATTACTCCCCATGAAGAAGCAAAATAGGCAGATGTGCCTCCTTCTCTTCATGGGCTTTAGAGGATGCTTTGCTCATACCTGCTGAGAATTTTCAGTACAGGTTAGGTGAGTCCCTCTCAGCTGCTGGATAGGACCCAGAGCTAACTCCTGGGGGCTGGGCAGTAAGCTGCCCCCATCATAGGTGTTGGACATGGTGGGGTGAGAGCCAGGCTTTTTTCTGCCCAGCAGCTGAGAGCAACCCTTCTATTTTTATCCAAATCGGCCTAATTGCATCCATATTTATTGCCTGCTGTTGCAATAGTTAATAGGTAGGCAACAGCTCCTTAGCTGCTTCAGATCCTAAGGGACTGCCAACACCACACTGTTGTCACTGTCGTTTCTCTATGATCTCTGCACTCCTCTGGCTTCTGCCAGTTCTATCTCCTAGGGTTAAAGAGAGCTTTCAACTTCTTAATATCAAAAGAAATGGTTATCAGTGGGAAGCCTGCTTGCTAGGCATGGTTCAGATCAAACTGTTCTTAAAGGGTCCTTGAAGAGCTCAGGTCTTTGAGCCCCAGGTAACATGCACATCACTTCGTCTTCACTGGGATTTGTTTTCAGGAGTGGAGGTAAGTATCAGCTGCAAGCCTGGAGTTTGTAATTCACTTTGCTGTCCCAGCCGAGGGAAAGTTTATCCTCCTTCTCTCAGAGCTGCTCCCAGAAATAATATTTGCTGATATTGGTTTACCATCCCTAGAAGAGAAATTACTATGAAATGTTTACAAGGACCATTTGAAACCTGAGAAGAGGACATTTTTAGTAATGAAGAAAGAGCCAAATACTTTAGCAGATAAATATTCAAGCTTTAAGAATTAATCACTGCTTCCTAGTAATTCAAGTTGACAAATAACCTTGTGCGATTTCCTGGACAGATACATTTTAATGGCAATATTGTGCACAGATCAAGAGCAAAACACAGCTCACTGAACAATGACCCCACAAGCCTAGGCACATGGGCAGATGCTTTTGCCCAAGCACTTGTCCAGCAAAGCCCAAAGGACAAGGCATGGGGCTAAAGCAGCCACCTATACACAGCAGCTCACACCTTCAGGCTTCTGGGTGTGGATTTCTCCTATAGATGATTCAGGTTTCAGTCAAGAAAGGCAAACATGGATAGCAACCAATCCAGTGCATTTTTTAAAACGGCAGCTGTAACATCTGTGGGAGCTCTTTAATTGTTATGCAAACTTTACTACATAGCTTTTCAGTTGTAAATTAAGTACCACAGGCCAGTGAAATGGTTGCTCAGTTTCTACATCCTAATTTTTATTTTGGTAGTGTGGGAAGATAGTGTATAACTGGTTATGCTCCACAGTATAGACTGGCATAACAAGTCACAATATACATTAAACTTTCAGTCAAGAGCATGAAGCAATGAATGTAGTAAGAAAACTTCATAAACCAATAATCTCAAAACCATTTTCCATAAAAAGGTATTGCTTCCTCCTTTTTAGATAGGTGGAAAGAGGAGAGCAGTGGAAGAACAAGTCTGAGAATCAGTGGAGTTTTCTGAAGTCTCAATTGTCAGTAATGACCCAAAATCCAAGCTGAGCTGCAGTTTTGTGAGCCATGCTTTAACTCATCATAAGCTTTCCAGGGATGTCACTCTGAAGGTACCCTGGGAAAACTGCTCTTTAGGGATCTGCATGTACCTCTGAGCAGTAATGCAGTGACAGCATCAACCCCAGAGATATCGCTCCTAGAAGGACAACTGGTTTTGGATCCAGGTGCAGCTGAAGAGAACTTGTCATACTGGTGTGAATCACCAGCAGTCATGTGCCAAGTGC
Organism: Galbula dea; assembly: GCA_013399015.1. Taxonomy (NCBI): domain Eukaryota; kingdom Metazoa; phylum Chordata; class Aves; order Piciformes; family Galbulidae; genus Galbula; species Galbula dea. The sequence goes on along the minus strand of VWZX01001347.1, from coordinate 166,832 downwards.
AACCCCTGCCACAAAAGGTCAACTATCCCTAAAGGACTAAACCTATTCAGACCTTCCTAAGTAAATAGAAGCTTCACCAAAAACTATTGAAGTCCCACAGGACTGAATTTTTTTATAGGAAGTCTGGGCATGGGATGCAGATTTGTTTCTAGCTATCTGTCCATCCAAGCCTTGACCACTTTTGCTCCCAGTCTGGAGCTGGAACCTATCTCTTGCCTATGATATGAACATGGCCTTTCTTGTCTGCAGTCCATCTTATCCATGGGCCTTCATCTGAACCAACCACAGAAATACATCATAAACCTGTGTCACTGACCATTACATGGGCTGATAACCAAGTGCCAGCCAAAAGGCAGCAAGGAAGCAGCCTGGGTTCAGGCTGCTCTAGCAGAGCAGAAAGTGAGAGGATATTCATAAAGCTTTTTGAAGAAACCATCCCTATCTCTGTCTAGGGATCTGTGGCTTCTAAACTAAAGCACATGAAACAGGTTGATGGCAACAGTTATTTTAAAATTCATGAAGTCCTAAAGCATTACTGGATGATTTCAGTGCTGGGAGATATCTAGACAAAATAGCCCAGTGGGGGGGCGAGATGCTGATGTAGTAGCAGCCATAATAGCGTGTGATGCTGTACATATCCCCGCTTCTGAAAACCCACTCATCCATCTTGTCAAGGGAAATTGCTGTCATTCTGTTTCATAGCAGAGGTGGTGGCAGGAAGGAAGCAGAAACATATTTTCCCCTGATCAAGGAGAAAGGCCATGCCAAGCCCCACTTACCCTTTCTAAGCTGTCCTAGCCTTCAGGTAAAGGGCTTAGGGACTGGTAGATGGCAAGATAGAGAGGGCATGAGTGGCCAGAGCCAAAAACAAACAAGGATTTGGAAATCCTCTGATAGCACGTGAAAGATGCTTTTCCTTCCCTGCCCTCATGTGCCCCTCTTTGTCTGCTCACCCAGGGCTGAAGAAAATGCCAAGGCAAAATCAGCTGGGAGCCAGAGGGCTTCCTCTGCACTTTGCCTGTCAGCTCAGGGTCACACCAGCTGAAGATTTCTGGGTGAAGGTAAATCAATGCCAGTCAGGGCAAATTCTGACAAACAGCTTAAATGCCTGATTTATCAACCTGTACCCAAAAGCATTATCCAGAATGCCCCAGTTCAGCTGTTGCCTTAGACTGCAGGTAGGTCAGAGCAGCCCTCCCTCCCTGACACAGGCATGCTTTAGCCAGCAAGATTCCCCATTACATCCCTGAGTCATCCTGTTCCTGACACGTGGCTGAACCAACTCAACAGCATGGGTAGTGTGGGGAGGGAGTGGGAGTGTTTGCCTCTCCACCTGAATGTGGTGCCTATGTAATGAGGGGCATCTCTTTACATTCTCCCCATAACAGAGATGGGGCAAATGACTGTATTTACCCTCCTTCTCCTGCCCATCCCCCCTGCCCCGTGTATGCTCACTGCCTTCTGCCCAAACTCTCCCCCTGTACCACAGCAGAGCCCCACGCTCCTGCTTCATGAGGGGCAGCAAGAGGCACCAGAGCTCGGTGCCTAACGTTCTTTTTCACCTGACCTTTGAGGACCGTGGTAAGATGCGGTCAGGTCCACTACATGTTACCTGCCCTTTTAGCATAACTTGTGCCCATGTATGAGCTGGATACCTTTAGTATGTTGCTCAGTGAAACTACATGAGTATGAAACAAAGCCTCATCATTTTCAAAGACAAAAGCTACAGTTTAAAAACAACCAAACCCATATCACAGTGGTGATTTCTCTTGGAAACAATTTGTTATCTCTCATTTCAGGATGGTGAAATGGTTTATAAATATCCCACTTGTGGGTTTTTTTCCAATCCTTCAAATTTCCTTGTGAGTGTGTGACTCATGTGGCGAGTTTGAATCTGACAGGGATATGCTTGTTCCTATCAGCCTCATCCTCCTGCTCCCCTCGAGCCCACAGCCCAGAATCCTGGGCCTGGCAAAGCAACTCTCACAGTGAAAACAATATTTTAAATATGTTTTAAACAGTACTTTTGATTTATCCAGGTTATCTCCTTGCTTTTGCTCTTCTATGAATTAACTCAAGAGTTTTGGACCCAGTTTGCAGTCCCAGTTCCAGTCTGTTCCTGCAGGTCTGGAGCTGCTTCTCTCTGTCTCTCCCACTCCCTTTGGTAGGAAGCACAGTACCTTCAGAGAGGAGATATACAGGTAACACACCTGGGCTGATGTTGTGCACTTGGTCCTGGAGGGGGAACACACCCCTACCCAGTGCTAACACTGACCTCTAATACTTCCTTTGCAGACCTTTGCTTAACTTGTACAGTCACCCTTCCCTCGATTACCACCATCAGGAAGACTTTCATCTGCAGATCAAGAGTGGAGGTGTCACAGAAATCTTCAAGTCCCAGGGGTGAAAAAACAACAGAGACTAACTGCAAGGCACAGCAGTGTCTCTGCAGCATAGGGACTTACTCAGCAGCTACCTGCCTTTCTTAACAAAAGGAAAGAAGAAAGCAGTCTTTGGATTTAATCTATGAGATTTGAAAAAAACCAAAGAAACCTTAAGAGAATTGTGCTTCAGTGGGGACAGCAAGCTCCCCCTGTAGGGATGACTCCACACTTTCTACTCAGCATGGAATACTTTTTACCAATACCATGCACATACTTCAGAGGCATATTTAAAGTGCAGAACTCACATTATGAGCTCAGACATTCAGCAAGCAGACAATAAAAAGCATTTTAATACAGTGTAGAGCTTATGTGAAATAAAAGTTAAAAGTCTGACCTGTTTCCATTGGCTACAGAATTGCCCTGGGGAAGATAAAGATGTGATTCTTTTTAAATGGAGCTATTTTCTGTTAAGAGAACCTACGCACCAGTTCTTCCTATCAGACATCTCCAGAGAAAGCAACAGCCATCCCCCACACTCCTCTGCTGTGGATTGCTCTGCACTTTGTCCCATGGTAATCTCTAGGAGAAACTCAACCCTCCTGTTAAATGCTTTGTGCTCAAAAGATTAATTCTGTGGGATAGATCTCAAGCACATCAGAAACTGGAATGCATTCCTAACAGCTTATAATCATTCAGGAGATTACAGGTACAAGGAAAACAGCAGCCACTGAGGGAGAACAGAGATCCTATTACAATGAGAATGCTCAGAGACAGGTTTATATTTTCATGTTTAATAAAGCTTTTTTTGCTTGTTTGTTTTCTTCCCACATAAAGCTTTCCATCAAAAGCTTTCCAAGCATTTTATAAAGGCAGGTGAGTGTTACATCATAATCATTCCCATTTTACAAACAGGAAACTGAGGGCCCAAAAAGTCATTTCAGCAGAGTAAAACAGCAAATCCCAGCCAAAACCAGAAATGGAATCAAAAGCTCCTAGCAAAAAAAATTTCTCCAACTGCTTCTATTTAGTTGCTATGCAACTTTTTTCCAGTCCTTTTCTTTTTAAAAAAAAACAACCCCCCCCCAAAAAAAAGACCCAACCAGTCAAACAAGAAAGAAAAGGCAAGGAGATTGCAAGCTTCAACATACTTACTTCATACTGCTGGCATGAGTACAAAAATAAAGATTTTTATTAACTAGTTTACAAAAATAAAGTCTATTGAGTCACACAGGAAGGTTTATTTGACTTTGGAAGATAAAGCCTGTTTGAAACGTCTCTTTATATCTTGCATGTTAGGAGATTTGGGCCGAGGGATGATGGACAATCGCCTTCTGTCCACATTGCTGGTGTGCTGTAGTTTGCTGACCTCCTTGCAAAGATACTGGAAAACATCACAGACGCCTTGGGAGTCATCACTTGTGGAGATTTCCAAGAATAAGCTGCCCAGTTCGTTTGCCAGCTGTAGTCCCTCTTTTGCCTGTACTTGCCTGGCGTGGATGAGGTCTGCTTTGTTCCCCACAACAATGATGGGAGTCCTGGCATCTGGGTGGACCTTGCGTATGTGATGGTAGAGAGGTTGGACTGACTGGTAGCTGCTGTAGTCAGTGATGGAGTAGACCAGGAGAAAGCCCTCTGCCCACTTCACACACCTGGACAGGGAGTCCAGCACCTGTACACAGTCTTCCTGCACCTGCAGCATGACAAAGACCACAAATTTGGCATCAGGTAATGACAGTATAAAACATGCATCATAGATAGCATCATTAAGCAGGTCTGAAGGGATGCCCGAGCTCTGCCCTAGGAGACTAAGTCTGGCCTCGTAGGAAGATGGGGTTCAAAAGCAGAACCTTTGGGTGGCAGAGAAAAAACGATCAATCTGAAGCATCTCCGTACCTGGATGCAGCCTGGTGTGTCTTGAATCTGCACAGCAACGTGATGGTCCCCCTCCAGATGGACCAGCCTGGAGTAGAGGTTGCCTGGGGAGCAGAGAGCCGTCAGTCACTAGCCGCGCCCGCGGGGGTCCCCGCCGCGCCCCACCACCTCACCTGTGTTGGGCTCGTAGTCCCCGATGAACCGCTTTGTCAGGAACCGCACGATCATCGCTGAAACACAGAGCGGCCGTGTTAGATGGGACGGACGGACGCGGGAAGGGAGAAAATACGGACGGACGGACGGACACCCCCGCGCCCTCCGCCCCGCACTCACCACTCTTGCCGACTCCACGGGCTCCCAGCACTGCCAGTCGCACCTGGGCACCGGGCGGCCCCGGGGCGCACTCCGCAATAGGCGCCAGCAGGAACGGCTGGGACATGCTCAGCAGGCGCATGGGAGGGACGGCAGAGTAGAGCAGGGCGGCGCGGTGTGGCTCGGCTTCTCTCTTTCCGGCTCGGCTAGCAGCACCCAGCTCCGGCGGCTCTTGGCGGCTTTTAAAGCCTCCGCCGGCAGCGCCTCGCGCGGCACCGCCCCACGGGTTGTACCGTTCCCAGCCCGGCCACCTCCCCGCGGGCTGTACCGCCCACCAGCCTCCCCCCCGCAATTCTATGCTCAATTCCTGTGGGTTGTAGCCCTCCTCCTTCCTCCCCACTGCTTTCCCGGGGCGCGAGATGGCCCTGCCGTGGGGACATCTAGGACAGGATGTGCAATGCGCGGCCCAGGCTGGGAGCAAGCACAGCAACACCCTGCCGCATACCACTCTCCCCTGACGCAGGTCTGGTGGGTTTGGGAGAGTTTGCCCTCACGCCCCATACCAGCCCCAACCACTGCAACAGGCTCCTGCTTTGTGCACAGTCCTGCAGCGAGGGACTCCAGTCACGAAAGGAAGGAATGTATTTTTACCTTACCTCATAAGACTATTTTGCTTCCCACACCTAGACCCACCTCTCCACAGCCAGTGTTGACATCCCAGCTTGTGGATCAAACAACAGCCAGCCCCCAAACCAAAGCAGTCCATTAGGCCTTGAGGTCAGAATTAGGCCCTTTGGGTTTTTAAAGTGGAAGAAGGTTTCATAGAAGAAAGGTGCTCCACCACGGGCTGCTGTTAAATGAGCCTCAAACCTGCAAACAGCTGTGCAGATGCTTAAGTGACTGTAAATCCTTGCCCTGGCTCCTGCAGCACACTGCTTTCAAGTGTTTACAGGATAAACAGTCCATTCATGGGCTGCTTTATTTTTATCCAGGAGATAACAAAAGCCATCAGGGAAGAACATGGAAGAGGCCAGCAGGTTGGTAATCTAAAGGAGCAGAACGGGTCTATGGTCTCACAGCATGATACTGCGGGAGAACAGAGCCACTGTAGGAGCTGCTGGGCCCCAGCTGATGCCCAAGGGCAGCCCAGGGGGGCCTGGACACCTGCACACAGGCAGCTGAGCTGAATCTCAGGAGTAGTGGGTCTGTTGCACTGGTGCTGCACCCAGCCACCTTCCTTCTTCCATTCAGTACTTCTCTCAGAAGACACACACAATGACAACAAAATGTTTTTGCTCACTTTCCTCCTGTCCTCCCTCCTACTTTCACCCTATGTCAGTGCACTAATCATGGTATCCAATCTGTTATGCGCTTCTTTGGAGACCTTCAGCCCCCGTTCTTCATCAGACACAAAAACCTCAGAACCAGGGCACCAAGATAATACTGCCAGCTCTGCTCTACCAGAGCCAAGGAGCCAAGGTGTTCCTCAGTACCATAGGGAGGAGGATGGTGAGGAACTGAACTGATTTCCATGGCACAGAGTTCATGCAAGGAGCACAGGCACAGCTCAAGCTCTGCATCCCACAGCAGCCAGAGGACTGGCCGCCCCCACAGACTAATGTTCTGCCCTGTTTAAAGATTCTCCCCTGGTGCCCCAGAAGTGTTTTAACTTGATTCCACACTGCTCTTTGTTGAAGGGTTACACAGACTTTACACTAGTTAAGGCCACACTAATTAACATCAGTTAAAGTACTGCATGTAGAAAATTATGGTGGAAGAAGTGCTGTTGATTATTTGTGTTACTCTAGTGCCTAAGAATCTCTATGGTAACATGCAGGCCACTTTTAAACTCAAAAACTGACTGCCTCTAAAATTTCGACTTCACTTTCCATCATGCAAGTGAGCCCTTTTCTCTTTGTAAACAAGCTTTCTCTTGTATCACTAAAAGCTTTTGGTTTTCAGAAGTTCATGCTATTGCTATCTGCTCCCACTGTCATGGGAACACTTGTCCGTGGCCTTGCTCACAGTGCCAACATAGGCTATTTTTACAGATTTCTTTACAGAAGAGCTCTCAGAGCATATTCAGCATGCACTTGGAGGAATCCTACTGAAATAAGTCCACTCCAAGCAGATGATTCCCAGGTGCTGAGTTTTTGGAAGGGAATCAGCTGCAAAGGTTCAAGGCAATAAAACCTGAGAAAGAGGAGACAGCTCAACCCCCACCTCCTAATCGGGCTCCATGGAACAGACAAAGCACTACACTGAAGTGTAATGGCTTGTGCTAATCCATAAGCACTTCACTCTCTGCATGTCACATAGGAACAGCCTGTCCACCAGCTCTTGGATAATGAAGTTTCTGAGAGAAGGGGACTGGAACATAGGTAACATATATACTGAACTGCAAAACTGGCTTTTAACTAGAGTCCTGAATTCTAGCTCGAGGTGTGTCCAGTTATACAGGAAACCTATGGCTTTGCACATTTCACAGCAGTTCTCCACAACTCTAAGTACCACAGAAATGAAATTCACCCGTCACTGTATAGGTGGCACGCTCACTGCAGTTTTGCTTGCTAGGCACGGCCTCAAAATAGGACTGCAGAGAACTGCTTACAGCTTATGGTCTAGTGTGTGAAACTCATCCAGAGCAAGTCCAAGGGATAAGGAACTTTTAAATCCAAACACCGTAAGTTGCCTCCTCTGCCCAGAAGGGCAGAGAGGCTCAGCTTCCAAAAACCACTCCTCTTCCCTCCCAAATCTTCTGGAAGTTCTACATACACCTTGAACTATTCTCTCAAGGACAGATTTCAATTTACACACTAGCTTCAGGACTGAAGATGTCCTGACAGGCAGTTCTTCAACAAGTTTTTCACAGATCTTCCTCTTTTGCCAAGACTGTGCAAAAACAGGCCAGTTGAACACATGGGATGCAAATTTCAACTGCATATACTGAGATCTCTAAATACCTGGGCTGTGCTTCTGCAAACCCAAGACTATCAGGAAAACCACCACTGCACTGAAAACAACTAACAAGTAGCATCTATAAATCCAACATGACTTAAACCTTCGTTAATTTGTTGTTTCCAAACGTTTAAAAAACCAAAAAAGGCTATTCTGTTGTTGCACAAACCCAGTTTCATTTTTGGTCATTTCTGGAAACCCTGACCAAGGATAACATTCCTCCCTTCCAGCCCACACACGGCTTCCAAATATGCATTTAAGAGCATCTACTGTCAGCATAGTGACCTTAAAAACACTGAGACTAAATAAACTGAAAACTGTTGCAATGCACAGCATCTCTGGCAGCACAGCTCTGAAATAAGACTGCTGTATACTGTCTAGTCTTTGTAGTCCAAATAGCTGAAAATAAATTCCAAAGTTTAGAACTACCCACTACTTATAGTTAGTTAACCATTTCATCATGATGCTACAAGCTAATCCCCAATCCCGACAGGTAAGTACAAAACACAAAACCAAAATAACTTATGCAAGTATGCATTAGAAAAACATTTAAAGTACCATCACCAAAGACCATACCAAACAAAGCCTCCACTTAACTCCTTCAGGCACTGAAGCTCATAATCTCTTTTCCCACACAAGAATTAAACCTTCACGTGACACTGTGCAATTCCTGATATATGCTTAGTTAGCTGGTGACATATTCCATGTCCTCTCACATTATTTTATGATCGTCACTAGATACTAGCAAGTTTCAGTGTTTCCAGAATTTATGGTCTATATAAATGAGCAAACTGATCAGTAAAAGCTGCAGATGATTTCAACAACCAAGAACTATGCACAGCAAGTTAAATAAACTTCAATAAAACAAGTTTTTTAAAGCCTCTCTGTTCCAAAAAACTAAAGGAACTGGCCACAATCACATACACTTCTCCAAAATCAGATCTTTATTTTTTAAGCATGCATTATGCCATGAACTCATAGGGAATTGGCTCCAGCAGCTCGGGATCCTTGCCGTTAGTTCTCACAAAGTGTGCTTCTCTTGGGGGAGCAGGCTGTAAACAGATAAAAGAAAATTCTTGGCACTGAAACTCAAAAACAACTTTACAGAAAATTCATTTTGACAACCACTTAACACATTATTATAGACACACTGCAGAAATTTTAGCATTCCTACTCTCTTCAAAATTTGATTCAAAGAATAGCAGGAAGAAAGCTATTTGCTACGAAGTATGCTTGACTTGCATTGCCAAATGAAAAACCCAACACTGTATCCTCTGCAATTTACTAATCCAAATTATCATGAAATTATATGACCTATAGTTCCAGAAGCAACAGCCATTACCTCCTCTCTAAAGTCTAGTTATTCAATATTTTCTTAATGGATTACAACAGAAACTGCTGCAGCTAAATTCACTTAAACCAAAGAGCACTGATATTAGAAATCAGCTGAAGCTTCTGCTGCTGATCAGCAACTGAACAGGAAGCATCCTTCCTTCCTTTGCTCACAGCCAAGGCTACAGTTCCCATCCAGGAACAGCATAGTTCTCTTCAGATGCCAAACATATCAGACAGTTCAGATGTAGGCAGGCTGCATGCTGCCACTCTACTCTCAAAAAAAAAAATTGTAGCCTCCCGCAAAGACTCCGAAATCAACTGAGGGTGGCAGCAACACACACCTCCGACACAATCTGCCAGAGACCTCGATTCTTCAGAATGCTGGATGCAGCTTCATTCATGTGTGGTAGGTTTTTTGGTTTTGTTTTCCAAAGACAGACAGAGCTCAGTTTACAGAGTAACACCGTTGTTTGGGAAGAAAACAATATTTAGTTAACTGGTTTGGTTCTAGCTGGGTTTTGGTTTTTTTTGGTTGACTGAATCAACAATGTGCCAACTATAACAAAAAAAAATTACCTGGCGTTTCAGCTGAACCCAAATGCCTTTTTCTTTCGCTTCCTTTTTCTTCTTCTCATTCTCCTTCACACGCTGCAGAAAGCTGTCTCTGCTCTTGGAATGTTTAATATGCTCAATACGCACATTAATTCTCTTGGCAAGAATCTTGCCCCTAAGAAAGGAAAGCAGTTTTTAATCTACCGGACTTGAATGAAAAGGCTACTTCAAAGCTAGTTTTACAGCCCTAAGCTCATTTACAGGTATTTTTCTTTAAAGGGCAATCACTCAGATAAGACTGCTGCAGATATAAATCTGGCATAACTTATATAAATGACAGCTGATTAATATGTAACAATGTTCTGGTTATTTCTGATTAAGATTGTTGAGAACACATAATTTTAACCTTGTAGTATACAAATAATTATATTACCACTGTACTCCAGTCCAAGTCCTGGGAAAAAAGCCTAACTTGTCCTCTTCTGACTAAACTGCATAAAAATCCAGCTGAATACAGCTACAAATCAGTATTTTAAAAGGACTTCAGTACCAATGGGAAAGTTGGCTGAAAATCCCCTTAGGTAACGTCACTTAAAAGTGATCCTAAGAAAAAATGTTTCCTCTAACAGGATCCAAGTCAAATGAGCATCATTTGCTTGGGTTATAAAAAGGATATACACTTTACCCACCTTGAATGACCAATCAAGACAATAACTGTCTAACCGGCAAAGTGAAAGGCGGGTGCAATTACAGATCAACTTTCCAAATGCAAAGTTTCACTACACAGAACTTCATTACTTACTTGACCTGCTTGTTAACAATAATGCCCACAGCATGTTGAGTAACATTATATACCCTTCCAGTCTTGCCATGGTAACACTTGTGGGGCATACCTTTTTGAACTGTACCCATACCCTGTTAAAACAAGAATAAAGTGTAAACTTTAACTTAGGGAAGGGGGAGGCAACACCAAGGATTTTTCTTTCAGAGCTTAAAGTACACTTTTCAAATTACTTGAGATTAATTTAAAAGTACTCCTACTTTATTTGTACATTAGAATTTATAACCATACATTTTGTATCTGAAGACTATGAAATTTTGTTACGACAATTCTGGTTGCTTTCAGCGTCGGTGAAATGACTGATCACTTTGCTTTCAGCAAGCAATCTCAAGAGACAATCATCATCAAGCTCCATGGCATCAAAAAGTGTTAATTCTAAACAGTGCAGTTCTCCAAGGGTCAAACAACAAGCAAGCAAATTACACACCATCTTCTGTCCGAATGCTACAAAAAAATCTGCATTTCACAGGAAGCTAAGGATTCAACCAAGTAGAAATCCTTGGGGAAAGGCTTTCAGATTCACTACAACTTAATTTTCAAAGAACAGCTGATTTAAAGGACAAGTTCTAGAAAAATGATGGGAAATACTGCTTCACTTTTCCTCTGTTAATATGCATGACACATCCTTACATTTACTTCTTGGTTTCTAGTTTTAATGTGGCTTTGCAATCACCATCCTTGTACATACATTTTAAGTTAGGTCCTACAATGATAAAGACTACCTCCATTAAGTGGAGACTGAAAGGTATTACACTGCTTTAGCTCTTCCTCATGTAGGATTGTTCAAAGTACCTTGATATCAACTATATCGCCCTTCTTATAGATGCGCATATAGGTAGCCAGAGGGACAACTCCTGTTAAGATACAAATTCAGATACTTAATAAGTCCACAGTTTCACATACACAAAAAAAGGGGCAGAGGACACAGATCATGCATTTGATAACATTTTCTTAAAATATCTTAAATTTAAATTCAATTCCAAAACCGGAAAAGTAAGAAATCAAACCATCTTTTTTTAAAGTAGTAATTATCTCTTCACAGGCTCCCACTTCTAAAAAAATCCAACTAACTCAGGAAGAATTACAACTTTAATCTCATTCCTACTGCAGATTTAAAAAGGATTACACTATTTACTACTTCGCTGTGAACACAGCTGTTATCACTGCTCACTGCTAAGAAGCAAAACCTGTACATTTTAATTAAGTACTGAAATATTTTCTTCACTTTCCAATTAATTTTCAAGCACTGACAGAATCTGTATTGTTACTACTGTCAAGCAATCAAAATACCAACACGTAAGGCATAAGAGCTGGGAGTTTACTTGCATATCATTCTACAATTTTTAGCCCAAGTTGTCAGAAATCCTGACACAAGCAATTGTGCTATTTAGGGACTGCTGATATCCAACAGGTCAGTAAATTAAGGCAGTGTCCTTAGTCCAAGGTATACTCACCATGCTTGCGAAAGGGCCTTGAGAACATATAACGAGTTCCTCTCCTCTTTCCCTTTGTGTTCGTCATTTTCACAGATTACTATAAAAACGAATGTAAATTATTCAGAACCACTAGCTCATTCACTAGAAATACAAGTGATAGCATTTTCAGACATTTCAGAAAAATCAGGTTTTTAAGGCTGTTCACAATGACACCACTTCCAAACTACTGGGTCAATTCAAGCAATGTTATTAGATTAGACAGTCATAAAAAAATAGTACTTATACGACCACAAGGTAACTCAGGTTAGAATAGATGCTAGCAAGTCACCTAACTCAACCTCCTGCTTAAAGCAAGGTCTATGATGAGACCAGACTAGGTTGCTCAGAGCTGAATCAGGCCTCGAAACAGCCTCCCTGGGAAGCCTCCCTTGGCAGCCTATCTGTTCTCCGGATGAAAAACTTCTCCCTTATATCCAATCTGAACTTCCCATTTTGACTCAACCAATTTGTGTCCTGTTAGGTACCCTGCAAAGACACCTCTGCTCCAGCTCGACTAAGACGAAGTTCCTTCAGCCTCTCCACACAACTCATCAAAAAGTCAAGCTCTCTCCATCACCAGATTTGTCGGCCACTATTACATATGATATGAGGGGCACACACTCCGCGGGCCTACGGGAACTTCGGCCACCAAGCACATTAGCATAGCCCGAGTCCCGCCGCAGCCGGCAATCCTCACTCCGAAGCCTACCCTGGGGAGCCGCTCCCCAGCGCCCGATACCCCGCTGGAGGCCGCGGCGCTGACCGGGCCCGCTGCCACGTGTCGCCTCCTCGGCGGAGCCTCACTCCTCCGCACCTGCACTCGCCACTGGCCTCGGCGTTCCCTCTCCTTCCTACCTCCCTCCCACCTTCACTCCATCTCTCAGCATCCTCCCGGCCCAGACCGGCGCTCCGCACCGCGGCCTACATGCCCGCCTCCTCCTCACTCCCTCAGCTCCTCGCTTCGCCAAGGCCGTGCCGTTCCAAGCCGGAACCGGCAGCCACCCTCCCCCACCGCCAGCGCGGCTCGGTCGCCCTCCTGCCGCCACGCGAAGCTGCGGAGGTACCTGAGGCCGGCGAATGGAGTCCACCGCAACTCCCCGCGTGCGACTACAAAATGGCGGCCGGAGGCGAAAGGAAAGAGGCGGTGCTGCGGCTGCCCTTAACAGCGGGGCCTTCGTGAGGCTGCCCGCGCCGCGCCTGACAGAAAGTCCTGGGGACGCGCCTGCCTGCCTGTCTGCCTGCGGTAAGTCTGCTGATGAAACTCCTGTGCGCTGATCCTGATAAACAACGGCGGAAATGTCCCGGCAAAAGACCGACCCTTTCTCTAAAGCAGGGACAAATGCCATTTTCTTTTCATAGCTGTGTCGTGAGGCGGGGCTAGGAGAGGTTTGACAGAGGGAGTGGCCAGGTGTCTGTCAGGGATCTTGAGGGGTGAGTGCTGTGGTGGAGTGGCTGGCCTGTCACTTGATTGTGGGGTCATAGAATCGTTTAGGTTGGAAAAGATCTTTCAGATCATCCAGTCCAACTGTTAACCTAGCCCTGCCAAGTCCACCACCGAAGCATGTCCCTAAGCACCGCATCTACACATATTTTAAATACCTCCAGGGATGGTGACTCCCTGGGCAGCCTGTTCCAATGCTGAACTAGCCTTTAAGTGAAGACATTCTTCCTGATGTCCAATATAAAACTCCCCTGGTGCAAGTTGAAGCCATTGGCTCTTCTATTGCTTGTTACTTGGGGGAAGAGACTGAGCCCCACCTCCCCACAACCTCCTTTCAGGTAGTTGTAGAGAAAGATAAGGTCTCCCCTAAGCCTGCGTTTCTCCAGCTTAAACAACCCCATTTCCTTCACCTGCTCCTCAGAAAAAGAATGATGTTTAATTCTGCATGTGTTTATTTCTTTGTCCTAATAAACCATATTTACACTTTGGCTACCCTTTAAAAAGAGCCTGTTTCCTGCCAATAAATATAGCGGTTATGATGCCCTTCTCTCCCCAAATCTGTTCAAGAACAGCTTTGAGAAGTTGTCAGTCTTCAAGGGAGAGCTAGATCAGTATTTGGTGGTCAAATGTAATGGTTATTCTTCACATGAGACTGCACTCTTCAGTGTGCACCTTTACTGTAAACCTATTTACTGCAACAGAAGCTTTATTCAATGCTGAGAAAATAACACTTCTGCTAGATTGCCCATGTCCAATTGACCCCCATTTTAATTAGTTCAAATTATTTTTAAATGATTTGACTAGGCCAAAAAGTACATTCCAAGATCAAATACATACAGAGTACAGAAGGTTGTTTTCCATCATCAGAGAACTACACCAAAATTTAAACTGGCAGTAATGCCAGCCTGCTGCTACTGTGTGTCAGTCACAGCTGCCTGACTGGAGATTCAGGTAGTCCTGGGCAGGAAAGCATGGCGAGAAAAGCAAGCCAACAGCAGAAGCGAAGAGGCTGCTCAGGCTTGGGGTTTCTTGTTATTGCAATGAGGTTTCTTCTTGTTATAATGCCATAATCTTCAATTTGTGTGGCAGATGTTCCCACAGAGATACATGAAGTACAGATTCTCAACAAAGAGCCCTTATACAGTCACAGGTTCTGTCAGCTGCGTGGCACCTGAAAATTAAGTGGAGTGGTGAGCAGCTTCCAGAGCTGATGGCATGACTCGTTGTGTTCGTGCATTGTCAATATCAGAGCAGACAGGAATCATCATGGGAAGTCGATTGCAGGCAGGAGCGAGTCAAAAGAGGGCCTCCCTCCTCTGAACTAAACACGCAGGGACAGTTCAAAACTTGTCTCAGGCAGAAGTTGCCTTACTGCAGGAGTTTTTGTTTTGAGTGAAGGAAGCATTTATTTAATTTAGGGGAGGGATGATTACTTAAAGAAGCATTTAAAAACACTTTTGATCCTCTGACTAACTTCACAGTTATCCTAAGGTTGTCTTGCAAAACTTAAACCCTTTCTATCATCATTTTAAAGCTAGTTTAATATTTATGGATCACAAGAATGGATATGGAGGATTAAATATACTATCAGGTTCTACCTGCAAAACTATCTGGCAGGGCATGTTATGACACACAGAGGCCCTGTCTCCACATGAAATCTCTTGGAATAAAGTGTTATATTTAGAAAAATGTGTCTATATTCCAGCTCTGCACCATGAAAAATCTAGAATTTACAGCACCTGGTATCTACACAGAGAAAATATGTGTCATTTTATATGTATTCAGCCTAGGTACCATGATTTTTTCCAAGCACAAAAATAGTTGTAAGCCCAAAGAGCTCTTAGATGGGAAAGCATATTGGCAACAGATAGAGAGATTTCAGGGAGGATATCAAGCATAGGAAGGTAGGAAGCCAAATCATAAAAGGCTTTTTTGGATAAAGGAAGATAGGCATTTTCAGTGAGCTGAATATCTTTTTCTTGCCAGTGATTTACACAGAGACCAAATCTCCACATCAAGCAGGATGGAACGGGGAAGAAACTCCCTGTGTTGAAACTCACATCCACATACAGAGCATGTTAGTGTAATTCATAAGGGAGCAGTAACTCTGAATTTAATTGAACTCTGCGTTATATGGGTCAAGTAAGACATCCAGGATTTGCTACATTTTTTTTCCTGAATAAATTGCATGAAACATTTCAGTAATGTTTTTATTCATAAAATTTACCTTGCCTAGCATGTTCCCAGGATCCTTCTTCAGCTCTACATTTCAATGAAACAATCATGTTTCACAGTTTGCCTCCATTGAATCATTCATTGGGTGTGTTGTCTGAGTCTGATCCAGCAGTCCGTCAGTCAGTCCTATCTACCAGCACTTGATATGTGATTTCCCAAGACTGTAGCCTACTGAGCGCTTCAAAGCTGCAGAACCTTTGTATGTTACTCACAAAAAGATTTCCAAATAATGGCTATCCCCAGCAGATAAAGGTGCACAAGTTGTGGGGCGAGTTCTGGTCTAGAAACCAGAGGTAGCAGGCAAGCAGATGTCGAGAAGACCTGCAGATTTACATTATAGACTGCAGGTGCTCTCCTTGCTGCCCTGCGTTGCCCTTTCAGACACCCAGCCTGAAACTGCTCTTCCTTTATCAAACTACAGTTGTAGGATCCAGATTCCCATTTCTTCTAAGCTGTAGAACAACCACCACATCTGGTGGTGGCTCAAGACATTCACCTCAAAATTGTGTAAAAAAAAAAAAGTGAAGATCTAAAACCCCATCAAGGTCCCAAGCAGAAGCTCCACTCATTAATGTACTTTGGAAATCTTACTATGCCATGGTTGATGATGTTTCCCTCCTACCTCTCTCTGGCTTGGAGGTAAAGCAAAACAGGGAAAGTAGCTTAAATCAGAACCAATTCAAAAACTGCTGGAGAAAGGAGCTTGAAAGGGAGGGCTCATTAGAAGTCAGAGAAGTGGGGACTAGATAAATATCACTTTGTTTTTGAAAGTGGAAAGTACCATGCCAAAAAAACCCAAACCAAAGCAAAACAGAAAACATTTCCTGTCCCCAACCTCCCATAGTCAGTATTCTGGTATCTTCTCTGGTAAGTCCCATTTTGTTCCTGACACTTCTCTGCAGCATCTGTAAAGACAACAGTTCTCTCTAAAGAGTAAATGCACTATGACAATTCTGCACATGGGGTTGTCAGGAATCCTGCACTGACATTTGAATGCACAGTGGGATCTGGCTCGCTTCTATGCTCAGAGGAGCAAGTGATAAACACAGAGATCTCGAGTGTGACATTCCATTTGTGTTAGGTTATTCAGCAGGGGTGTGGAAGGAATTTAAATTAATAAGAATTTATAAAGGGCTTTGAGGTGAAAAATGAAAAATATTCCCCTTCAGTAGGGTGTAGGTCTCCTGTGTCTCACACAATGCATTCATTACATGAAAAAAAAATACAGCTGATTATGACAAGAGCAAAATTTTAACAGAAATAACTGAGAATAGGTGTTAAATAAAGAGGACTGAAATCTGCATAATACTGTCTCATGAGGAGATGCAGAGAAGATGGAGGCAGATAATTCTTTGGTGTGCACAGTAGGACAAGGTGCAATGGACAGAACTTAGAACTGGGAAAATATCTGACTCAAGATGATGAAAATGTTTTTAATGTAAAGGTGGTCCCAAAATCAACCAGGTTGCTCAGAGAGATGGTGGAATGTACATCTTTGGAGCTATTTAAAGCTCAACACAGCCCTGAGGAATCTAATTCAGCTGGGGCTGCTTTGGGCAGGGGATTGGACTAAAGACCTCCACAGATGACAAAGATTGTTTTACGTCTATTACGATTCCAACTTCTCAACATCAGGTACTGGAGTTTACAAAGGCAGCATGCCTGACAGATACAACAGCATAAGTAAAAATGTGGGTGGAATCATTTGTTTTTCTATAAATAGTCTATGGAATTGTATTAGCATATTAGCATCTGAAGGAGGCATATGCATTTCTCATTCATTGTGCTAATCAAAACCATTAACATAATTGTTTTTAATCACTTATGAAATGGCAAATAATCTTGCTGGAAGGAAAGGGCTATATAAAAAAGTCTTACTTCAAGTAAAGGAATGTTTTCTTCTAGTGTTAGCTGAATTCCAGTAAGCACAAGTTTCTATTTATCTTCAAACTATGCCAGATTCAATCTGTTTCTCCATATGAATACCTAAAGAAAGACAAAGTAGAGTGTTTACGATTTTAATAGTGCTACAAAATACTCTTTTTAATAATGCATGAGGTAACCAGAGTTATTGCAAACTCAAGTACTGAGCTGATTGTAACAATCTTTCAGTAAACAGTGTTGTCTTACTCAAGTTCTATATATTTTCTGGATGCTAAAAAAAAATTCTACCCTGCCTTCATAGCCTCTTCTTGAAAGAGAAGGAAGAGTCAAATACAGAAACTGCAGAAGTAAAATGCACACTGTCCTCTGGATTAAAGCACTTGATATGTGATTATAATGCCAATTATATATTGTTTCCTAGATGCTTTAGCAGAGTTTGAATTTGTGGTCAGAAAATGTCAGCCTTCACTGAGTGATTTGCTTTTTGTAGGCCAGCTTCCTTTCCAAAATGGGAAACTGTCTGCAGTGTCTGCACTCTTCCACATACTGGTCTCTTAAATGATGAACCTGAGACAGACACCATGACATCACAAGGTACAGATGCTTTGAAATACTTGTGTTTCTTAAAAATACACGGGCTTTTATTCTCACCCCATTTTGAACATTTTTGGTCCAGCTGTCACATTTTTCAGTTTTATAGCTTACTGAACCATTAACTTGTTATAATAACCAAAAGGTGAATTTCTCCAGTAATCTTCATCACCTGAACCCAGGAACTGTGGTTGCAAGGGAACTATCAAATATCACAAGGCTTGCAATAAAATAATGAGAGTTGGCTACACTCTGACAAGCCCTGTCAGTAAGACAACAACAGCTGCTCTGAACAAACACTCAGCCAGGAAAGAACAAATTCATATCCAGTGAAGGAGAAGTGAAACGGAGAATTGACAAAGGATAAACTTGACCAAGCTACAACCAGCCAAAGATAAACCAGATCAACTGGTTATTATAGCAATAATAAATAGTACATGTTTCTAGAGCAGGGTTATTGTTACAGATCAATTCATTAATATTTTTGAAATGCTGTGGAATCCTTCATGGGATATGTAAAACAGTAATGTGAACTAATTAGCATATGTGCTGCTCCAAGGCAACCACAGCTTATCCAAGGGAGAGCAGCACTGCAGGTAAAGGGGCAAAACGGAAAAACAAAGAAAGGGCAAATGGCAAGAAGAAGTGCTGCAGGTGGAGAAGAGGAAATGAAATTGTAGGGGAAATGAAGGGAGGAAATGAGGCCATACAGGACAAAGTGGTGATGCCTGGGTTACAGCAGTACTGTACAGAGGGCACAAACCTGTATGAAATTGGACTCTATGAAATAGTTCTGCTGCTCATACAATAACCTGTGGTTGGTTTGTTGTTTTGGATTGTTATTTCTTGGGTTTGTTTTTGTTGTTGTTTGGGGGGTTTTTTTGGTGGGTTTTGTTTGCTTTGATTTTGGGTTTTTTTAAGAAAAAAGTAAGTATAATCAGAGAAAAACAAGTATAACCAGATGGGAGTATTTAACTGACCATCTGCAAGTACAGAGAGGAACTGTGGGTTTTCCAGGGTATAAATTTTCCAAGAGAAGAAATTAAAATCATTCTACTTCTGTGTTGCTGACAAAGAGAGCATTGTTTGAGAACCAGTTGCCACAAGCACTTGAACAATAGCTTCAGATCAGCGGAAGAACAAAATATTGTTAACTGTGACGTGTTTAAACTAAAACAAAAATAATTAACCACCTATTAGTGCCATGAAATACACAGGCTATTAACAGTAAATGCTCTTTAGCAATTTTATTATCTGCACAAAGCTGTTTCCAGCATTTTTTCTACCTCTTATTAATATTTTTTTCTACTATGTGGCTGGCTATCCACATGCTGTTTTGCATATTCCTTCTCAGCTTCCTTTATATCTTGCTGCTGTAGAGAACTGATTAGTGTGGGAGACTGGAATGATACAAAGACTCTTCACCTGGAGGCTGCCTGTTGTCACATCGTGCATCACTGTTATTACATGAGAGCTAATCCTGCTTTGGAGAATTGCTGTGAAGACCACAAAAATACTATCTTGCTTACTGCAGTGGGAAGCTTTGCTTGGTACTCTGGTAGAGAACACAGACTCAAGAAGCATCTTGCTCTTCTCACCTCAGAAAATTGATTTTCCAAGTTAGTGTTAGGGCACTGTCACTGACTTCTGAGGTTTTCATACTTAGGAGAAACTGGACTTACTGAGACACTGGTTTCCCCAGTGCCTGTGTCAAGAATCACAGCCATTAATTGCTTAGGAAAAGTTTCTATTATTGAAAGTATTTCATTACAACATTAAACCCCTTTATGTCTAAATATACTTGTGGCCCTATTGCTTCAAAAGATTCTGTTCAGAACAGTGTCAAAGAGCACTCAGTTATTGCTTTTGTGCCTAGCTCACATCCTTTCATATTGACATCACTGAGACCCAAACTATACACATTATAACTATACAGTTTCCAGAAAAAGAAGAGAGCTATATATATACAAAGCAACACATTCTGACCTGAGACCTGACTCTGCTGTGAGCAGAAGGTTGGGCTGCAGACCTCTAGAGGTCCTGTCCAACCTGAGTTATCCTGTGGTTATCCTATGATATCCTATCAATGCTATGATCTTGCAGTCATACTGTATACTAGTCCAACAACAGACGTGATGTGTCTGCATTCGGATACTGCAGCAATAGCCCAACCTGTTGGTGGTTTGACTGGTTAGCAGAGGGGTAAACAGATGCAGGGGGCAATTTGGTTGTCAAGCAACATGAATAAAAACCTGACATGTCCCAGACTCAGCAAAACCACCTGTAGTCACAGATAGATGATCCAGGCACAAACATACCTGTACCATGCTTACTCTTCAATTTCTGAAGTCAACCTACCCACACACCCTAGAGTAAGCTAGGCACCTGCCAAACCATAAGTTTATGAAACAAGGAGAGGCACAGGATGAGCAGCAGCAGTTTACACTTGTTATGTTTTCTCTCTGCCCCTCTGTGCCTATTGGTGCCTCTGTACATTTGCAGTTAAAAATTTTTCAGAAGGTAGCATGGGGTTTTCTCTTTCACTGCCTTATGTAGTGACTGAGGAGGTGAAGTGCTCTGGCCTCTGACTTGTGTTTCTAGGTGTTATGGCAATTCAAGTACTGTACAATAACAACAACTACACGCTCTGAGAGACTTTCAAGGCAGGGAAATAATTCTATCTGTCCAACTAATGTACTTCTGTGAGAAAAGCATCTGTTCTTTAACTGAAGCCCTTAGGAGACATTGAACATGTTGTTTCTCGTGGCAGCATATTCTAACAGTTAATGTCTTCCACTGTTAAAAAGTGAGTATAAATTCTAATTCAAATGTTTGATTTCAGTTTGTTGGTATTTTTCTTGTTACACCTCTCACTGTGCAAGATTACAGATCACGTCACAGTCTTGTTTTGATAAGCTAAACAGATTGTGCTCTTTAGGCCTTTCCATACGAAGACTTTTTTCCAGCTTCTCATAATTTCTCAGCATTGTCTTGACAACAAGGACACCAGAAACTAACACAATATTACCACAAAAATCTTCCCAGTATGCCATATGTAGAAGGAAAACAATGTCTCTTCCTACAGGCTGCACATCCTTAGTTATATAGTCAAGGATTCCAGTATTTGCTTATACCATAGCATTAGACTGGAAATTTATTTTTGCTGTCCTGGCCACTGACAAAAATGCTCTTGTCACATTTGGTAAGGTGGATCTTGTCTCTCCCCAGTGACACAAGAGATGATTGATACCTTTTCTCAGACAGGGTTAGTTACCATCCTGATCTATATCCATTACAGCCACTCTGTTTTCAAAACTCTATCTCCTTGAGTGTACACAAACACATGCACGTTCCTGGTCTACCCATCCTGTTTTTCCTTAGCTGGTCACATATCTGGCATACTTAATGTGGGAATAAGTCCAATCACCCCAAGGGGCTTAATGATGACAACTGTGTGGTAATTTCCAATTCTCTTACCCTTTTCCTCGTATTCTATCTCATTGTAGTGGTATGGTATACAGAGCATTTCCCCTCATTCTATGTGGCAAGAGTTCAGTTTGCTCATAACATGCCACCTCAGCTTACATGGCATTTAAAAAGAAAGCAAAACAGTCTCTCTGTATATTACTAATTTCGCATCTTCCCAGCTGCTCTGCTTAGTCTCCAACCACGATTAGCCCACACCTGTCAGATGCCAAGCCAGCACAGCTATGTATCCCCCTCTCTTCTTGAAATGTGGTTCAGTACTCCACAGTATCTAAACTTTCTGTTGGAACTACAAAGAGCACTTCACACTAAGGACATTTTGCTTTCTTTCTCCAACTTATGGGCAAGAAGAAACTTCAAGGGAACATCTGACTTTCTGTTTGAGATCCTTTCAAGATCCTTGCAGTTTTCTATGGCCTGTACATTTCTACTTGATGCCACTTAAATTTGTTCCAAACTGAATTACTTCCCAGATAATCTTATAAGCTTCTGCAATAGTGCAATTGCCTTTTGTGGTTTGGCTTCAGGGAGGTGGCATGCTGTCGTATTTTCCTTGTGTCCTTTTTCAAACCCTCTCTCCACTCTGGATCATACAGGAGTATCTCTTGTAGCATTTCTTATTAACACTGTAAGGAATGGTATTGCAGGTGTATCTTGCAGCTTCATATTTCAGCAGATGAACTGCTGGATGGCTGAAGGTTGGACACTTCTAAGCAGCTAAATACCCCTTCTTGCTTTCTTTGCACATAAATGGCCAATCCACTTCTTTTGTTTTTATTCTTTCTTATTCCCCTGGTGTTCTCCTCCCTATGGTTTCTGTGGCAACAGTTTTTGAATGTAGACACCCAAGAGGCATTCATTTTCTCAAATACTATACTTTTGAAATCACAGAAATATACACTTCTAGACCACAAAGTTTATTTAAAATAATTGCATGAAGACATTTCAAGTTGCAGTAAGGAGTTTGGTTATAAAACTTTCTAACCTCACATTCTTTATGATTTAGCTGAAGGAAAACTATTTCCTTTAACTTAATTTCTAAATAATATCCACTTCTGAAGATCACAGAAAATGTAATGATTTAATGTTACTGACATTAAAATCTTTTTTTCCAGTAAAAGGATGTGTTTCATCATCTAGGCTTTATGTGTGCAGACATTATTCTCAGTAATAATGCATCTCAATCCACTCGATGTTTTCCATATATAAAATAAAATAAAGGGAGGGACCTATGCTAGCTAGCTTTTAATGCAGACATCAACATCTTGAACAAGTCTTCCAGATTTCCATTTTATAGCCTGCAGATGAACAGGCACATCTAGGTGATTCATCTCATTACCAAGCAGACAAGTAGTCGATATATAACTACTCTACAGATCAGCTTTATTTTCCAAGGTATCTGAGGTCGGGGTATGCAAATCCCAGACTCACAGATACCAAAGAGTTTGTCATTTAGAGACGAAGTGAGAAAAAGACAGGAATTCATAGGTGCGTGCCTCTCCACGTACCGCTGTTCAGATGTGAGGAGTCACCCTGAAGTTAGCTTGGCATTAGAGCCATCGATAGGAGGCACAAGACTTCTTAGTTCTATATTTTAGTTTGCTTTTGCCCCTCGGCACTGAGTTATGCCTATTTACTCTCCTCACCTTTCTCACTGCCACCAGAGAACTCTTTCCGTAGAAGCATTTCAGCACCTGCATTAAGGAAACATCCACCAACTCCCCCAGCTCCTCCACCGCCAGCGCTCAGCCAGCGACCGCCCGTTAAGACCTCAACTCTGCGGCTGCACGCATGAGGATGGAAAAGCAAAGCAAAACCTGAGCGGACAGAGAAGTCAAGCAAAGCCCTCACACCCACCACTAACGCACCCAGCAAACCAAAGCGCAACAGCCACCTCCCCCGCGACGAAGCACCGCCCCTCCAGGCCGCGCATGCCTGTTAGGCGGCGGGAGGTGGCGGGGGGGCGATGCCAAGGCTGGAGAGGAGCTGGTTAGGGGGGCGTGGCGCGGGAGCGGGGTGTGGGGCGGTGCCGAGACTAAGAGAGGGCGGGAGGGGAGAGGAGGTTGCCGGTGATCCGGTGGCGGGAGGTGGGGCCCGGCGGAGCCAAACGAGGCAGGCGTGCGGAGCGACTGGGTGCGAGCCTCTGTGGGGCCGGTAGGGAGCCGCGTGCTGGGCCTCTGGGGCCATTCGTAGGGGCCGCTGGGGGCTCGTACGCCCCTTGGCGGGCGCTGGCGGAGAGCAGTGGGGGCTGCTCCCGTCGCTTGCCGTCCCGTCCCTTCCCCTCCTACTCCCGTCCGGCCCAGCCCGGCTCCTCTCGGCTCGGCGCTGTGATTGGGCGGAAGATGGCGCTGGGCGGATGGAAATCCTAATGACAGTCTCCAAAATCGCCTCCATCTGTACCATGGTGAGTGAGGGGCCGGAGCCGGGATGGGCTGGCCCTTGCCTGCCCTGGCGGCTCCGCGGGGGTGGGGACGCGGGGCGGTGGAAGGGGCTTTGGGGAGGCGTAAGAGGGGGCGGGCTGCTGGTGGGAGACTGGATGTGCGCCGCTCTCGACGGTGGGTGTTGGTGGTTGCGGTTGAGGTTGAGCTTGAGGCAGCGGAGGGACGAGAAGGTGTGTCTGACTGAGGAGCGGGATCGGGATCGGGAGCGCTGCCGTGGGTGGGGATCGGGATCGGGAGGGGAACGGGGTTAATCGGCTTTGGGAGACTCAACCTTGATGCAGACGCTGATGGGATTGGGTTGGACTGGGCTTGGGGCGAGGAGAAAATCCTGACTGTGAATGGGATAGAAGTCCGGGGGTACCGAGCCCAGCTTTCCCCCAGAGTGTGCTTTGAGGGAGAGCCTTAGAACATTGCCTCAAGTTCGCGGTTGCTTATGGCAGGTATGTTGGGTTTAGGGCAGGGCTTCTAGAAGCGCCCTGCTTATCCCGGTACAGTTCGTGGTTGTCCCCAGCTCTCCTAGTACTTTACTCGTGTGGTGGGGCTGGAATTGCCTTGCATGTTGGAAGACAGGTGCTCCTCTGTTTACCCGCAAAAGTGTTAGTATCCGTCGTGATCTCTTCAGCCAAGCACGGTCCACGCGTCGGCATGTAATTTGACTTGTTTGCTTCGATCCAGGTCCTGATAGGCTTCTTCCAGTGATTGCTTTTTCATTACTCTCTCTCTCGATAAATTAGAGCTATAAGCGGATACACAGATGTGATAAGGCTCTCTTAGTTTGTTTTTTTTTTCCAGAGGGATGGGAGAGAAGCTTAGGTTCACTGATGAAGGAATTCTGCATATCCCTTGGTCAGTAGAAGTTGCTACTTGCCGTGAATGAGATGTGTTGATGGTTAGTAGCTGAAGATCTTGCATTTGAACTCTTTTCTACCTGTTCCATGGCCAAATGAAAGTTCTTGTTCTCAGATCTGTTTCCACAGAGGGAGGAAAGAGATGGTTAAAGGGGAAAATGCTCTCTGTCATCTAGTTAGTTAATTGGTTGAACTGGGATTATAAAGCCTCATAATGTCAAACAGTGGGAAGTGCTTACATTTTATATTATTGGAAACTCATCTGTGATTTTCATAAATCTTGCTACAGAAAGGCTTTCACATCTCAAACAGACGTTTCAGAGGTGGCCCGTGAGAATTTTCAATGAATGTTTGTAAGCCCATGGGGTGAGATTACTCAGGTGGTTGTTGATCAGCTGGAGGTTTTTGTGATATGGGAGGTAGTATCTTTTTATTTGGGCTTGGAAAGTCTGATTTCTTTAAATCACAGAATCATTACGGTTGGAAAGGACCCTCAAGATCATCAGCTCTATAGCATCTTTATATAGCCAAATGCTGTAGGACATATGCCATGTATTTCAGGAGTTTTCACTCTGTGAAGTAGTTGGATTTTAGGTTAGACCATTGAGGAGTCAGTGTGATTGATCCTGAGCTAGGACGGTCTTATTTTATTGAAATTCTCTAACATCTTTTCACCCACAACTGACCACTAACCTTTGTGTCAAAATAAGTTCAGTGGAGGCCTATTGATTTGGGTCTGTACGGGACCTCACTTTTCTTCTTCTGGACAGCACAGAAGTTGTAGATCTGGACTGGCCAAGTAGCTACTTTCAGGTTATTCTGTATGTATGTATGTGTTAGAAATGACGTCATTGACATTTAGGTCAATCCTGAGACAATTTTTTCAACTAAAAATCTTAGGATTAACTGACCTGTCTGTATCCATGAAGGGGACATTCTGATGGCAATTAGGTATTATCTGCAATCGGAAATGTGTGCACTGAGGGTTTTTTTTCCCAGCCATAAGATTTTTACTCTGCCTTTCTTGATGCATGAGCTTTAGTAGTACTGTGAGATGGGACAGCTAGCATAGGATACCTGCTGTAAAAGTTTTTTCAATGCTTAATAGATAATACAAGATTGTGCTTAAAAATATTGCAATAAAAATTGTGTGAAGAAGCACTTGATGTTTAGATATTTACTGTGGAGTTGGTTAGAACAATGTGGTTATGGTCAGGCAGATCTTTTTAAAGAGTCATATGTCCATGCTTAAGCATATATTTTGCAAAAACAAAGAGGTAGATAATTGCTGAGTAATACTATTTTTATCCTAGCAATTCTTCTGTGTCAACCCAGTTTCATAAACTGCCAGGCAACTTCCTAAAAATTCTTAGAAGTTTTTCTTGCCTCTCTCTTTCATGTAAGAGAAATTCTTAGAAGAATTCTCAGGCTGTTGCATCTCTTCTTGTGTTCAGTTAGTACACAACCAGTGACAGGCCATTTCTGTCAGGAGACAGTGCCTGCACAAACCTAACGTGCATGTACACTTGTAATCCATAGCAGTGCAGTTTGGAATGGTGTTGAAGAAGCTCGTTCATTGCAGCCCTGTTTCATGGCTTCCTTTTTTTAATCCAAATTCAAGCTTCACTTCTGCTGACTCATTTATGACCAGTTGAAAGGTATCAAGTGTTACAGTTACTGAAGCAAAGGGGAGATAGAAATTATCTTGGTACCTTAATATCTACAAAGATGTCAATCTCAGACATAAAGAAGGAAGCTGTAATGGTAATAGTACGAGTTTTTCAGTGTTTCTTCTAGAAACAGGTTGATTATGTTAGCATAACCTGCAAAAGTTTAATGGAATTTAAAAGCTATGCTAATGCTGTAGCATTAGAAAAGGAAAATCTTTTCTTCATTTCTGTGTGTTTCCTTCTTTGGCTGCCAGGTTAGCATCTTAAATACAGGGTTACTGAATGTCTGCAGTGATTGATTCAGCCCCCCAACACTGAAATCAAATACATAGCTGGTAGCTAGATGTTGGGTGTATGATGTAACAGTGTGTTCTGCAGGAGAAGTCTGTGCATATCTTATGATCCAAGCTTTTGTTTTGTTTTTGAAAGGAGTGAGACTTGTAGAGGCATGCTGAATGGCTGGCTGGCTATTGTCCTTTTTCTGCCTGTCTCATGTAAGGGTACTCTGTTTGCCTGTTTCAGTCACATTTGACAAGGGTGAAGAGGTCTTGGAGGTAGAGAAGTTAAAACAAGCATGTGGGGGGTTGGAAAGGCAGCTTAGAGGAAACAGACCCTGGAAGTGCCCAGCTGAGGGAAGGTTGCACCATACCTACCTTGGATGTCATAGCAGAGAGGCTTTGTAAAAACACTTAGTTGCAGGAAGATTTTATAACTGACTGAGAGGTAGGTTTACATCCGTGAGCTTCATTACTGCTTAAAGAATTATTTGTTTACAATAGGGTTTTCAAACCTGATTGTGAAATCAGTGCTCAATGTAAATTGATATTTACCAGAGTTTGCAGTCAGCCAGAACTGGCTATGATGTACTCACTCCAGTTCATTTTAATTGCACTGTCTCCTCTGAAGCACAAATTAAAATACTTAAAACATTAATTGTTGATCAGGTTAACAGATTTCACAGAAAAGCAAACAGAAAACTCATGCTGGAAGAAGTGGCAATTTAGAATTACAGCAAGAAAAGAAGAGTCATGGAAAAACATAGCTTCACAGTGAGGAGGTGATAGAAAGAAAGCAGAGGAAGCAGAGTAGGAGAAGACTAAAGTAACACAGAGGAGATGACAGCTTTATCCAGCTGTCTGACTTGCTTATGTATCAGGATTGGCAAGAAGGAACTTGTGCTGTGTCTCAGTGACTGCATTTCACTCTGGCATCATGACCTGAATCCACCTTGATCAGTGGACTAGAGTGTTCAGGCACATGTTGTGTTTTGGTGGTTCTCTTGCAAGCTAATTAAACTTTGGAGAGGTGTTTGTTAGGCAGAGTGAGAGTTTGAACTGCAGTAGGGTGGTTCACCTATCTGTTGGAGTTCTTGTCATGAGACTATTTCATGATAAATTCAACATATTTATTGGGCAAAGGCTATAGCATTCGGAACAGACACCTACACGACCTGTGCTATGTTGTCTTTTAATTTTGCAGAGTTCAAGGTATTTAGCAAGCACTTTGAACATTTTATAGTTTCAGTGCAAATGGAACAGACCAATCCCTCTGTTTCATATGAACAATCTGCATTTCTGCCCTTTTTCTGAAATGTTCTATAGAGTATGAAAACTACACTTTTTAAGAGGAGGTCCCCATTTGGCCTTGTATCACCTGCTTTGCAATACCATATTAATGCAATTGTTATTAAGGAAGCTCCACTCTGAAAATAATACAGAACATGAAAAACAGTGTAATTGCATGAAAATACTTGAAAATGGTACAACTTGTTTTGAGAAGTTTTTGAACAGAACATACTTGGCGTTTGGGTTTGTTTGGTTTGGTTTGCTTGTTTGTTTGGGTTTTTTTGTGGTTTTGTTTGTTTGTTTCGGTTGGTTGGTTTTGATCATTTATCCTTGCCAAAGAAAGGTCACTTATTTTTTTTCCTCAACTAGTTAAATTCACTATGTGCATAGTTGCAACTGTAATATTTTACTGCTTTTCATTTTTCTAGGGCGCCAATGCCTCAGCTTTGGAGAAAGAGATTGGTCCGGAACAATTTCCAGTCAATGAGCACTATTTTGGTTTGGTTAATGTAAGTTTCAGTCCATAAGTCAATTGCTTTCAGTTGCCACAAGTGGATTTGTTAAATACCAGGCTGAGAGTGAGTGAATAATTAAAACACGGAAGGATACAGTCATACAGTATACATATTGAAATGTATGTTAATATTCAGTGTATTTGTTGAAATATGCAGCTGAAATACTGGGTGAAATGTGACTGTTTACTTAATACTTAATTCATTTTACTAATTGCAGGGTATTTTGTAAATCGCTTTCTTGCTATTAAAATGTATGTCTTAAACAAAAAAGCTGTTTAAAATATGTAGTTTGTAGATCATATGACAATCTAAGCGAATAAATACAGTAAAAGAAAAAAAAACCCAATCTGTGAAAGACTCTAGTGATATGTAGTGTTCACATCTGCTATTTGTATTAGGATTTCTAAAAGATGGTGAGCCCAAAGGGAAAAGCAGTGGTGGAAAAAAACATACTGAATTGTTCCATTCAGTCATTTGTTTTAGGGAATACTTTACATGTTAGTATCTGGTGTTTCCCATGAAAAGTGTATCTTACTAGAAGTTGCATTATTCTGAAATGAAGTACTAAACGATTTTCTTTATTGAGGCTTCAGAAAGTACCATGTTGATTTAACAAGAACTCTCTCCTTGCATTTCTTAATTAAACTAATTACTTCTAATGCTGTCCTGCTACTGTAACATGTCACTACCTCTAGGTTCTTAGCACTGACATGGTACAAGAGTCTGCAATCTGAATATACAGTGTGCAGTCAGTAAACACTCTTACTGATAAGCTGATTTGCATGCATCTCAAATGCCATGACTTAAAGTAGCATTTTTTCCTATCTCATGGAAGTTTAAATATCTTCAAAATGGTGTGTTGTTTCTCTGAAAAGAGAAAACAGTAGTTTAATTCTTAATGCTTGTTAGTTCTGTAGCAGAGCTTAGGTTTTCCATCAAAGCTCTTCTTACCTTTTCTCTAATCTGTTGTTCTGTTCACAGATAACCTGCTTACCTAATTTCTTGTCTGTGTCCAGAGAGGGTTTAAGACTTGCCAGTAAAATTGTATTGTGTGCCTTACCTTGAAGTTTTATGTATTTTCTACCCTTAAGGAGAGTTGCAGTAAAGGACAGTCTTCCTAATATGTAATGAATATCAACAAATTCTGGGTTTTTTTGTAGTCCAGAGGTAATAGGAAATTTGAGGGAGATTTGTTTTTAAGTCATTGTCTTCAACCACACACATAGGAAGCAGGCAACTGAGATATCTCAGAGGGCTTTTAACTTTCTGTGTGATGCAGGAACGTTGCTTGGTTTAGCTTCCAACATCCGTTTTCTGGACCAAAATTCTGTGAATTGTAACAAATACTAAAATGGGATTCCATTCTATCTATATCACGCTGGTGCTGTGTTTGTCAGGTGCAGTGGTTGGCTAAGGAAGTTCAATCCTATTGTTGCTTGAATGGTTTTCATGTCTGTTCTACAGGTTGTGTTTACTAACACAGAATATATGTGCCATAAATTTTAATAAGTTTGATTTGTCAGGAAAAGGAAAGGTAGCAGCTTCCTCATTAGCAAACTATGGCCAATGACCTTTCAGAAAGAATGACAGAGCTAATGGTAATTAAAAGAAATATTAGCTAATTAGATAATAAATAGAGTATTGTTAGACTGAGAAGTGATAGAAATCACAATTTTTGCCTTCATTGATTTCTCTAATTGGTTTATGGCAATTACAAGAAGTGAAGCTCCTAGAATTTCATTAATATTTATTCCTATTTTTTTCTAATTTGTTTATCCATTTTGTTTGTCCTAACTTTGTCCAGAGTAATGGAAAAAAAATTGAAATAATGTGGAAATCAATTGCTTTCTGCTAACTGTGATAGCTAGCCATTTGTGATGTCTGGAGTGCAGGACAGGATTTCAGATAAAGATGGCAGTTCTGAAATAAAGATCTGTCTGGTAAATGCAGTTTGTCCAGAGGTGTAGTGTAAAAGGAGAGAAGGTAGAAGCACTATCTTACCCCCTCTCCAGCTTTGCAGTGGAATCTAGGGATTATTAAGATGACGTGCTGAAAGAACAATTTGAGAGGTAAAAGAATTAAGAAAGGGCAATTATGGGAGGCATATGGAAGACCAGATGGTTGATGGGATTTTTGATGGTGTCAGTGAAAGCTCTGAATGGAGAATTCAGCTTAGGCTTGAAAGGACAATGCCATTTACTAAATTAGCAGGACGTATGGAAGGTACATGGTAAGATGAAAATGTTAGTACTGTGATGTCCCATGCACATGGACAATCAGGAACATTGAGTCTTTCCTTTTACAGTGCAGTAATGCAAACTGTTCAAATCTATGTGCTTCACAGATTAAATCAATGATTTTGTCCAGTGAGTATGAAATAATGAATATTTTTAATCTTATAAGATCTAGTCTGGTAGCTCTTCAGCAGTTTACCAGACTTATAGAGCAGAAAGTTAGATTATTCAGTCTCTTGCAATAGATCTGTGTGTTTTGGAGAAATCCTGCTTACTAGTGTGGCCCACTGCAATAAGTAAAAGTGGTCAGAGCTTCTAGTTCATCAGAGCTGGGAGAAACCGTAGTGCTGCACAAAGTCTGTGTTCTAATCAGGTGTCAGTTCTTGCAGATCTCTTGTTCCTTTTGGTAGATCTATGGGGTTCAACAACCAACTTTCTTTTTCATTATTTTTGATTATTCCCACAGAGCTTTGGGTGTTGTAACTTTGATTTTGAAATTAAAAACCATCTACCTGTACATCCTACTATCTTTATATAAAACATAAATATGAATGAGATTCTCACATTACACAGAATCTGTGCAGTGGGCACGTGCTTCAATTTGCAGGTTGAGTGACTGCAGCTGAAGGCTTGGGCTGCTTGCTGAGGGCCTTCTGAAGATCTTTTTCACACTTTCAGTGTTAGATAATACGTTTCACTGGAGGAGGGTGGCATCAAATAAGAGTGGTTCTATCCACCAACAGCTCATGATGCCTTCAGAGAGGTGATGAAGAGATTTGCAGTGGTGGAGTGAGCTGGAGACAAGTGTCAGTGATCACAAGACTCAGGTGCCTAAGGGCTGGAAGAAATCTGGGGAAGAGGGACATCTGAAGTGTCCTGGTACAAAGAGGCTTATGGATGCTTTTCTAGCTGACCCACTTCAATTCAGTGGCTTGCTTCTTCAAATTGTGCATGTCCAAATTGTGCATTCTTTTCCTTTCAGTCTTGATCTGAAAGCACCACCTGTGCTATAGCTTTGAATCCTAAACAGGCTGCGTTGCAATGGCTTTTGAGGAAACTCCTGAGTGCCAGTCCTGTCATCCTAAAATGAGAACTGAAAATGTTCTTGGATTAAAGGTTAAAGCAGTTCTTTCTGACTGTGATCACAACTAATAAGTTTTGGAGAATCCAGTTTCTGAAGTGTCTGAGAAACTCTCAATTTACAGCTGAGTTTCTTAAGAGGTCATGATGTGCCTAGTCTTTACTGTTCTGGCTGACTTGTGGTAAATGGATAGATGTTTTTACCTGGGCATATTTTGGGAGCTGTGAAATTGGTGGTGTTTGTTGAACATTTTGACCTAAGTAAATTCAAAATATTACTAATAAATTAGATTTGTGAGTGAGACAAAGTTATTTGGTGGTGTTCAAATTTACCTAGATTTTTCTTCTATATCCATCCAGTGTATTTACATACTTGTTAATCCTTTGCAAAACAGAAATATGCTTTACTATCTTAAAGTCAAGAAGAAATGACTTGTAGAAAATTTGCCCCTACTTATGTATTCTCTTACACTTTGGATTTAATTTCACCTCTTTACAGTAATAGAATGCAAGCTAATATATTTCTCTCTTATTTTATAGTTTGGGAACACATGCTACTGCAATTCAGTTCTTCAGGCACTTTATTTTTGTCGACCATTTCGAGACAAAGTCTTAGCATACAAGAGTCAACCAAGAAAAAAAGAAAATCTCCTTACATGCTTAGCTGATCTCTTTCACAGTATAGCCACCCAGAAGAAAAAAGTGGGAGTCATACCTCCAAAGAAATTTATAACAAGGTTACGAAAAGAAAATGGTAACTTTTTTTCTTGTGTAATATTCATAGCAATTCTGATTTCATTCTGAGGTTGTGATAGTGGAATACCTATGTGTTTGTTACACGTAGAAAGTGTTCTTGGTGCTGCAGTATAAAGAACAGGTGACGCTACAGTAAGGGTGTAACCCTGGACCTGTTCTGGGGGAGAGTGCTTGTCTCTCTCTCTTCATGTGGAACTGAGTGTGTTGTCAGTGGCTGCTTATGAACTTGCTTGCTAATTTTGCCTCTCTGTGAATTGTATTTTTCACCATAAAACTTTTGTTCTGTGTTTAAAAAAAAAAACATTACTGTCTGAATGCAGGAATCAGTCTCCCAGACTTAAGGAGTGGAAAGGATGTTAAGACTTCCCCGTAAGAATCTAGCTTAAATATCCTCCAGTTTTAAAATACATTTTGAATTTATGCAATGCTTTCCTTAACCTACTTTTTAAAGAGATAATGAACTTTAAAATCACTAAGTAGTTTTGGCTAATTTTTTTTTTTTTAGTGTAATTGATATCCTAAATATCAATCAACAGATTTCCAGAAATTTTTAACATTTCTTGTTTCTTATCTGCAGGGATGATTGGTCAAAATGTTCTAGAAAATATTTGGAATCCTTGTAATCTACTACTAAATTTGGATACCCTTCTATAAAAATATGTTGTTTTTCTAAAA
The DNA here is from genome assembly GCA_013399015.1 of Galbula dea. Lineage (NCBI taxonomy): Eukaryota > Metazoa > Chordata > Aves > Piciformes > Galbulidae > Galbula > Galbula dea. The sequence continues at coordinate 133,682 of VWZX01001347.1, read as the reverse complement.
AATAACCACTTGTGCTACTTAACCTATCCAAATGATTTAACTTAGTATCAAATTCTCCCTGCTTTGCTAATAACTCAGAGTTGGGTTTTTTTTCTATTTGAAGTTTACTCCTGGATGCCATCAGGTGAATGATAAGAAATTCTGTGTAGTCCCTGTATGCACTTCAAAACTTAAGCCTCCCTAAGTATCTTTTTCGTTCATCTCCCAGTCCTGGGAACTATCTGTCTGCTGAAGGCCAGTCTTTTTGTATGTTTCTTGGCCTTCAAGCAAATTGCAGGTTATAATGAATTGAAGTAATTGCACATTAAAAGACTTATATTAGCCACTGATTTATGATGCTTTTCTAACTGGCAGATAAAATTTCCTTGTAACAGTTCCTGGGCAGAGGGATAAGAAGTAACTATTACTAAATCTGATTCAATGCTTTTATAGTTTTCTTAGCCCCATTCCTAATGTGAGGATTTTTAGCAGCAGAGGATTTCTTAGATTGATATCCCAGGGGAGTGCAGTAAAAGATGTTTTCAGAGTAGTACCGATTTAAACATAAACAAGAGAGTAGACTTGTATGAAAGAGAGTTTGACTTTGTTTCAGTCTGTATTGTTGCTGTACATCACAAACGTGTGCCAGTTGAATTGAATCCCTTTCCACTGCATTAATCCTAAAACTATTATGCTTAGAAATATTGACAAATAAGAACAGGAAGCAGAAAGCATAGTGAATCCCTTGTTATCTATTCAACGAGTCCACCAGTAATAAGAGTGCCACATACACCAGTCTCCAGAAGCAATAGTTCAGCTCTTGAAAGGTAAATCTGTTCATTACTTGCAGTCCTAATTTGAAACCTCTTTGATCTTATGTGACTAGAACTTCAGGCTAGTTTGACATGGCTTCTGCAAATACTGCCTTACTTAACAGGCTTTGAGAAAGAGAATAATTGTTTTAATAGTTATCTTTTGGCCTTAATCTTATTTCCATTGCTACTATTGATGACACTGTGCTTATGAAAGAGCAGCAGTGGATTTGAAACCCTAAAACTGAAAATAAATAAAGCAATGTTTTGAGAATTTATTTAAGTTCTTCCTGTGATAGAACATACAGATGATGAAACATTTCCTGTCATAAGTTCCCAGTTCATTCCTAGAAAATATCAAAATCTAGTGCCATTTGAGATGTCCTGTGTTGTCCAAGACATTGAACTAAGCTTGGCAGAGATTGCATAGCCTCTGTGGGAGATTCGAATCATCATGGACTGGCATCTGGAGGCTGGAAGGGATGAGCTATAACATTTCAAGTTGGCACCATATGTACACCTATGTTTAGGTAGTTGAATCATGCCCCAGTTTTCTTGCAGAATGGTTCTCTTCTGTTAGCTCTGATCAGCTGAGAGATTTCTGTGAATGTAATCTGACTTGCTCGCCTCTCTTCCCACCCCCTATATTTTTGTTTTAGTTTATGAAGTATGCATTTTGGGTTGGTGTTACATTGTCATGAATGATTCAAGATGTGAAATAAAGACTGGTTTTGAACTTTGACTACTTTTTAGTATTGCACTAACTGATTAATTAAAAAATCTTCTGTTGTTTTATCTTGTAGAGCTTTTTGATAACTACATGCAGCAAGATGCACACGAGTTCTTAAACTATCTATTGAATACAATAGCAGATATCTTGCAAGAGGAAAGGAAACAAGAGAAACACAACGGTCGCCTGCCGAACGGCAACATCGACAGCGAGAGTAACAGCCAGCCAGACCCAACCTGGGTTCATGAAATCTTTCAGGGGACTCTAACTAATGAAACCAGATGTCTTACATGTGAAACTGTAAGTCTGCATTTACTTTGTCAAATTAATTCTTCCATGTTTCAGACCTTCCTGTTTCATAATTAATCTCAACAGACTAACATACTAATCGGTTTCTGGTTTTCAGAAATCTTACGTTCATCTGAATGTTTGCATTTCTTCCTTGTTAGTGAGAACATTTCAGCAGCTAATGCATGAATTGTGGTAAAAGGCCTTTGGTCAGTGTTAGAAAAATGCCCAATTGAATTTTTGTCAGTATGATCATAATTAACTTCCAAATTTAGATTAGATCTAAACTGATGTATTCCTAAGAGCAATGAAGCCTGCTACTTGGGGATATGGAGTTCTTCTCAAATTTAAGGTCTTAATAAGTTAATGTTATTTACTTAGTCATACATTCCATTAAAAAATATTCTGAATCAGTTTCCACTGATTTCTAGTTTTTATATTTAAAGCCATGGAAATCAAGATACTATGGTAGGCTTTTGGCACTGAGACAGTAGACTGATATTCTCAAAGAACATCACTTAATGTGCAGGAAAAGAAATCCTTTCCTAAATGCTGTCCAGGGGTCCTAGATCCTAAGAGAAGAACTCCCTCTTTGAGTAAGCTATACTGAAATTTTCTTTGAGAATAGCTCTACAGTAAGACACAGCATGTATTTCAGAAAAATTTATTGATAAGCTGTCACTTACCAATAAATTTTCTGTCTTCTGCTCATTTAAGAGTATGAATCTAGCCAGGAAGAGGCTTCAAAATATTTGTGCTGCTTATTAGGGACATTATGATATGCAAATACATAACTTCCAGTTGGAGGACTCCTAGAGGAAGAGCAGAGATGAGAGCATGTTCAGCCGGTCAAGGGAGGTGATTCTGCTGCTCTACTCCACTCTGGTGGGGCTCTACCTGTAGTACTGTGTCCAGCTTTGGAGTTCTTAGCACAAGAAAGACATGAACCTCTTGGAGAAGGTCCAGAGGAGGGCCACAAAAATTATCAGAGGGTTGGAACACCTCTCCTGTGAGGAAAGGCCGAGAGGGTCAGGGTGGTTCAGTCTGGAAAAGAGAAAGTTCTAGCGAGACCTTATTGCAGCCTATCAATACTTAATGAGGCCTATAAAAAAGATAGAGACAGACTTTTGGCAAGGCTTGTTGTGACGGTACAAAGGGTAATGGCCTTAAACTAAAGGAGGGGAGACTTAGACTAGATATAAGGAAGAAATTTTTAACAGTGAGAGAGGTAGTTGATGCCCTATCTCTGGAAAGATTCAAGGTCAGGTTGGACAAAGCTCTGAGCAACCTGATCTAGTTAAAGCTGTCTCTGCTCATTGCAGCAGGGGTTGGACTAGATGACCTTTAAAGGTCCTTTCCAGCTCAAAAGCATTTTGTGATTTTTATGATTATATAGAATAATCCCAGTGATCCTATTCTTTTGAAAAGAGTGAAGTGTTGAAGGAACCTGGCATTAGTATTGTTGAGCTGAACTCTCACAGTATAATGACACCTGGTAATATATACCCCCTTACATACACACAGACACACTTCCCTTTTCCTGAACCAAACCAGAAACTGGCAAATCTCTGAAATGCAAAGGGCCCTTACAACATTTTTTAAAAGGCTGTTATAAGGTAAGAGATGCCTTCTGTCAATAGAAATTTGTACTGAAAAACAGAGGTAAATTAGTATAACTTGGTTTAGCTATAGTCTGTTGATTCTTTTTTTTGTGCAGATAAGCAGCAAAGATGAAGACTTCTTAGACCTTTCAGTTGATGTGGAGCAGAATACTTCAATCACTCATTGTTTAAGGTAAATGCTAAAATTTGATTATTTTTTTTTGTCTTTTGTCTGTTACCTAGGAAGCAGGAGGTAAATCTAAAATCTCACAAGCTTAGCAAATTTTAGCTTGTGTAGGCTGAAGAGTGTAAGATTGTGTTTATATGTATATTTCAGATAAGAAACTAATATCTGTAGCATTTCTTTTTTGTTTTTATTCAGGGGGTTCAGCAATACAGAAACTCTGTGCAGTGAGTACAAGTATTACTGTGAAGAATGTCGCAGTAAGCAAGAAGCACATAAAAGGTACCTGAGATTCAGGAAGGGAAAAAAAGTAACCCATGCATTCTGCCCTTCTCCTGCTTTTGGTTTTCTTTTTTTCATTTCCTAGCTCTGTTGCAGGCCATGGAGAAAATTGAGTCTACTTAGTAGAGTTTCCTACAGATTACTGTCAATCTAAGTTTAATGAGAAAAAGGGAAGGAAGTTGAGTTTTCAAAGGTTTTGTCCCCAGCCCTCAGTCTCTGAGGACTGCCTGTACAAACATGTTTCCTGACATTCTGAAAAATATGGTCTTAGTAGGCACAGCTGAAACCTGGGCAGTATAGTTGAGACTTTTGAGCTACATTTCAAGGTTGAAGGCAGTTTGAAAAATTCAGCACAGTGCTGATGTAAAGCAGTTGCCAAGAAGCAGAGTACTCTAGCTTGGTTGCTTTGTTAGTATGGGCAAATTTATTGCCTAGAGAGTGGAAGTCTGTGTTTGCTGCCAGGCCAGCTGTGGTTGGCTGATGAGGATTTGTAGTTCCTGATGCAAGATCTCAATACCTCAAACTAGGGAAGGGGACCAGTGAGCCCTCAGTAAAACTAGATGATCACTTTCTAGCTTTGACTGCCATAAGGTAATGCTGCAGTCTTTGTAGAAAATTACTGAACTACAGCACAGCATTATCTTGGTTAGGTAGCATGAGGTAGGGTGAGTAACAGTGGGTTATTTATATCCCTTGTCAGTATTAAATGAATGACTTGTATTAGTCCAAGTTTTCATATCATATGTAACAGTGGTGTAACAAAGCTTATTTTAAAAAGTTTGTGGGACTTGGCTAGTTTACTGAGAAATCCAACTGGAACAAGATCTCTGGAACAACTTTGTTGCAGTACCTCATCTGTATACCAAGTGGGATCTAGGTCTTGCTTTTGGAAACTTGGGAAAGCTATACATAGGTGTGTTTCAAAATTGAACTCTGTGCTATACAGCCACTGTGTCTAAATTATGTGAGATCATCATGACTGCTCTTATTATTACATATTATAGCTAATTATTTTACATACATTTAATACATTTACAGTTCTCTCAATTGATGAAATCCACCTTTAGTTTAGCAACACAGGATGTATGTGTTAAAAGCCAATTAGTTAAGCTTCTTTTAAAGCTTGCAAAACGTTTTAAAGACTTCAGTAAGACAGGTTTCCTGTTTGATACCAACTGAATGTTTTGGATGGATATTGGAAATAGCATTGGTTTTTTGGTTTGTTTTTTTCAGGATGAAAGTGAAAAAGCTGCCTATGATTCTGGCTCTCCATTTGAAGAGATTTAAATACATGGATCAGCTGCATCGATACACAAAGCTCTCTTACAGAGTCGTTTTTCCTTTAGAGCTTCGTTTATTTAACACCTCAGGAGATGCCACCAATCCTGACAGAATGTATGACCTTGTTGCTGTGGTAGTTCATTGTGGAAGGTAATAACTCTTTTTTTACATAAGAGATTTCTGTATAAGCATAATCATGTTTAAAAACAAAACAAAGCACCCAATATAACACAATTCTTAATAGCATTCAAAGACCTTTTAAAATAAAAGTTTCTTAGGAAAGAAAGCATTGTGGGAGATGTTACCAATCCTGACAGAACATATGGCTTTGTTGCTGTGGGAGTTCATTGTGGGAAGTGGTAACAGTTTGTTTCACATCACAGATCTTTGTATGAACTTAACTGTTTTAAAAAATACCCCACAAAACACACAATATGATAAATCTGCAATAATATTTAAAGATCATTAAGAAGAAAAAGATTCTTAGGGAGGAAAGGATTATAGAACAGATTCCTTTATAAAGCATTTCATTCAGGATGGTCTTTTTTTTTTAAAGTTTGAGAAACATTTTCTGAAATATATTCCTATATAATGAGTTTTGTTGATTATTTTGTTTCCTTGCTTTCAAAATATGGCTGTTAGATTTGTGTAGGGAAAATTCTGTCCATTTCTGACTCTTTCTGTCTCCCTCATTCAAGCTGCAGTCTTGGGAATTTACCCATTCTCAGAGCCATGGTAGGAGATGAACTCTGTTTTCACTGACTTATGTGATGTAGTACACAGATGTGTCTCTCACAGATGGCAACCTTCCCTCCCTGATCTAAACATAAAATTGTATGAGAGCTGTTAGCCAGCTGAGGTGGTTCCAGAACTGCTTTAACTAGTTGACCACTTTCAGTTGTAATTTCCAAAGTGCATTATTTCCTTAATTGAAATCTGATTAGAAATAGGACACTTTTAAAGGTTGGGGTTTTTTTTCTGTTATAATTATGGAGAAATTTCTTCTCTGCCATAGACTGAAAAGCTGTTCATTGTAACACTTTTAATTTAATTGTGAGCCCTTCTCATTGCTGTGAGGATTCTTGAGACTACTAAACTGACAGGTTTTGTTTACAGTGAACCAGTGAATACATTTGTATTTTCAATGCCTCTGCTGCCGATTCCTCATCTGAAGTTATAAACTGTTTTTAGCACAATATTAAATGTACAGATAAGTAAGGCCTTATTATGAAGACAACATAAGTGGAAGGGAAAAAAGTAAGGCATCCAAACAGAGACTGTAGTGATTGCCATTTTAATTACTGTTAAGTTTTGCTTTTCTAGAAGAAACGGGTTAGTGCAGTACACTTCTATTTACATATGTGTTACTCTCTGTGTTCTTTTCTAATTTTATTTTACAGTGGCCCTAACAGAGGACATTATATTGCAATAGTGAAGAGTCATGATTTTTGGTTGCTTTTTGATGATGATATTGTTGAGGTAAGCTCTGTGGAACCCTGGACTTCCCTCTCATACCGACCAGAGTGCACAGCCCTTCTTGTGTGTATGATTACTTAAAGCACAAGGACTAATGAAGTACAATGCTAATGAAGAGAGGGTTTGGTCCCAATCTCAGTGAGCAGTAACTGTGTATGCAGAGCTGCAGCTTACAATTTGACTGTACAATACTTTGAATTGCATTTTGGTTTTTATACTTCTTAAAAGAAGCTTATTTGCTTTGTATGTGGCTGCTGTTTTTCACCTTTGTTTACTAAACTGTTCCTGTGGCCAGAGGACATGGCAAATGAAGATATAGATAAATTGGGTTTACTGCATTTTTTTTCTAAAGGAATTTCTCAGAGCAAGCTGTTGGGTTGTGTTTTCTAGGAGCTTATGGTTTAGTTGAGTGAATCAGTCTGATAGTCTGTTTCATTGAGTACCCTGGCTTGTTTCAGACATATCAAAAGAGGAAGAAATTTCAGATTTTTGAAATTTCACCTTAAAATTTTCAAGTTAATCCCTTAAACAGGAGCCTTTTGTCTCTCATGCTGTTCTTGCTAAAATTAGCCATGCATCCAGGAATTTGTATTAGTGTCTTGGAACAGCAGAATTCCCTTCAGTTTTGACTTTGTCATCGTTCTTTTTCATCAGTTATCTTTTATTCTTTATTGAGAGAGAAAGCAGAAACTGCTGATATTTCTATATTACACCATCTCAGCTTTTTTGCATCTTCTGTCATCTTCCTTTTTTTCCCCCCTCATTGTCTGTTTTTTTTTCCTGACTTTATTTCAATTAATTAGATCTATAAAATGAATACTTTACCTTTTTTTTACAATAGACAAGAAATGCATAATTGAAAAGAAAAAAAAACAACAAACAAACAAGTGCAACAAGTATTGAACTTAGATTGTTAACTGGCAGGAAGAGTCAAGGGTATTGCAGAGTTCTTATCTCCAAGCCACATTATGGATGGTTTTTCACACAGGAAAGGACAAACATGGAAATACACAGAGCTGTTAGGAAAGTAAAAGGATTACCTCTGTGACTTATCAAGATACACAGCATATTAAAATGTCTCAGTAGGGTCAAAAGTTCACTTTTCTCCAGAGAAAACAGCTGTAGATGATCTCGTATCATTTCACAAACATCAGGGACAATCTCTCCAGTTCCAAAGCAGTAACACCTGGCAGCAATGCAATTTTTTTTATCTTTGCTCTTCTAAAGAAGAAGGAAGGAATCTTTTTGTTCTTAATCTGAAACATCTAATTGACTTGTAGGCCCGTGGCTCATGAAGTTCAGTAAGGTTCACTCCTTCCTGAGGGAGGTTTAATTCCAAATAAAATCTGCTTAAGTGAAGGGAAACCTTTTTTTCCACCTTTTTGTTGTTTGTAGCCTAATTGCCTTTCATTTAAAATGTGGCAAGAGTGCTGGCTTTCAATTTCATTTTCTGTTGTAGCCAAAAATTATGGCAATGGAAACCAGATAATTCTCTTTTCCACCTTTTCAACAGAAGTTTTTCATCTTTCCCCCAAAATCATGGTTTTACAGGAGGCTTTCCAAGCTAACAGGATCGCAAGCAAAAATTCAGTGTGAAAAACATAAAAAGCTAACCTTCATTCTCGGCCTTCTCCTTATTCTCCTCTGCACTTGATTGGTTTACACTGCTTAGATTCAGAAATGAAAGTTTGTACTTGAATTCTTCATATTGATATAAAATCTCAGTGGGGTTTTGTTGTCTTTAAAACTTTTCTGTGTGAAATTTCCAAAAGCAATGCACACTAAGATTGCACTCGTAATAGGTTCACTCAGTACGTAAGAATTTATGTATAAAATTCAGATAGCTGCTACCTTCTGTGCAGTTGATCACAGAGAGGAAACCAAAGTATCATAAGTTGAAGAATTGTTTGGATTTTATTACTTTATATAAGCATGTGGAAGTTATTTTTGTTTGACAGATTTTAGAGTGGAACTCAGTGTGACATGGATGCAAGGTATCCTAACTCTGACTTTTTGGGCTTTTACGTGCAGAAAATCGATGCGCAAGCTATCGAGGAATTCTACGGGTTGACTTCAGACATCTCCAAGAACTCTGAGTCTGGCTACATCCTCTTCTATCAGTCTCGGGACTGAGAGGGGGCGCTAGCGAAGAGACCTCGTTATGCCTCGCATCTTCTCTATCTTGCAACGGAGCAAGCACTGGAAAAAAGGAAAGCAGGGAGCTCCAGGGGCAGTAGCAAAGTTTGCACACAATGAAGCAAAGAGTTTGGGGTTCTTAAAACCTTTGTATCATTTTCATTTTATTTGCTCAGGTATCATGCTGACTACACATCTCCACTGCATCCCATAAGCAAAAAGAAAGATACCAGCCACTCTTGCAGGAGCTTTCTGCTAGGTAATACTATCTCTGTGGTCCTAATTCAAAGTCCATTAAGGTCACTTATGGACTTCAGTGGAATCTGAATCAGGTTCTAACTGCACTGCCAGATTGGTGCAATAGGAGCATTAGAAATCTATATTTTATACAGACTTTGTGTATAAAAGGTAAAGGACTCTTTCTGAACTTAGTTTCCTGCGCCTGAGGTTGAAAGGCTGGGGTTGGGAGGGTTAACATGCAAGAAGATATATCTGGGCCAAACACAGTTGCCTTCTTGATGGTGGGAGTTGAACTGAAGATACAAACTGGTGTCAGGGAGGCAAGTATGTTTTGCTTCTCTGAAGAAGCTTCCGTTATTTCTAATGTATGATCGGGAACAATCAGTCAAGATTATGGCTTTTAATCTCCCTATGGGGAAAGATTTGGTTTCTGATAGTTTACTTGTATTTATAAATTACTGTGACTTAGGACCTGGTGTATTGTCCTTTATTCCAACAAGGATTGGAAATTTTATACCTTGATTTGAATTAAAACAAATTATGCTTAAATGTCAAAGAAGAGCCAATATCAATTCTAAAAACAATGCCTGCAGTACCTGTAAAAAATGACTGATGCAGAAGAGAGATTTCCTTCTGGAGGAACTGGTATCTAAGTGAGGTACTATATTTAATTAAATTAGAATATCCTCTTTCCATTAATGAGTGGATAAAAAGGGATCAAGCTATTATGTAGAAGTATATGTATTCAAGAATGCACATTGTGTGAAAATGATGATGCAGTGATGGTATAGTGGTTTTGGTAGTTCTTTAATAATTTGTTAATGGTTCATACTCTAAGCAAATTAGAATGATTTGCATCAAAGTAAATTATTTTAAGAATATTATTCCCTCTCCTGAAACTGCATCCACTTCTGTTCCCGTGACATGGGTGACTATCTCAGAAACCAGTCAAGGTTTAAATTACTTCTGAGTAATAAGAAGAAAGAGACTTGGAATTTTTTGAGACTGAAGATAGCACATTAATAAAAGTAATAATACTTAAGGCCTGTACAGTGAAAATTTCTGAAACTAGGCAGTTTACCTAGGTTTAGGTTTATGAAACAGCATTAGGATTTAAATCTTGACAAAACAGCTGATGTGTAAGAAATGTGAACTATTGTGATTTGACATTCTTCCACTTCTCAGTACATTGTCTGACAGTTGCTGAATGTAATTTCTGGAAACTCATGGGATGTGCATTCCAGATTATGGCAATCAGGTCTTGGATGTCCTTGTCACTCCCTCTTCAGCTAGTGATTTTTACATTGTTGTAATTTTTTAACGTTATTTTATTGATACTGTTACAACTTTTAAAAAGAATGTTTCCTGTCTGCTGCTATAACTGACTATTTACTTACCTGTATCTTTTAGCTCAGGAAATGACTTCACCTATTCACTCAGTTGAACAAATCTTTAACAGGGTCACTAAAAAAGTTGGGCTATTTAGCAGCTGTCATACTGTAACAAATGGCTTTTGTAAAATGCAAAGTTTCTAAAGCCGTGGTTTGGTTAGAATTCT
>VWZX01001347.1:0-123107 GCA_013399015.1 Galbula dea | reverse complement strand
GGGGGGGTGTGTGTGTGTGCAGAAACCACAATTGGATTTTTCTTAAAGAATTCAAACCTTTTTTCAGCTTTCAGTGGGAAGGGGGTTAAGAGGTGAATCAGTTGGATAATGGCACATATTGGAAGGATGAAGTCCTGTGCATACTAAAGGTACAGTATTGTAAATGAACTGTCACAGTACTTTTTGCTAATTGAAAATAACTGGTCTCTTTTTTTTTTCCAGTGTTTTTGTTTGTTTGTTTGTTTCAGGGTTTTTTGTTGTTTTTTGTTTGGTTTGGGGTTTTTTTGGTGTAGTTGAAAGCTGAGGCTGGTTGCTAAGTATTTTATAACCTAACAAAATTTAAAACATTTTTGTTTTTTCACTGGTTTTACTCCTGCTATGTATTTTTATATGATACTGAATTTTATTTTGTATAGGTTTTTTGATATAGTATTGCAAATTCTATATTTGATTTTTCTTTTAGTGCAGCTGATACAGTTGTAAATTCTTAATGAAACTGATAGTAGAAACTACAACTTAGGAAAAAATGAACAGAGGCAGGGAAGTACAAAATGTAACTGGCTGGGATGTAAAACATTATAGGATTTTTTTCTTGGCTGTAATAGAGTGGGGATTGTGGGGAAAGTTGTCAGTTGTAAATGGTGGAAAATATTTGCTGTGTAACTATGTAAATGTTAATTGGGACTACAGTCCCTTATTTTGTATATTGGAGCAAAAAACTTCTATTAAATAAAGTATGTTCTCTAAAGGCAAGTACTGTATCCTTTGTGGAGCCCAAGTGGTCAGTCAGCTGCTTTTTGTGCTTTTCAGTGTTTCCAAATCTAAAAAAGTATCTGGAATTTCCTGGTTTAAGCTAACTGCCCTGAGCCATGGAGGCAGGAGTGTGTTTAAATACGCTGCATTGTATACCATTCTAGGTGTGCTGTTATGAAATTGGTTTGGTGGCAGCCTTGTGTTTGGTAGTGTACTTCTCTAGAATGAGTTTTTAGGTAAGTTGTTGGTTTCTGAGGTAGAGGAGAAGGGTGTGTTCTGAAATACTGTTCTTTCTTCCATTTACTGAAAAACAATGTCAACCTGGCTATAAAATATGCATCTGAGTTACTTGATTTCTTGGGTCAGCACTCTGTGGGAGGGAGAACAGAAGGAAAGAAAAATATGAGTGTTTAGAGCGCTAGCACGCAAGAGAGAGTGACCAAAGACTGAGAGTCCTGCATCAGCAGAAAAAGATACATCTGGTTACAGTATCCATGTATTATTTGGTATCAAGTATCAATTCTTCACTTGATGTATATGTTACTGTTTGTAGTGAATACAGGTTCTTAAAAGTTTTACAAACAGCTAATACCCTGCCATATTCGTAAATCTAACAACCACATCCTTAACTTTTCATTGCTTAGAAGTAGTGATTTTTAGGTGTTCAAGTACTTGTATGAATGGGTAAATCAAATTGTGATTTCTGAAGTTAGTCATAAATCAGATTTCTTATCTTTAGATGACATTCAGATGTTGGCATACAGTGATTTGATGCAGCTTCAGGTCTTCTACCATGCCCTTCGACATCTGCATAGGACAGGCTGATATAACTCAAGATCCACAGGAGAGGTGCATCCTTCTGGAGCAGCAGCTTGAAGCCAGGCAGGATGTCCTGGTGTGTTCCCTGTGTCTCTATCTCAGTGTTTCCAGAAGCACTATTGCATATGTGCTGTTTGGATCATATACAGATGAAAGTCTGGGTTGCTTGGTTACTTTTTTGTGATGATGTTTGTAAATTTAAAAACTGAAGTATCTGAGGCCTCTAATTTCCTAATTCCCATAGTAAAATTAAAGGAACTTTATCTTGTGTTATTTGTTCCAGTCTCTTAGCTGCAAGTTTAAGATGATCATGATAGAACGATCTTAAGTGTACAGTTAATGTCATAAACAGATCCTTATAACTTTCCTCATAACTTTCTTCATAACTGTTCATTCAAAATTAGTAGCTCTCCCTTAGTATACTAAACCTTTTAGATTATAAAAGAACAGAGATGAATTCTCTTGCACACAAAGCTTTGTGTGCTACGTATAGATGTGAAAAGGCGACTTCTTTTGTTCTATTTAACTGCTGACATTGTTCAATGACAGAATTCAGCTTGGGCTGAAAGATTGAGAATGGGGACTAATACACCAAAAACTGAGGATGCTAGGCAGGCTTAGGTGGTGGGTGGGTGGTTGGTTGGGTTGGGGGTTTTTTGGTCATTTTTGGGGTTTGGCTTGAGTTTTTGCCAAGTTGCTTGAGAGCAGTTATTTCAAACTGTATTCATAGATTAAACCAGCAGCACATGTATTTTTTGTTACCTTTGCCTGTAAGAGGAGAAAACTTCATCTCAGTGCCTGTTAATGTACAGTGGGCTGCAGTATTAGAGTGCACAGAACTTTTGTGACTTTTTTCTAAAAGTTTACATAAGCCAGATATGGTTTGTTTGCCTTCAAAGAGTGGCTGTACAGTCTAAGCTGTCCTTATTTCCCCTCATGTTTGTCTGGGTTGATTTTCAGTTAGCATGTCTTAGAAATTCAGTCTTTGTTACGTAATACGCACATTTTATGGCTTCTGCCTTTCTAAGACTTCAAAGCCCTCTAATCTCACACAGCATAGTGTGAGATGATTATAACATTAGTCTCTTTACTTGTGAACCTGCAAATACTCAATTATTACTGAAATTAATATTCTACGTAGTCTGCGTTCAAGGGTTGTTCGTTTCGCATCAGCTTTGCTTCTGATTGATTGTAATCAATGAACTATGCAAGTCAACTACCATACAAACAAACACAACCTTCATCTTCTAACTACAGAGATCTCAAAAACTCCACTTTCCAGTTTTAATGATAGAGTGTGGTGAGGCAGAAATAAACTTTCTTTGGTCTATATTAACAAATGGCTGTAAAATTGTCTGCCTCGTACCATTTTATTTTCTTTAAAGTGAGTTAACTTTCAGGCTAAACCTCAGAATCTCCTGATGCGGTCGATGTGAGAACTGGACAGAATCCCTGCTGGAGAACTTGTGTAAGAATAGGTTGGATATAGAAAGAGGATTGTTTGCAGACATCACTAATTTTGAAAGGAACTGAGTAGTATCTTCCAGTTTCTTTGCAAAAGTACAATTAAGTTGTATTCTTTCTTTCTCTCTAATGGCTTCTGATTGCTCCCTGCATAAGACATTGTAAGGGCTCAGAAAAGGGCAAGGCACTTTCTACCTAGCTCTTTGTACAGAACTCGCTTTGGCAGCATTAGAAAGCTTCAATTACTGAAGGATCATCAGTCATGCCCTTGATCTGCATTCTGCAGGTTATGTAATCCAGGAGAGAAAATGCACAGCAAGATCTGTCAGAGTAGGGAGAAGTAGCTTTGCCATTATTTATTAACACACCAGATATAAAAGCAGCATTTTCCTGAAAGACAAAATATCATGTTTAATGCAGATTTATGGTGTTTGGGGAACCTAGGGGGTGCTCAAACCATCCTGCCATTCTAGGCTTTTCTTGCTTACTGACAAGTCATGCCTATGCCTTTGTGTGTTTAATTTGCTGTTTAAGCCTATGTTTGAAATTTCCATCTATATACAAACTTGTTAGGATGATATGATTGCATTAATGAGTGCTTCTCCAGAAATGATTTACACATATATGTGAATCAAATGGAATATAATCTTCTAATGATCTGGTCTACAAAGCATTTTCAGCTGTTCACTAGGATTCATTTTTGGTTTTTTGTTGCTGAGTTTAAGTTAGAAAAAAATTGAAGATCTGCAAATATTTTATTAGCTTGCTGTATTATTAAGTGATTCAATATCCATGGATGCCTAAGAATCTCATGAGTGTTCAGTATTTGACTGTCATCACATCGTAATACATCAGCTGCTTTGAGCTGCGACCGTTAACGTTATTTCAGCTCCGTTTCACTAAATGTTGCTGTATTTTGATGGCTGCTTTAATCAGCTCTCATGAGATGTGCTAATGACATTCAGCTCAAGTTACATGCTTTCATGCATGCACATTTATTCGTGTTTCTAGAAGCTGATTATCCTACTGTTGTCACGTCAGTCTTCCCTCTGCATCTTTCATGTCACAGAGAAGACTGCTGATACGCAGCTACAGGCAGTGTTTGCTGAATGACTGGGCTGTATTTCAGAGATGACATCAATGTTTGAGATTTTTGCACTGAAAATATCTGAAGCTTTTTGTCATCCAAACCTCATGCCTCTCTGGTGGAAGTACTCTTCCATATCAAAAACTTTTACGGAGTCATGGGATTGAGCAGATAGAATGTTGGTAAACTCCTTTCTTCCTCTTTTTAAGGCAACTCTGAAAGGCAATCAGTGTTTCTCCCTAAGACTGTTACAGAACTAGAAATATATTGGAAAAAAAAATAAATATTTGCTTTGCTTTATAGAAAATACCCTACAGATGATTTTTCAGTTTGTCTGTAGTTCAGTGTGGAGGCTTGTACTGTTATGCAGAGGTCTATCAGAATGAGTAAAAGGTTATGTTAAGACCCATTAGGAGGTAGATACCAAGGAGGTATTGCCATGTTTGCTAATCTCAGTGTGCAAAAAATTTTGCAGAGCAGCCACCAAGAATCTGCAGGTAATATCTAGAGAAAAACTGCATTCAGCAGGACTGTAGTGGCTAAGTATAAGCAAGGTTCTGAGACTGGCCACTGCTCCTTCTCATTGCCTTTTTCGGGATAAGAGGGAAACCATTCTGAAGATAAAGTTTTGGCATATATAGGCTATGTATTCACTCATTGTTTTGGTGATAAAATTCTGGTAACTTTTTCTGAATTGCGGAGTTTTAGGGGGAGGGACTCCAGATTGAGATTGAGAAGTATGTTCTACACATATATCACAACTGAGTCCATCTGAGACTTGTGCCCTCTGCATTCAGACTAGAAGCACTCAGCATCTCCCTACCTGGGCTCAGCAGTAGGTTGCTTCTGCTGCAGATCCAAATCAGACCCCCAAACCCAACACCAGCATCTGGATTGTGACTCGTGAGGTTCCTCCTTTGAGGGCTACAGATTGGCAGACTCGGGGTAGTCTATATAACATGGGGTTACCCTTTGCCAAGGCCTAAGCAATGCTGCCTGCCACAGGGGACACTACTGCTGACTGTTTTCAGCCTGGAAACCCTTTCTCCTGTGCAGTGTTGTTTTGTACTATACAAAAGCTACATGCTTTAGCTCCAAGACTTCCTAACTGTCAGTGGTCTGCTTCTCGTATCTATCTGCGCTCTTGGCTTGGACAATCACATCAGCTTAATTTTCCTAACAAAGTCATAATACTTTTTTTCCTTCATCTCCATTTATGTCCAGTGTGAATGCTCTGCTTAAAATTTAGCAAGTTGTAAACTAAAAATGTTGGCAAGATTACTTCACTTCATTATCTCCTTCCTAAGCATATTTATCTTTGAAACATACCTGTAATGTCATCTGATGTACTTACTGTATCTGCTGCTAATAATATCATCATTTTTCTCATTTTCTAATTTTAAATTTGCACAGCTCATATCTATTTACATCTCCCAATGAGTTAGTGTGTTATCCTGAAGACCAGGTGATTGCCACCCTATACAGCATGAGTCCAGTAGGGCTGGGGCCCTACATGGTGTGGAAGGTCAATCATAGCAGTCATTATCTGTGGAGGAGATTAAACACTCAGTTGGAGACATTCATTACTGTTGAGCACAGATTAATACTTGTACTTAACATCCTTATACAATCACCATTGTGATAGCGATGGAAACTACATTATTTATTTGTGATGAAATGAGTTTAGTATTATTTCTAATTATTTTTTGTCTCCTGGAGTGGTGGTTTTCATCTGCCATGGAATTCCTCACTTTCAGCTCCACATATTGCATTGCCAGTTGGTTGTTCTGTCCTGCATGGTGGGCACATCAGGGTTTCCTGCTGCTGTAATTAAACCATGGTGGTGGAGGCTGGGGGCAATGCAGGGGTTTCAGGAAGGCAGCCACAGGGCTGAGCACTCTGGCTGCTCTGCTATGATGCCCAGCTTCAGGGCAGGGCAGCTTGCCCAAACAGCATCACCTGTGAAACCCAGTAGATGCCAGGTAAGGCAAGGAGGAAAGCTGCAATAAAACTGTGTGTTACCACTGCTTTTCTTTATACAGCTGGCTGCTGCTGAGTTTAACAGCAGCCCTTTCTCATCTCTTCTGTAAAAACGAACCAAGCTTGCTAGAGGTCCGCATTCTGCCTGATAAAGAGCACGGGACCAGCACTGAGAATTTCTGGGTTTCCGTCAACAAGCAGTGGGTGGATGCAAGATAGACCCCTGAAAGGTTGTGCTTCTGAGGGGAAGGGAGTTGTTACCATCCTTTCAAACAACGCTCCAGTTTAACACACTGGTTTTCGATGAAAGGAGATGGCGTTTTCCTGCTCACCTGCGGAGCAGAGCTTGCTCACAGGATGCTGCTATTCCTGCCCCAGGCGGCAGCTACCTGCTTCTGCGGTCGCTCCCCTAGGACCGCTAAACGCTGCCTTGGGGCGCATGGCTCCCAGCACCCTCCGCCTCCCTTTTCCTTGTCCAAGTACCCGCTGTTGTTCCCCCAAGGGAGGCGAACAGCTTGGCAGCAGCACAAAAAAACCGCAACAAACTCTCGAGGAAGGGTTTTATAAACACTGCACTAATTCTTTACAGAACGGCATGGGGCTGTAATCAGGAGTAATACGAGGAGGTGCAGTTCCAACATGCTGGTAATTAAGTACTAAAAACCTGAGCACAGTTATCAGCACCTCTCTCTCTTTCCAGTGATAATTCAAAATGTGGTATTCCTCTCCTGATAAATCCCCCTTGATGAATAAATAAAGTGACATTTGGTTATAATCACCTAAAGTTATGGCAAAACTCATTCACTTGAAGCTGTTACAAGTCTAAGAACAGTCTCTGGCAAAGTCAAGAGGACTCATTCCAATTACACTGAAACATGAAAATATATTGCTATCTTTTTTTATAAACAGTTACTGAAATTGCACTTGTTATTTCCCCACAGCCACTGGCAGTGGCGCCGCTTCCGAGCTTGGCTGGGCTCCAGCCCCAGCCTGGGCTGTGTGCCTGCCATGGCTTGTTTGGGAAATCAGCTCCCAAGCTGTAATTTATTCCTCCAGCTGGTGCCTGTGCAGTGTTACTGTAGGGATGTGCTAATTACCTGGTACTAATTCAAGCAGAGACAAGCACACCACACTTTCTAATTTGTAGGTAGGATGAAGATGTTGGACCTACCTCTAACAGCCTTTGGTTTGCTTTGGTTGTTGTTGCACTGAGCAAAGCACAGCTTGACAGGGACTTTGATATTTTAATTTTATTTCCTTTCTATCCCAGCTGAGAATAAATACACAAATGTTCCTCAGAGTCAGAAAGCTTCAACAGGTCAATCTTTAAAATTTCCTGTGAAGTAGATGTCATTTGAGGATTCATAGTAATACTTTATAGTGGTTTTGACAAGTCATGATGCAAAGGGTGCAGACAGTCCATATTTACTGCTGAAATCTTGGGGTAATGGAAGGTGGCTGCTTCTGCTTAGGAAATCTTCTATTTTCTAGATCACACTTTTATTTTGTGTGTTTCTAAAGGCAAAGGACATGCACTGAGTGCCAGGCCATGGAGAGGGAGCTGCTGGGTGGCACTGAAATTGGCACTAGGTCTGTCTGCAAGGTGGTGGACATGCTTGGGAGGCTCTTGGTCCTTGGTTGCTCTTGTGCCCCAAACCCCAGGGATGTCTCCTTGATATCACTGCCCTCTCAAGCTCTTCAAATAGTTCAGGGTTTTATTACAGCACTTCCCTTGTACAAAGAAGACTATGCATTCTTTTAGGCTGAGTCTCATTTTATTTCCATCACAGTTTGCATTTTCCATTAAAGAAATAATTTTCCTCCAATAGCTTTATCAAAACACACGTCAGCGCTCAGTTTTGCGGATTATTTATAGTCCTTCATTACATTCATGCTGGGTCTTTTCTGAGAAGCTTCCATTAGGGGCCCTAAAACCTCAGCACAGAGAAAGTGGTCAGAGGTGGGGCAGGGTTAAATACTGGCAGAATGTTTTTATTCTAGGTATGACATGGTAACCCTGGTACCAGTGCTAAGGTCTTTTAGTCTGGTCAATCTGCCTTGCAGTGCTCTGCTGGTGTGTAGCTCTCTTAGAAACATCCTGTCAGCTGAGTCACAGGAACCTAGGATCCAAGCACTGAATTGCCTTGGGCTTGCCACCTTCCCGGGTCCTGCGTCCACCACCAATGCTTTCTGGCACCCAGAGGAGTCAGTATGTCAGTGCCATCAGCACTGGGACAGCTGTGAGGAAAAACTCTCCAGCAATATCAGTATTTTCTTGTGCAATCTGTAATGTTCAGGACAGCACCTACCATGCTACTGGTCTGAAAATGCAAGTGAAAGTTCACAGAAATATTGACTAGTTTGGGTTTGAAGAGACCTTTGAAGATCATCTAGTTCATGCCAGGCCATGGGCAGGGGCATCTTCCACTAGATCAGACCAGGTTGCTTAGAGCCCTATCCAAACTGATCTTGAACTCTTCCAGGGATGGGGCATCCAAAACTTCTCTAAGCAACCTGTTCCAATGGCTCACCACCCCCACTATAAAAAAAAAAAAAAAAAAAAAATCACTCCTTTTGTTCATTGTAATTCTTCCAGTTTAAAACTGCTGCCCCTTGTTCTGTCACTATAGGCCCTGGTAAATGTTGTATCCCCTTCATCATCTGCTGTACGTGGTATGTGTGTATGGAGCCATGATCCCTCCTACACACACACCAAAGTCAGTCTCCATCTCTGGTTCAGGTGGGGAAGGACCAGGAGGTAGTAGCTGGAAGTTGTAGCAGCTTCCACAAGCACTACCCTGTGGGTGCTTGTCTGAGGCTGGCCTGCAGCAAAGATGCTGGGGCATCACAAACATGCCTTGTGCCTACAGACGTGGTGAGAAGTTGCATTTTGTTGCTTTTCTCCTCAACAAATTGTATGTAGGTGGAACCAATTATATGTAATGTACTTCAGCTTCCCAAATGCAAAGCATAGGAGGCTAAAATGTGCCCCAGATTGACGTCAGCAGTATTTCAATTGTGTAGCTGAAGGCAGCATCCCTTTGATATCTATCACTATCTGTTTTGCTGATGTCATGGGTCTGTTTAGATGTCCATTTGTCTGTTTAGAGCTTTTAAAAACTGTATTTCAAGTAATGATTTTCACCAGCAGAACAAAAGAGAATTAGCAAAGACTGGGAAGGGGGGCGGGGGGGGGGGGGGGGGGGGGGGGGGGGGGGGGGTGCAGGGCACAGAGCTGTTTCAGGAATATAATGCTGTAGAAAATATTCCTTTGAGCATCCTGGGGCCAAAAAAACAAGCCCAGAGTCACATTCTTTGGTGGTGCGAAGTACATTGCTTACAAGCCAGTGGACTTTAACTACACTGGTGTCTCCCAGCTCTCAGGGTTTCAGGTAAAGGTTTTGCTTTCATAAGCACATCTATTCAGTAAGAAATGGTTTCTCAGCGTCTTTGGAAATGCCAGAGCTGTCTCAAAACTGCACAAGCAAATTCATTTCTGTTGCAGGCAGCAGGCAAGCAGTAGGGAGGGAGGAGTGTGAGGGCACATATTTGAGGGGATTGAGGGTGAGAAATAGCCTTCAGTGGGCAGGGTTGGGCTTTCCAGGTGCTGTTGGTAGGGTGCATCTCTCTTCACCCCATGCCACCTCCTCCCTCATCCTCTTGGGGAAGGGAGAATCCCACATTAGACTCTCCCAGGTCTTGGGTGCCAGAGCCACCCTTTCTGCCCATGCTGCTACCTCCAATTGCCTCACCAAAACAGCCCACAGGAAGAAGGGAAGGGATGTACAAGCAGTCAAGGAATGCAGCCCCCACACAGCAGCCTTTTCACAGGTAAATAGACACAGCATCTGTGAAGGGTGTGAAATGCAGCCTTTCGGCAGGTCTACGACCTTAAGCAAATGAACAGGAGTGCTTGGGATTGCCTGGCAGCTGGATGAAAGATGCACGCTTCTTGCTTGCCTGGAAGATACTATTAATTCAGACAAGGACAGAGATTTACATATGCTGCTTCTTCAGAAAACTCGTATCCACCAACTAATCAAGTGTAATTAGTAACTGGGGGCTTTAATGATGTTATTTGAAATAGATTGTTCTCTATGGATGATGACAATGTCAGTCTGTTCTCTGTATCATTTCCTTGAAAGCTCTAGCAAGTACCTCTGCCCTCCTGACAAGGACACTGCTTGAGTTTTGAAATGAGGAGCGAACCTGAGCACACAGGTAATTAGCTGAAAGTACATCTTATCCGTTCAAAAGCTGGTCCTACTAAAGCACACTCAGCCCACCACACTCAGGCCTTATAGGAAATACCCTAAGAGATCGCTGGGGAAAACTTGTTATGCAAAAACAACATGTACCAAACCCACTCAAATAAAAGGACATTCAAGCTCCTCAGAAGCGAGCAGCCGTCACCCAGAGGGCTGTCTACACCAACAGCTCCTGGCAGCCCCTGTTCCTCCCACTGCCCCTTGTTCCTTCTCAGAATCCCACAGACATCGAACAACACCATACCTAGTGTCCCTGCCCATCTCACCCCACCAGCACTATTTTCCCCAGCACTCCAATACCACCTGCCTCTGGATTCAGCCACTTCATCCACACTCCTGCCTAGACCCCAGGGCTCTCCTCTAATCCCTAACTGCAGCTCTGCTAACTGCAAGGATAGTTCACTCCTGCAGCAGCAACATTTGGGAGAGTTATGGGTGGTGGGGGAGAAGGTGCTGGTCTAGCGCCTGAGTCCAGCCATGTGGTGTGGAGACTGGAGCAGTGAGTGGACATGGGGGAATGAAGCTGTCCAGGGGGATGTGTCTGAACACAGCAGGCTCAGAGGAGGAGATGGGGGCTGCTGAGACCTCCCTGCCAAACAAGTGTAAACTGAGTTCTAGAAGATGCCCAAAGCTGCATGGAGTTCAAAAACAGCATGAGTACTCTGGACATGCCAATCACACCAGCCATCAGCCTTAGAGGTGCAAACATTTCTGCAGAAGCAGGTCCTCTGAAGCCACTAATGCTGCAAACCATGGTAGTTTCCCTTATTTAATGCTTGCAAATGGAGGGGAGCAATTTTCGATCAATCTGTTCCAAGTCTACCTGAATCTAACACCTACCCTGGAAAAGTCAGCACAGAGGTAGAGCTACACAATTAGACACAAATAAAACCTATAGACCATAGCAAACAAGGCCTATATAACGGAGAAAGGCTCAGCCTTGTCTCAAAGGACTGTCCTGAGCTGGGGAGCACCTCTCCATAAATGAGTAGGAGGGAGAGAGAAGTAAACTGCACTGGTGCAGATCAAGCAATGCCTCTCTGCCCTGTGTCTTTGAGGAAGTCACTGGCTGTGCTGTATTTCATCTTGGACAAGCATCTAGACATAAGCTTGCATTAGGTTTATTTTCTTTCTGTTTTGTTTCTTTCTCAGTCCCATCCAGAAAATGTACCTTGCCTGACTGATAAAAACCGCCACAAAGCACACCATGTTTGGTGTTAAATGCCGGCAGATTGTTCCTTCAGCCTCGCTTGAGCTGTCGTTACACATGAAAGCCAGCAAAGGATAAAGCAGTAATGAGCAAGGCAGCAGGATGATCAGTGGAGAAGGGATGCTGTGTGGCAGGGACTGTAGCATGAGAACCTCATTAGTCAGAGGGACAGTCATGCTGGGGTGACTCAGCTTGGGAAAATGTGCTTTTTTGATGACTTAATAAAAGGTTATTTAATTGTTGTTGTTGTGGGTTTTTTTAAATTTTATTTAAATAATTGCTACTACTGGCTCATTGCTAGTGAATGTCAAGGATGGAGGGAACATGATGGCACTAGCTTCTCTAGCAGACTTGTGGCTATCACTTCAAAGCATGCTCCACGTGGTGCCTGCCACCTGTAGCTTAGTCTCTCATTTATGCCATACCTATGATTGGCTTTACAATTTTGCAAAGTAGGTGCCATTTGAACTGAGTTTTCCCATGCTAGTGATCTGCCTTGAGCTCATTATTAGGAACAAGATAGTATTTCAGCTATTTACTAGAACTAAATTAGATGGAAATGCTTTACAGGCGACTATTTTGTACCTTACAGGACGTAACAGTAGAAGTTCTGAGCTCAAAATACCACCACAAATCACTAATGCTTTTGAAATTTATCAGCTTTTGCTTTCTCAGATCTCACATGTTCCCCAGAGACTTCTAATTCAACATCTCCACTGATGCTTTATGCCAGTGTTGAGCCTGCTCTGCCCTGGCACAGCCCTAGTGCAGTGGCCATCATGCACATAGGTCATCTCTAGGGGACAACTGCCCATGCTTCATCCACAAGTCAACGTCAGAGTAGGACTTCCTCAGCAATAGATTATTCCAGCTCCTAGGTGCTGTGGACAAGAGGCCAGAAAGCCTCTCAGTCCTCTACTTTTTATACTTCTCTCATTGGCACAGAGAAGCAAGGAGGGAAAGAAAGTGTCTTTGTTCGAATGCCAGAGAGAAACAAGTTCATCCAAGGATAAAAGGTATGGGGTGAGGAGGAGGAGGGCACTATGAGACAGACAGTCTGGAGACAGCAGGGGCAGAAGGGGTCAAGCTAGCGTGGGGGGGACAAGCAGATGAAGAACAGCCTGTAACCAGTACAGCACACTCCTTTCTTGAAGCCTGGAACACAACCCAGCACTGGCAGGTCTTCACATTCCTCTGCAAATAGCCATCTCTGCCATCAGCTGGTGGGGATGGTGTGGTGGTAGCAGTTAGGATACACAAGCACTGGCACGTGGACATCCCCCATGGGTTCTGCAGCAGCTTGGTGGCCACAAAGCCATGCAGTCAGCTGCCTCATCCCTGATGAAAGCCTGTGTGAGGTCCCTAGGGGTCAGCAGAAGGGAATTACTATTGGTACGTGCTCTGGAGAGGGAAGAAAGGCAGAAAAGAGAAGAGGGAGGAGGGTGTGCATACTAATGCTCTACAAACCCTCTGCCATGACAGAGAATTCATCACTGAAAATACTGACAGCACATAGCAAATGCCACTACCTATGCAACCTCCTTTCTGTTTCTCAGAGAGGAGGAATGATCCTTTCCCATTTTATATCTCATCTGAGTAACTCCATGCTTTAACTGGCAAACGCCAATGGCTCCAAGATCAGAGGCCTACACCACATCCCCTGCTGAGGTGGCTGGAAAATTCCTCAACCTCTCCATAAGTCATTCAAGACTTCAAGGGAGACAACCTGGGTCTGGTCTTCCTGTTTGTCCATGAAGACTCTTGTCTCAGGCTCTCAGTTTTCACAGCAATCTTCATATTCTAATTGCTAGCTACAACTCAATCAAACTAAGGTTATTTGTTCTCAGGCTTTTCAAAGTTTGGAGTACTTCACATACTATGTGAAGGACAATCTCTATGCTAATATACAATTCCCCACAGCAGCACAAGGCTGAGATTCAGAGTATGATTGACTTTTTTTATAGCTCATTCTCCTATTGCTTGTATTTGTAACACTGAATGTTTTTAGGGTTGTTACTGTATGTTAGCTTGAGTCGTTGCACCAGCCTGAAATTAAACAGCAGCAGCGTGTTGCCAATATTAAAAGTCTAAACTGAATGAGAGCTATGAATCTACTAATTCTGCTCTTGTTTTGTTTAAACTTAAGCCCAAATAGTTTCAAAGAGGACAAGAAATGCTTGTGAGGGCTGCAAAATTCAAACCTAAGCTGTATATCCACAGAGCTTTCTGGAAGATGGATTAGGCAGTGAATTCGGTTTATTTTCTATATAAAATGTAACTAAATAAAGCTATAAGAACATGCCCTAAGATAATTCCTCACTGGCAGAAAGACATATTATAACATCTATGGGCCTTCTCTTCAACAAGTTGAGGCTAATCTAGGTGTCTTTCAAGCAGGCTCTGCTTTATCTGGTGATAAAGGTCACTCTTGGGATGGTTGTGTCCTCCCAACCCCCCCACACCCCGCCAAGGGGCGCTTCGCTGCGGTGCCACATCGCCATCTGGTGGACAAGATCTGCTCTTTGCACTGCCCAGTCCCTCCCGTTCCTCGCTGCGCGAGCAGGGAGCTGGCATTACCCCGCAGCTCCCCGCCAGCCTCCACCACCCTCCAGATTTTATTGGTGAGCACAATGTCATACGGTATGGGATAGCCCTTTGGTCACCTGGGAGTCAGCTGTCCTGGCTGTGTACCACACCCAGTGTTTCATGCATCTCCATCCCACTCGCTGGTGGGGCAGCATGAGAACTAGGAAAGGGCTTAATGCTGTGTGAGAACTTCTCAACAGTAATGAAAACATCCCTGTGTTATCAACACTATTTTCAGCACAAATCCAAACCATGGCACCATACCAGCTACTATGAAGAAATGTAACTCTCCCAGCCAAATCCAGTACATTCTTCTGCAGATAACTCTGGGACTTGAGACCATCAGTAACATATAGCCCCGAGAACACATCACATGTCACCACTAACATCCCATGTTGTAACAGCAGTTAATATGACACATTCAGCTGTGTCATACGGATTGATGTTAAAGTATGGCAGCTTGTCAGCTCTGTCCATCAACCTGGAGAAAAATGTGACTTGGCCTTGGGTCCACACTAGTGCTGTTGCTTAGCAAGAAGGGATCTGGAACTACAAAATCTGGTCCACACTGATGTTCAAGCAGTTACCAACTGCTCTCTCACCCCTCAAGCCTGAAAAAAGTCAGAAACCTTGAAAAACCTTGACAAATAATGTCTTTGCTTACAGACCCTGCACAATGTTTCCTTCCATACAGGTGACTTGGAGAAAGGTTAGCAAGGAATTAGCAGTAACACAGCCAAAAGGCTCCTCTGGTGTAGATGAAGCTCCCCCAACAGAAAATTTGGCTGGAGCCGCTTCCTGCACAGTGCTGAGGAGTGCTTCTTTGAGAGCAGTAAGATTCCCATGTCCCCTGCTCCCTGTCTTACATATGCAGCACATCTTCAAAGTCAAATTAAACTCACTGCTGCCAGAGAGCAATTTTTCCCTTGTTTATATCAGGAATGACTGCAGCCTATTACAACTCATCCCTTCCCATTTCCATTAGAAACAGCCATTCATTTTCCTCGAGGTTGTACAAAACTCTCACTGTAGGTCCCATAGAAAGTAAGGCTCATTAGATGGAGGGAAACAGTCAGGACATGAGGAAGGGCTGAACTGGGGCTCACAAATCACGGAGTATAACCTTGTCCTGCCACACCTGTACAATCAGCTTCTTTTTTTTTTTTTTTAACCTGCAGAATAGTTAGGATAAGGGACCCCTTTTATTCTGCATCTTAATAAGGTCCCCAAGAAAAATAAAACAAACAAAAAAAGGTTGTGGAGGCATGGCCTGAAGCTCTCCTGGTAACAGCTAAACATTTGTGGAGAACTGCACTTGTGGGCTCTCCTTTCGGCAGCAGTGTGTCCCACCTCCCTGGGGTCAGCAGATCCTGCCACTCTGCCTCCCCTGCCTGCTGCACACACAAATGTGCCATTGGAAAAGTTATGAGTTTTTTATTGTCACTTGTGGAGTGAGATATTGACCCATCGAAGTGCTTATTCATTTCTGGTTATCTGATTGTCGCAATGTTTCCAAACTGCCAGTTGAAGGTAAGAGATAAACTCCAGCCAGCCTCAGACTGAAAGGCGCCTTTGACGTAGCTAGGTTTTTTTCATCAGGGGATGATATATTATTTATTGACCCACACAGGGTCACCTGGAAATACTTCATGCAAAGAATCGAAAAGAAGAGTAAATATAGAAATCAAAGGCCTGGAAGACCTCATTTTGCCAGTGGGACAATTCTTCTTTTCTTGTGTGGCCATGGCAGACCCAGACTTGCGGCTGGTGGCTCTGGTTCTCAGAAGGAAGATAGACTTCTGTTCCATCTGCCATTCCAAGAGGAACAAAAGCAGACCAAAGCAGGCAGCCACGTTATTTAGTTCTCAGAGAATTCCCTTCCTCTGTTTCCATAACCTCACTCTTAAACACCAGCTTCGAGATGGTAAGCAGAGATTCAGGAGCCAAACTGCTGAAGCCACTTGAAGGATGAATGACAGAGATCACCTTTGGGATGGCAGGGAGACTGCATCTTTGCTGAAGGAGATCAGGCAGGAGGGAGCCTTGCTGTTCTCTAAATTTCCCAGGCTTGCTCTTTAAAAACTAATCCAAATGCACTCCCGTGAAACAGCACTCGCATTGCAAAATGAAAAATAAGGCTTTTCCAAGGCTCAGGGGAGTTGTGTGTGTGCAGGGCATTGAGAGATAACAATTTTCTGAGCAAACCTTTGATATTAGCCTTTCAGCACATAATTTCAATGGAAAACAGGAGAGACATTCATCTGCTGAATGGAATATTTACCTCTTCCATTTTGCATCTCGCTTCACTGTTGCTATGGTCACATGTTGTTACGACTGGTTTTTATCAAAGAGAATCTCTTTGGAAGACTTTTCTAACCAACACATGCTGCCAGCTTTCTGGTTTGTGAATGTCTATTTACCTATTTAGCCTGCCTGATGATGGCATTTTTAAGGTCCCAGGGTATTTGGTTTCCAAGCACTCATAGAATTAACAGAGAAGTTCCCAGCATGATCATGATTTCCTGAAGTCAAAGACAAACTCACAGTAGGGAGGTTGGATTCTTTTGTGTGTGAGTGTTCATAATAAAATGTCTATTTCTGATAGAGAAAATACGTGAAAATCTTGGCTTCAATCAATCAGAGACCAAATATAATAGACTGGAGGAGATAATTCAGTGTAACCTGTCTGCTTGGATGCTTTCTGACAGAATTTAGTCTAGTCTGTTTTTTGAAGACCTCCAATTGGTCTTCTGTAGTCTAAATATGTATTCTACAGTTTTTTTGAGTTATCAGTGTGCTGTGAAAACAAAAAGCCTTGATTTCAAAAGCAAATTGCTCTGCAGCAAAGTCTTCCTGTGCACCAGACTGGGCGTAAGCAGTGAGGCCAGTGACTTCTCCACAGGAGCTGTTGGGCTATGTGATACATTTGTCCCTGTCCCTTGCACCCAGCCATCCTTCCAAAACCAAGATCTCAAGAAATGAAGGAAATGCACACTTGGGTCCCATCACAAACTGCAGGTGGGACATAGCAGCTGGATCTAGAGCCTGGAAAATATTCCCTTGTCCCATGGTTTTTACAGAGGACAGGTTACTTTTGTCCTACTGTTGGTGGCAATAGAGAATATGGTCACTGTACTTCGTGTAATGACCTGATGTTTGCCTGAAGATTCTTGTTGAAACTCTCAGTAGTCTTCCTCAAGAATGTCAAACTTTGCATACTATTTTGTGTAAATTTCATCCTTCTGCTTTCAGGCTATTTCTGCAGTCAGTTCAGATCATATGGCTTCCTAATCCCACCTCACAGGTGCTCCTCCTGGTTTGCTGACATAGGCCAGTTTTATAAGGATGCCCAGAATCATGCAATCAGAGAATCACAGCACGGTTTCTGCTGGAAGGGACCTTAGTGATCATCTAGTCCACCCCCCACCTTGCCATGGGCAGGGACATCTTCCACTAGATCAGGCTGCTCAAAGTTCCATCCAGCCTGACCTCAAACACCTCCAGGACATCCACAACTTCTCTGGACAACCTGTTCCAGAGTTTCATCACCTTCATAAAAAAAAGAATTTCTTCCTTATATCTAGCCTGAATCTACCCTCTTCTAGTTTAAAAACATTACTCCTTGTCCTACCAATGACCCTACTGAATGATACTTAATCAGAGAAGACTCATATTAGGCTTCTCTTCATGTGTCCTCCAAGACAGGAAGTTAATTGTTGGTAACCACTTATTACCCTACTTTGGTGTGAGCATGCAGAGCAGTTGAGCTGGCAGTGTCCCTTTCACATTGAGTCTAAAACTTAAGCTTAGTTCAGTCTGACCTGGCAGCAGGACAGAGCTTTCAAAGAAAATTTTGTCTGTATGAATGTGATGAAAGTGGATAACCAGACAGAGACAAGGACCCTTTTCAGTACCTTTGCTGAGCAAACATCTGTAGCTGAGCTCTTGGCTTGTCATATGCTGAGGAACCCACACAAGTGAGAGCTCTTATGAACCCTCTAGACAAAAGCAGAGTTGGAGCCAGTCATTATTGCTTTTGATGATGTAGTCAGTCACAAGGCAGGTCTGTAGGCAGACAGGTTTTGTGAGGCCCAGGGCCGAGTATAGCTCCTGAGGCAGCTTCAAATCTCTTTTACCACTGCTTCTTCTCCTTTGCTGGGGAGACCCTCAGCTCAGACAGGGTCAAAAGGAATGGAAAGTGGTGAATCTCACCCTGCAGAAAGGCAATGATGCTGATGGCTCAGTTGGCCAGGACACGTGGGATGCTGTGTAGCCGGCATTGCAAAACCAGCTCCATAGCTGTGTGTCTCTGCTCCTGAAGTGTCCATCTGACACCCAAGCGAATTAATAAGAACCACTTTATGGTCCAGGCTGTTCTCTGCCACTGATGAAGGCTAAGAGGCTGTGATTCCCCTTCAGACACAAGGTCTGGGCTCCATTCAGCTCAGCACGTCCTTGCCCACTGCAGTCTAGACGTGTTCAGCATTCATGCTGAGACACCATGTTGTGCCACCTGGACTGGCTGCAGCCAAGGCTTCCAAATCAGTGTTGCCATGGCAATCAGTGCTCCAACCTCATCCTTCCTGGTCATCCAGCATACAGCAGGTCTAACCTCCTTTGTCTCAGTCTTATCTCTCCTGCACTGTTCTCCATGGTGTACAAGCCTCCATGGTCTCAGCTGGACTCTCCACAGTAGCTGCTGTCACAGAAGCCCCCTTTCTATGGGGACTATCTACCCATCCTTGCTTTTTGTCGGACCGCTTTGCCACACTGCACTTGGCAGTTGCAGTGCTGCAGTAAGAGCTGTGCTGGGGCTGCTTGGGCACTACAGAGATTACCTCTGATTGTTTATATTAAACACTGGGATTGCAGAGCCAGCACAAGAGGCCAAACTCAAGTAGCTTTAATGATTGGGAGTTTTGTGCCCAGAGGTTTCTGCTAGGGTAAAATAATAATGGGGTTGCTGACATTTTGCTGGTGTTGCAAAGTATATTCTATCTCAGAGGAAATGGGAAAGGAAGAAAATAGCACCCAACTCTGCACTGCTGAGTTATTTGGCCAGAATCAGAGTAGTTTTATCTTGCCTGATACTAGTCACTGATCATCTGCTCCAAAAATCTGCCTGCCTCTGGGTGCCACCTCTGCCCTGTCTGTCATTGTGCGTAGATCTTTTGAAATCATGTGGATGAGAGAAACAGGTGATAGAGAGGCAAAGGTAAAATTGCATAGTGAGATACTCATGCTTCCCTTCCCTGGGGTGAGGGGATAAAAGGGGAACTTGAGGGGTTTGCATTCCTCCTCCCAATCCTTGGCATCCCAGGTGCAAGGAGCACAGCCAGACCCTTAACAGAGGGGCATCTGTGAGAGTGCAACTTAGTCCCATGTTCACTTTGCAATTAGCTGTGTGTAAATCAATCAGCTGGAGTATGATAGTCAGGGAGGAACCTGACCCAGTTCCTGAGCAGTTCTCAAAATATTTAGAAGAGCACTGGTAGACACTAAACCAGGATGGCACAAGGATGATGGTAAGAACGTGGGAGCGGCCTAACAACCCAGCCCAGCACCCTGTCTCCAGCAGATGGCTGAAGAGAGAAAAAAGCTACTCAGTCTCAAGGCTGTGTTAATGCCCATCTCCAATGGAGAAAAGAAGTGGCTCAAGGAAAAGTAGAAGGACCAAGCAAGCATGTTGAGGTGTTTCCATAAGATCTGTTCCATCACACATTAATCTACGGCTCAGGGGTCTCTGAGGCCTTTGCATCTAAGACATCTGGATTTCACCTCCCTGAGGATGTCCAAAACATATGTGAAACTGTGCATGTTTACCTTACAGCCATAATGTGCTCTCACACAGAGCATCACAGATTTAAACACTGTGCAGCTGTATGAATTCTGCACTGTATAAAAATAAATGTAATTTTGTTTTTCTTGAAACTGCAGCCTGATCATTTTCTGCAAGTCTCCTCAGCTCTTGTATTAAAAAGATGTTGACTTGTGATTGCTGCTTCATATCCTCCATGTCATTTGTAATTTATAACCCTCCAGCATATCCTCCCATCTGCTTTTTCAGCTAAGGAGTTCTCTCTACCTGTTTGGGTTTCCGTTTCTCCATGCACAGAAGCCTTCTGTACCTTTGATCACCTTTGTCAGCTTTCTCCATATCTTTCTATCCATAAGGCAGTATCTCCTGTCAACCTGTCTACAATGCTGTGTAAATGTTAAGTAAGGCTAATGTGTACCACATATTAAGCCAAAGGAAAATCTTTGGAGGAATATGAACCCCACAACACTGAGTCACATACTGACCATGTCCCTGTTCATAGGGGAGTAAATTCAGAAGAGATAGGCTATAGTGTAGACCAGAGTGGAAAGAAGGAGCATCTACAGGACCAGAGAGCAAGGAAATTTTCATCCCTACAGGGCCACATCATCCTGCCACAGCCTGAAATAACCAAAAAGGAACATAAAATTCTCTGTACTCACCACTGGAAAACACCTGCTGAATCCCCACAGGAAGATGTTTTAAGCACAAGAGGGATTAGAAACATCCTTAGAGTAACTAAACACATTTCTAGGGCTCCCCTGAATCAGGCACAGCAGATAAACCTGAGCCCAAGGGCTAAGCCACTCTACGATCTCCAGGTGTGTGTAATGAAATGCAAAGAGCCTGTGCTGGCAGTTACAGGTGAGTGCAGTATTTCACCTTAAATTCCCAGCAGGTTCTGTATTATACTAAGGAGAAGTCTCCAGGTGTGCAGATTTTGGGCTTAAG
Source organism: Galbula dea (assembly GCA_013399015.1). Classification (NCBI taxonomy): domain Eukaryota; kingdom Metazoa; phylum Chordata; class Aves; order Piciformes; family Galbulidae; genus Galbula; species Galbula dea. The sequence continues at coordinate 102,171 of VWZX01001347.1, read as the reverse complement.
GTCCATACAATGTGGCAGACTGGATCATAACATGGGGTCCTCCTAGGTTCTTAGCATGGTCGTTGGAGGAGTATCTTTCTCCTTTAATGGTTGTCATTGAAACATACCTGACTATAAAAGCTGACACTCTTCTATTCTCAAACCATAGCCCTTCTTTTACCTCCTATAGCTAGAAGGGGCATTTGCTGTCCAGCAGGGCTTTGCAGGCCTGCTGTACTAGTGCCACCACCATTAATGAACTGCAGATTGAGCCATCACAGCACCTTCCTCTAATGCTGTCCCTGATTTTACCTGCCCAGCTCTGCAGCTAGCACATGCTTTGAGGATGGTAGAGGTGTCAGTTCAGCCCCTGCCCAAACACATTTCAATCCACATCTCCATCTTGCCAGGAGAGGTCTGTATTGCCTGCTGTGTGGCTACTTGGGGTATATGAGAAGGAGAAAGAGTGCAAAAACCAGTCCCAGGTCATCTGAGCATTTGAAAAAGGGCTTTCCTAGGGAGTGATTCTTCTGCCCTGTTGCAGATGTCTCTGCTCCAGGCAGAACCCAGTTGTACACAGGTGGGACTGCTTCTTGTCATGCACTGCTGGAGGAGCTCCAAGGCCACTGGCTCAGACACAGACACTCATCTGGCCAGGGAAGCCCTTCCCCAGAGCCCCAGCAGACTGAATTTAAGGAAGGCAGCGGAAAAGATGACCATTGTTGATGCCTGGTAGGAATCAAGCCAGGGATACTGTTACTGGTCTGTGACCACCAGCTTTGCTCCCCTCTGTTCCATGTGCTGTTACTTTCTCCTTAGCTGCTTCCCTTACCGTGACACAGAGATCAGCTAAATTGAAAACTGTGTGGTTATGTCTTTATGTGATGAATATTGAGACTTAATGACAAGAGTGTAGGCACTGTCGCCTTGAAAATGTGTTGCTTAGAAGCAAATGAAGAGACTGAAAAATGCAAAATACAGGCAGCAAGAGAAAGCATGCCCTGCTATGAAAGGAAGAGAGAAGCTGAACTCATAGATCCCTCTCATCAGATACCATAAGGTTTAAAACCTTGCTTTTAGGAAGATCCCCAAATCATTTTTATTTGAGGGCATAACAGCCAGGTGCTATTATCAATAAATATTTTAATTGCAAAGTAGAAATCAATAAGTTACTGAAAGAAACAATTCAATAGTGTCTTCAGCTGCTTGGGGATTATCTTGGAAGGCTAGGGGAGAGATGTGGGATGGGTAAACATGGGACAGAGTCTGTCTGAGGCAGCATTAAATTTTTTTCCATGCTATTCTTGGATAATATTAAGAGGTTAGTGAAGAGTGTTTGAAACATCTGTTTGAGCTCCAGCAAAGAATGGAGTTCAGAATAGCTTAACCTTTCATAACAAACACTTCAAAGGTTCTCTGAGCTGCATGAAATGATTTTTACAAAACGTATGAACATTCATAGTGCTTTACATACTTAGTCTGTCATGTAAACACCAAGTAATTAATCTAAGTAACATCACAAAGCAAATTAAAACATTTGTCTTCTCAGAGAGAAGAGTCAAAAAACCAAACCAAAACAAAACACCAGCTGCCTAAGAGGATCCCTGTTTAACAGGGGAAAGTGTTACAGTGTTCAATGTGTTTTGCCAGAATAAAGACATTTCCTGATATTTCTGCTGCAGATGAGTGCAGAACAAATAAAAGGGTTGCATTACATTCATTTGGGAGGCTTGCTTTTCCCTCCAGTGTTACAACATCATCAGTGCATTTTTCGGAAGCATTGTTTTTTGTCAACTAGTGTAAGCACTTGGAAAGCTGGAGCCCTAATTCCGGTGATTGCTCCTTCAGCTATTGTCTTCCTTTTTCATATGCATACAAAAGCAGTCTTAAACAACCCTCACAAACATATTCTGATGCTGAAATTGGGTTCAGCTGCTTTTCTGTTCCTCTCCATCCTTTTTGCTAAGCTAAATGAAGTGGCCTTTCACAGGACTGAATCCATCCAGCCCAGCAATCACTAAGAGCTGGGCATTTATTTTGTTGCAGTTTTCCAATCTCTGTCATGAGCAAGAGCGTGTTAACAGGAGACCAGAGCTCTCACTGCCTCTGCAAAGGCACACCTGGGCTTTGGCAGAGCCTTACTTAGCTGAATAAAAGCTTAGAGGATGTAGCCATATAAGCTAATGTAAATACTATATAACAACTAATCTTCATTGTAGAGAAGGAAGTAATGCAGCTTTATGAGCAGGAAGGTCAAGGAATGTTATCTGCTTTTACTCAGGACTTTTGTGGTCTCCATCTACATTTTATCCATTTGTTTTTCTATTGACACTGGCTTGGGATAGAGGAAACTCATGCAAAAATAAGATTGCCAGTCAAGATCCTGCCAAAGGAAGGAAACGGTCATTGATTACAAGGAACCTGATTTGGCATCCCTGGCAGAGCTCCCTAGCAGAGTGGAGCCTCATGCTTGTCTAGGGCTGGCAGTGGGGTGTCTGCTGTAGCTTGTAAACTATCTAATATGACAATGCTTGGGCAATTTCAACTGCAAGAAGTAGTCAAAGTGGTTATGATCATTCAGAAGAGAGCTCATCTTGAACAAAAGCAGGGGTCTGTTTGCTGACCCCTTGAACAAAGTGAAACCAAGAAGGGTCTGAAGGGTATTCTATTCTCCACTGTGCTCTCATCATCTGGCCCCAGTGTTTCACTTTCTGGAATAGTTTTTTTTATATAATGGAGCATAGGGAGAGTGACAATAGGTACTTCTAATGATTCAGAACTCACAATGAGTGTTATTCTTTCTAACAACAGTTTGTCCATTTAACTACAAAACGCATTTAAGTGCCATTATAGATCCATCATATGAGTCTATATACAGACACACATAGGGTTATATACTAAGACTAATCAGTTTACAGAGCATTTTGGGGCTTTTTTTAAACACCTGTTTTGCAAAAGGTTATGATAGCATGCTTTGTAAAACATGGGGACAATTTCTACACTTTATGATTCTAAAACCTACAAGAAGAAATTAAGAACAAGGAAAAAAATTTCATGGGATCCACAAATAACTAGAAAGTTATTTTGCTTTGGAGATTAACAATTTAACTGATTGCCACTTGGTTTTAGGGTATGCAGTGACACGTAACACAACACAACACATAACACCACACTCAAGATCATAGGGTATCAATTCAGATCAGATTTGCAGATTCTACTCTCGGTCAGGGTGTCCAAAAGTTAAGAAAATTCCCACTGTCTCCTGTTTCAGATTTAGGTCTGTGAACCCAAGTATGGAATCTGGTCTTGCAGATTTCTTCATAACAGAAGTTAGAGAAATGCTAACTGGATCCCTTTTGCCTGTTTCTGCTCTTGGTTTTAAATGTAACAGTAGGGAATTCTCTGCTGATGCAGAGAAAACCAGAAACACCAGGCCATAATATGGGCTGAGTGAATACCCCACTAGGAGAGAGCCTTTGCCTCTGCAAAGGACTTTCTGGTCTTAGGGCAGACAAACTTTCCCACTGGCATATGCACATGATCATGGACACACACAGAGCTGGCCAAAGCCTCAGGGACTTTTGCCACCATCCTGTTAATAATTATCAAAGCAGAGCTGTATTCTTTGAGATCTCTGACCTGTTTTGCAGCCCTGAAGGGTTTATTGCAGCCAGCACAGCCTTGGCCGGTGTTTGGATTGCGTGCTGACAGGCAGCCAGCTGGCCATGGTTCAGAGCTCAGCGATATAGAGTGTTGCAGGACTGCCTGTTTGTGCCTCTTGGCCTCTTGGGAACATGGAGCAATCCTACTTCCATCAGCCAAGGGGGAGTGGGTGGCCTGAGGGATGCAGGGCGAGGAGGAAGGAGCCAGGTGACTTCTCCTTGGGTGATAATGAGGTCACGTAGATGTCGTGGTTGCAAGAACATGAATTCCAGACTGAAGAGCAGTCAGGTGAAAGGAGATGGTGCATGGAGTGCCTCTGCCTTCAGTGGGCTGCTTCAAACACATGAAAGCTCAGGCTCAAATCTTACTAGATTCACACATATAGAAAAGCCTTCTTCTAGAGGTCTTTTTTTAAGGACATTTATTTTTCTTTCTCTTTTTTTTCAGGACTTTGGAAGCTGTTCCTAAAGCCTTTGGTGATTTGATGAAGCCTCAAACTTCAGCAAGTTCATTCAATCTTTAATTCATTCAAGATTTTAAGTAGTGTCCTATTTCCTTTCTCCTAAATTATAAATAATATCATGTAGTATGTAATAACACACAGGAATCCTGGTATCAGCAGTAGCCAGGCCACTAACCAGGCAGGCTCATTTTCCCTCAAATTAACCAAACTCCTCTAGGAGATTGCAGAGAACGTAGGGGGTTCTATAGTGCCCTATCCTGGCTGATGAAGTTCAAACTTTGATGGGGCCAGAGCTGATCAAAGGTTTTTGTCTGATTCCAGGACACTAAGCCATTACAGAAAAGTGTGTACTGCAGTCAGAATGCTATCTACTGTAATCCTTCTTTCTTTGAAGCAAGGAAAGGTGTGACTTTTTCATGAGACCAGGAAAGGTCTCTATTGATTTTCTGTATGCGTGAAACAGCAGTACAATTTTGGGCCTCCCTTGCTGTCTCACACTCAAATCCCAAAGTTTTGCAGAAATGACAGTTCTGCGCAGGATGAAGCCACTTGGAACTAACTAGTATAAAGAAGGCTGTGCACTATTGACAAAAGGCTTTTCATCTGTTGCAGTCAGCTGTCTGGGTGCATATTCCTGAAAAACCTTTGAAATTCTGGGGGCTGAATAATTTTTGTTGTGTTTATCCATAATCTTCTTCAGCATTAGTCAGGAGTTTGCAGAAAGCAAATTTTACTCATGAAGTATAATGAACATAATTCACTTGTAGTTCAGCTCCATTTTACAACTACAGCACAGGCAGTCATCCTTAAGGTATAAAATATACATGTTCAGTAAAGGCTTATTTTACTGCAGTCAGTAAGATATGAAGGCAGTGTGCACCCAGGAGAGAACAATTTAGGGAAATTAAGAGTTGTTTCATGAAAGCAAGAATAAAGCTCACTTCCAGCAGCTCTCTGCTCTGTGGTTTCTCTGGTACCTAAGAAAAGACAGCATCTGTCCAGTGGGATCACAAAGGTTAGACACTCCAGTTGTTACTGGAGCTGTCTATAAAACTTGAAGACAGAGCTTCTTGATAAGTGGAAAGAGGCTGTTAATATGCACTAAGGGTGGTTGACAGCCATGCACTTCTCTGTGGGTTGTCTTTCTGAGGTCCTCCTGAAGGCCAGCAACCCTCCTGTCAGAGGCAGAATGTTTAGTTTACTCCTATGGGACAGAGAGGTGAAGTCTTTGTGAAAAAAATGTCTGGGGACACTTGTCCAATTCTGACAAGAGGACAGGGCTGATCTTTTCCAGTAACAGCCGGTCTCCTAATCTTCATCCTGTGCAACAGCAGAACAGAATGGCCACCATGTTCTCTTCAAGCTGGTGTCAGCACAGAGCTCTGCCTCCTCAGCAAAAGCCTTTGAATTCTGTGTTTAAATGAATCAGCCCCAAAAGCTTTTTAATCCCCAGCCTACCTGGTCTAACATTTGGTGGGACAACACACTGCCCTGATTAAATTTAAACACATTAAACATTTGCCCTTAGCTTTCACTAGTATTTGGCACAGAGTCCCTCTTGGCATGCAGCAAAGCAGAAGGCAATATAGGCTGCGCTGAACTTCTGAGGGTATAGGGAAAGCAGGTCTGCAATTTGATTGATGTAGATCTGTCTGGAGGCAATGATGCCGCTGGTACGTTTTATTAGTGGAGGGAATGGCACAGGATGCTGCATATGCTTTTCTCTGACCCCAAGAATGGCTCATTGTAAGTGTACGCCCCAGTACACAACATGCAGAGATGCACTCACATTTCTCCTGTATGTACCCAGCTTAGTTATTGTAACCACAGTGGTGGCTAAGGCCAAGAAGGTGACAAGAAATCCAGATTGCTCTCCAGGGCAGCCAGACATTACCTCCTTCCTAACATTTAAATGTGGCACTTTGAACAAGCAGCCTAAATGCACCTTATAGGGTAGAAACGTAGGACAGAGGCAAGGAAGAGTATGAAGGGTGTAAGGGCAGAAAGAAGGAGAAATGATACCAGAGACAAAGACTTGTCAGGATTACGAAGAGACAAAGAGCAAGAATAAGAACTATAGAAGTGGAAACGTCTGGAGAAGAGTGAAAGAAACAAAAGGAAGCATAAGAGTTAACTTTGATAGCAGTTGCCTTTGAACACAGAGAGAGAAGAGCTGAAAAGAACAGAGAAATGAGGAACAGATAGCAGAGCCTTCCATCCTCTCCTTTATAGGAGCCATAAAAATGCTTAGTCACACAGCACTTTCATTTTCCAAAACTGCCCGGTCATGGTGCAGAAAGCATTCGTGCTATGGCTGTGCAGTCTCATGCAGGATGCTTCTCATTCCTAGTGCAGGGTGCAGAGCTCTGGCAGGCACCTCTGCAGAATCTGCACCATAGCATCAGCACCACTCTTTCTTCTGTGGTCAGAAGATATGCTGCACGCACATGCAGCCTAGAATTTGTACCTATTTAAATTAAGTTTTCCAGACCTCTTGCTCTACATGCATCTCTTTGTGCATGTCTCGTCAGCAAGGTACACAGGATTTTTCATGCAGATACTTTAATGTGATGCTGTGGCCCCAACATCCATAGCTCCCCAGTGGAAGTCCCTGGTTGAAGTCATCCTGTCTGGAGGAGGAGGTTCCTGTCCTCCTCATTACCTTAGTTGATTCAAACCTTTTACTTCAAAGCTAAGAGCAAACCCTGGAATTGCAATTTTATGACCTATGGTCACCTTGAGAGCGCTGAGGCTCAACAAGAAGGCCACCCATGCAGGATGCTGGGCACTGATTTTGCACCAGTATGCACAAATTGCCATGTCTGTCACATTTCCCATAAACTACCACGCAACAGAGTAATTGCATTGCCTGTATCCCTCTGAGTGGCATTAGAGAACATGCAAACATTTTAAAGACTTTTTTTTTCTGGAGAATAACAAAACCTCATGCAGGGACAGTACAAGTTCACACAATTAAGACATGCTACAAAATGACAGTGGTTGATCAGTCAACTGATTAATTGCATCTGACTGCAGCAAGTACAGATTCTTCTGTCCTAAGTTTGCTAGCAAGGAAGAGAATTGGGTTGCGTAAATGAGGCACAGGCTAGCCAGTGCAACCAGTCACTTCACTAAGTCACCTTCTCTGGAGGCCACACAGCTCCCTCTCCTCCAGGGTACAGGACTGGAGGGAAAATACAGACAGCTCTCTGGCACCCCTGGAAACTTTATTCAGGAGTTTGCATGCAAATAAATACTTAGGATTAGAAGCATTTTGTATTTTTTTATCTGTTTCTAAAAAGTAACTGCTATTTTATCACCTAATTAAAGTGTATACTACTGTTTTATTACCAAATCTGAAATTTATTACTGTTGGTTTGTGGTTATACACAAGGGCTGAAGTAGTGCTTTATTACTATAAGCAACTGATAACACATAGCCAGTTAAGGTATCTTTGTATCTCTGTCCTGTTCAGAATTGTTCTGACACCGAGTTCTTGCTAGTACTGAACAATTGTTATTATTAGAGACTTCAGACTCCTGAAACAAGGTTGAATTAACAGGTGGAGAAGATGTGATTGCACCACCAAACTTGTAAGTACTTTGATTGGTAAACAATACAGTAATACTAATTAGAACATCAAAGCAGCTTATCTTATGGAGATTATATGTTAAAATAAATTTATAGCTGTAAACATATCTTGTTATGGTAGGGTATAGTTTGCATTATTTAAATTGCTTACAAGAAATAAATAAGCTTCTTTATGAAGTCAGATATCAGAAACAGCAGTGGTCTGCACACCAGCTTTGAGAATACATCATCACAGAAAACACAAACTAATAAAATAAAAAAATATAGCCAGGTGTTTTAGCAGATATTGTTTTGTGATTCTGAGTTCCAAGTAGTATTTCATGTGTTATTTTGCGTCTTTGCTGAAAAAAAGATCCCAAAGATACCTGGAATATGCATGAAAAATGTGGCTTCATGGCACCAAAGGGAGAAGGATTTGATCTTGGTGGTAACCAGAAGCAGGGCTTCGAGTTACAAACATGGACTACATTTTGTCATCTACTTTCCTGTTCATAGAGAAAATCAAGGTTTTGAATCCTCTGTGTAAAAAGCAACACTGTACCACATACAAAACTGATCCTAGCAGCATTTTTTTGCCCAACTGCATTCCCCAGTCCAAAACTGTTTCAAACAACAAGTACTACCCCAAGGAATGATTGACATTGTGCCCTGCATGGTACAGCTCTTTAACTTCCAGCTCAGGAAGATCATGGTTTTAACGTGGACATCTTGCTTCTGAAAAGGGCTCTGTGATGCTGAAGTTAGCAGAAATCACTGCTCAGCACTGGAGCATGATCATATTCTAGAGGCTTATGTGTCTCGGGGTAGACAGTGGAGACACCTCATTTTCTATTAGGGATTTAGTCTTCTGGAAAAAAAAGTGAAAGAAAACATACACACACAGAACATATAAGGCAGATCAGTTTGATTTCCTAATAAAGGAAGGAAGAGGCAGCAACTATGACAAGTCCAGAGTCATAGCTGCAGTAACTAAGGAGGTAGGAACAGAAAGTGGATTTCATGATTTCCCACCCTATGTCAGCTACAGGACCAAACCCAGAGGATCTCATAAAATTCATTATGAGAATTATGAAGAAAATTCATTATGAAGAACCAAAAATATTTCAGCTCAAACTTTCTTTTCTACCTTATTCTAGAAACAGTCTCACTGTCTGTTGATAGATAACTTTCTCTTTCCTTCTTCAATTAAAATTTTATTCAATTTCTCTCTTGCTCAGTTATAGTTTTATTCAATTCCTCTCCTCCTCTCTTCTCCTTCCTACCCTGCAACTGGAGAGTGGAAAGGCAAATGGTGAAGCCCAGTACCTTCCACACAAATTCAGCAGGCAGGAAGGTTGGTGAAAATTCCCTGCTCCCAGCTTTTATGGCAGGGCACAATCAGTGGCTTGTGTTTGCTTTTTAAACAAAGAAGCCTTGGAGTTAGAGGGAAGGTCTTCCCCAAGAAGCTGCTGACTCCTGAAACCCAATGTCCTGCTCCTTATCAGGCCAGTTTATGACAGGCTTCATAAATGTTTTATGAGTCCCCGATGACTACATCGCTGAGCAGGGTGGTGGCAGCTGCCTCCAACTTTGTGCATGCATTGTTGACAAAAGATCAAAGACCAGATTTACCACCCCGATAAGATCACATGGATAAGAATCCTGAACTGACTTTTTCCCTGCTTCCTGCACAGACAAGCACGTTGCAGGACTTATTGACAGAAGCTCAATCCTGAAAACCTTGTTTGGACAAAACTCCTATCAAATTCTACACTCCTCCCCCTAGGCTTAGTGGAGATTCTGTGTAATGGGCAGTGAAGTTTGAGATGGTTGTAGATTTAGAATGAGCCATCACTTAGACTGAAAAACCTTTTTCCAAGAGACCATGGAGAGAGGAGCACTGAGCAGACCACTGGTCTTGGTAGGGTCAGATTGATGGGAACCACCATACACTGTCAACTTTCCAACTTTTTAAAGCTCTGGTGCAGAAGGCCTCCCTCCAACCGTTGAAGAGGTCTATCTCACTCCTGTCTGTGCTCCTCTGGGCTGGGAGCTGATGACCAGTTGGCTCAGCCCAGTGGAGGCAGCAGCTGAGAACATGAACTACATGATAGATGCCAGCTAAACCTGTCACTCACAATGCATCTGATCTTACCACATCTGATTTTCTAACAGTTCAATCTCCAGGAAGGTCCTGTTAGTAGTTGTCCTGAAGAAGGAGATGTGTCTCCTGGGCATGTCCACCAGCACCTTCTGCCCAAGGAGCACTGACTTACAGGCTGGGCACTGTGGTCCCAGGACCTAAAGACTGCAAGGTGAGAGGGTCACTCACTGTCAGAAGTACGTTATACCTGCCATGATTTATAGTATTAGATGTGTTAGCAATCTAAAGAAAGCAGGCGATAAGCAGGGCTGCAGTGTGCAGTTCAGAACATAATTACAAGTCAGAAGAGTTGACTTCTGTTACTATTTTTCACTGTAAACTTTGAGTAATTGTAAAAAAAAAATAAGGCTAAAAATAAGATATTGTAGAAACACTGGGCTCAGTCATTCTGTGTTTATTCACTTTTTTAAGCAACACATGAGCAGAACAACTGTCTTCTGATGACACAGCGCATGCCTGCACCCTGAAGTTTGTTTCCCAGGAAGCCTGACTCCTCAGTCAAAAACGCCCAAGAACATGGGTTAGTGAGACCAAAGTATCCCAGAGCTCTGCCTTCAGAGCCACTTGACCAGCAGAAATAATGGCTCAAAGAAGAGGGTGACCCACAGCACTTGCAACACTGGCAACAGTATGAAGTACAGAGAGGTAAAGAAAGATCTAAATTTCCATCACCAGAGCCTACAGCAAATCAGAGAAAATCCCTGCCAGCCAACCTGGCCAGAGACTGGTATTCCTCTGCTTGGAGGGCAGGGAAAGACAATCTGAACTCATTAGTAAAGATTTAGATTTTCTCAAGCTGCTAAGCTGCAAACAACAGTTGGCCAAACACAGGACTCCTCCAGGCTCGAAGCATGCAGTTTGCTGGGAGCTGCTGTCTGGTTGGTGAGATACATTTTCTTCAGTCTCATGCAAAATCAAAGACTAAAAAAAGTGCAAGTTTAAGGACGTTTTCTTCAGTCTCTAATGCCAGAAGCTTGCTTCTCAAGAGCCCAAAGAAAGAAACTTCTGCTGAAAGGCAGAGCTTGGTGGCCGTGAAACAGCCCATCAAGTGGAGATGGTTGGGCTTTATGCCTTCTTTGTCAAAGTAACTCCAAAAAGTGATCAAGAGCCAAAAACCAAGCCTAGTGACCTGAAGTACCCAAGGGACTTGGCTTTTAAAAACAGCACATGGAAAATTAACATATATAATCTGTCATAGTTTTGCAGGAGGTAATAAGAACATATACTCTTTTATACTACAGGTCCTGTACTACAACATCAAGAAACAGAATGCAGAGAAGCAGCTGCTGGGGGACAAGGAGGAGGCTGAAAAAAATTTAAAGAAGCTAAACACCTTGTTTGGAACATTTTATTTTGCTCACAGCTCATCTTTAGATGACATTGATCATAAAATCATAACTTAAGTAATCTTTTGGCTTCCAGTTACTTAATCACCATGATTGTTTGCTGCTATGGGAAGTAAAGGTAAGACTGCCTGCGGTTTGGCAGTGCAGTTGCCATCCCTACACAAGCAGGGTCACCAATGGAGCAGAGAAGGTGGGGCCACCACCAGTCCCTGAGCCTGAGGCAGCTTGAAAAACAATGTCAGAGAGATCTACTGCTCCCCATGGACCCTGGGGCTCCGTCGTGCCCTGACGTTGCTTGGGTCTGCTTCTCCTGTGTGGTGTAAAATCTCGTTCCCAGGGGAAAGGCAGGGGGGAAGCAGTCCTGTCTGGGGACTGGCAACTCTGTCAGGTCTGGCCAAGGCAGGCAGCAGAGCCAGAGCAGAGCCAGCCAGCACTGCCTTTTATAGCCAGCACAGGCAGGTGGACGTGGATCTTTATCTTCTCCGAAATTGTTTTCTAAACATTATCAGCTCAGATTACTGTCCACAAATTTCACTCCAAAACTTGAGAGTAATAGGCTTTTACAATGCAGTAAAGAAAGATATTAACTGGTTCAGGGATTGACTAGACAACCATTTACACCACTCTTTTATCAATATTGCCATAATTTGACACTTCTGAATGGAGGAGGATTGTAAAGCGCCTGCAGACCCTGTAATACATGTTAAATGGAGATTAGTCTTACTGCTTAGTTTAAGCCCAGTAAAAGATAATTAAATTGACTGATGCAGCTGTAAATCTCACTTTTATCAAATCCTGGCTCTTTGTCCTTATAATTTTACAGCATCATTAATGTTGTTGTGACAATATCATTAATCTCCTCCTGCTGTTCAGAAAGAGAAAGGCAACCAGCAAACAGTATATAAATCTGCTCTCCTCTCAGTGGCGTTATCTTTTCTCCCTTCTTGACTCTCATATAATTTAGACACACATTTCATTCACAAGGTGATTTCAGAAGCAGAAAATGAATTGTAAAAATACCATACTCTTTCTTTCACTGCTGCTTGTATGAAATTTTTCTTTTTGTTTTGTTTTTTATTCCTTTTGTGAATCAAAAATCATTAGTAGTATTTCTTCAGTGTTCTTAATTTTTTGTTTTGTTTTGTTCTGTTTTATTTAACTCTTTATGTCAGCACCACAACAAGAGAGACTATCAGGCCTACAAATGCAGTTATGCTGCTGTTTTGGAAATATTGGGAACTCCAGCTTGTCATAATGGCAAATTTTTTTTATTTTTCCTGAGTTTATTAGACAGGAATGGTTGACATTTTTGCACTTCTGCTTTCCAAGTGAGGACTAGGACTCAGCTGGGCATAGGGAGCAGATGAACTGTCTTTATGGGGAACCTATACCTAACAATGCCATGTAAGAGATCCTGGTGTGGTAACTGGAGCCACTCAGCATGCAGAAGGCTTTGCACATTAATGGGGTTGAGCACTTAGTCACCCCTGGTTGTCCTAGTGTCTTCTGCCTACATGTGGGACTGCCAACCATCACCTGCCCAAACAGCGCCCAGGTAAGGCTCAGGGAACAGCACAGCCCAGGGACAGTTCCTGGTAGGCAGTGCGGATGTGACAGCAGTATTTTGAGGGCAGGAAACTTAACAATATGAACTCAGCCCTGCCATGCTACTTCCTCTGTGGACCTCAGGACTCACAATGGTCATATTTATATACTAGTCTAAATGAAGCCAGTGCATGTCCCAGATTCAGGCTCACCAAGGGGGAAGCTGTTCTGCTGGGCATAGCTACAGAAAGCTGGGATGGGGATAGGTATGGGGTGCTCCAAATTTCTATGATGGCATGAAGAACCAGCAGGATTTTAAGGTATGACTGATAAAAAGTCATTATAGAAGTGACCAAAATATCTGCCCTGGTGTTTCACAGCATTTACCAAATGCCTTAGGGAAACTCTGGAGGCATGCAGTCCTCATGACTGCCTGGGAGGTGTCACACTGCCTCACCACAGTATCTCAGCTTAGTGTTTCCCCAAAATTACTCCATTTTGTTTCCTCTGTGTGCTTCATGATTGCATATGAGCTGTACACCCTGAATTGTATGGGCTTTTAATTTCTAACCCACTTTCATCTCCAGGGGAGGGCTGATTGCCTTCCCCAGATGTAATCGTGGACACTGGGTCATGCGCCTTCACTGGGGCACACAGAATTCCCTTTCTTGATGTGAGGACAACAACATAATCCCACCTCAAACAACAGGAGACTTTAGATAAGTGAACTTCAGATAACCACTCTGTCTGTGTTTCTCAAGGTCAGCTGGCTCAGCAGGACTTTATCCACATAGTTTTACCTGAGAGATTTACCTGCAATCCAGGACTAAATCCCTTCAAAACTAGATTTCCATTCAGGCACTTCACCTTGGGTAGTGAGTCTCACATGACCAAAATTTTGTGGGGTCTTTCTAAAACAAAACCCAGCAAAGCCCCAGTAATCCAAATGCTGATTGAAGCCAAGTGGTTTCTCCTAAAAAGGAATATGAGCAGGCCATTTTCTCTGACTGTCTGTATATTCCTGGTTAATTCAAGGCTTGAGGCTGTCCCCTGGGACTAATGGATAGTCAGAATTGTCCTGCACTTGGCTGAAGTCAGTGGAACAAACTGAGTATTTTAGCTCACTGTTTATGTTTCAAAATGTATACACTGATTATGTAAAAAAATATTTTAGAGTTCACAATCTGTCATTTAAGTTACAGTGAAACCTAAATATAGTGCTTTAATCATCAGCAGCTATAATTTCACTTCAGTACTACTTTAAACTCCATGGTTTGAAAGTCCAAAAGATAAGAAGCACTTCTCAGCAATGCAAATAGACACAGAGCATGGGGTTCAGCTGGAGGCCATATCTTCAGCAAGGGCTGTCTTTACCTTTCTAGCTCCCAGGTAACTGAGAGGAAAAAACCCAAGAAGTTCCCTCCAGCCTCAGCCCTTTTAAATCTTTAGGGTGGGCAAGATTTGCCTCTCTGCAAAAAACCAGGGCAGCACCAGCATCTCTTTTCTGTGCTGACCACGCAGATGAGCAGTCAGGGCAGTCCAGAAGTGTTCCCTAAGCTCTGTAAAGTGGAGGAATTTATGGTGAGGGTACAAAAGGTAGCAATGGTCTGGAATGAAGGGGTTGTTGGAAGAAACACATAGTTTAGTTTGGGTATGCTGTGTTCTAGGCTTAGTTATAGTCTTATACAAGAGTATATAAAAGGAGATTAAATAGATACAGTTTTTTTCTAGGACCTGTGTAGTTGATGCCTGTCAGGTAGTGTTCTCCATGGTCATGAAGGATCCATCTTAGTAGATTGCCAGCTTCAGTCTTGCAAAATGTACATATGTAGTCTTAAGCTGGATGAGCTCTCTGAGAAAACAAGGGAGATAGGCATCTCCTGAGAACAGTTTGTCAGAGACCAGGTTTAATAACACCCCACAAGTGTTATCTGCTCTCTCCATTGACTACGCAGGCGGACATCTGGCTTGGACTAGATGTGTGACATAGTGTGGGTCCTGTCCAGTAAAGAAACAACCAGGAAAGAAAATTGCATAAGCAAAACACAAGGATGACTGTGCAGAGGTCCCATGTATGGTGCAGGCAGCTCCCTTTCTTCTGCTGCCTGACAGGGATTTTGGCCACTTGGACATGCCCTGGCTCCCACTGCCTGGGGCAGGATGGAAAGGGATGTCATGCAAGGCAGGTCAGCAGAACAGGAGATAGGCTTTTCCAAGCAAGGGGCTGGGTGTTCTCACAGGGCTCTTGATGCTCAGACCTATCCCAAAGCCAAGGGGGACTCTTCAGTAGAGCACCATGCCTGGCTTGTTTCACAGGCATCGTGACCTCAAAAATCATCTTATCCAGGTCAGCAGGTGCAGGTGATTAAAGGCCAAGGGCAGGGTTTTGCCAAAGTCCACCCTCTTATGGTGCACAAAGGTCTGAGGCCATGGCCAGGTGTCTCTGCTGCACCCAGAAGTGAGTCCTTGGGAGCTGTGGTCTGCCCTGGCTCCAGGCAGGCGGCAAGACCAGAGCCCTTGCTGCCCTGGAAAATGTTTATGACCAAGAAAAGTATTTTTCAAAACCTGCTATAAACCAAGCACCCAGCCACAGGACTGGGTCCTGATGGCACCAATGACGCTCAGAGCACAGTATTGCAGAAGCTGAAGCACCTCCAGTATCTGGTCCCAAACTACTGACTCAGATTATCTAGTTGCATAAATAGCAGAAGATACTGAGTGTTGTTACACCTCCATAAAAGGTGCACATTATTTGATTCTAAATATATTTAGTTCAAGTTGCTTCCTAACGATTAGCATTTGAAAGATGTCAACAATTTTCACTTTCTTTAAAGGAAGGGTGGTAGGCTTTTATAGCAGAGTATAAAGATATCAGCTGGGAAATCTACGGCCATCAGTGGCTTTATTTTTTTCCCCTTTATCTATTGATATAGCCCTAATTTGACACTTCTCTGTTGAAGAAGCTTGTAAAGAGACTGCTGACCCTGTAAAGCAAGTCGAATTTAGATTAGTCTTACAGCTTACTTAAATCCCAGTAAAGTGATAATTAAGTCCACTGTTGTGGTTGTAAACTCTCAAGTACCTGGAATTAGCTCTATTCCTACCACTGGCAATGTGGCTTCATTAGAGTTTATACTGCCCTCTGCCCCAGGGCCCCTGCAAATGTGGAGTGGAGGTGAGCATCTGGGTGGTCACACTGCCCAGATCCTGCAGCCTCATCTAGCCCATCCAGCCTTATGAAACACTGCATTGTTGCTGCCACAACTTTCTTCTGAGCTTGGCACAAGGCTGCTAAGATGATACTTATCTCTAAAGTCAAATCAGAAGTTATAATCTGGGTCAAAACCATCCAGTTAATCAGAGAGAAAAGAGCCCTGCCCTGCTGTTGGAGCAGACAACAAATAATTTTACATTATCGTTTCTTGACTTCTTCTTTTAAGCAGCATTATTAATTTGGGAACTGAAGCTATCGGACTTTGGCCAAGGTTTCATTATGTCTGTGACGAGCTCTGTAGCACTATAGAGCCCAGATGCACTTTGCTTGTATTGTCCATAGGTCAAATGTACTGCAGCTCCACAGGGATCGCACAGGATGACCTCAGCTCCAGAGGAGAAAGGTACGTGAGGAAGTAAGAGAGATGTATGTGGTTTATACAAGGACTGTGACACATACAGTGTTATTTCTAGGCAGTTGTTTAAAGTTACTGATATTAAAGACGGCACAAAAGAAATGCAAGTGTTATAAAAGGAAACCCACAACAGTGAAGGGAGCATTACCGGAGAAAGCTGCAGCCGGCAGGAAGGTGCTGCCACCCTCCGGGCAGCTCCCAGTGGCACCGGGAAATGTCCCTGACCACCAGCCTACCGACACCTTTCTCACTCGCACTCTTTATATAGTATATATAAAGAATATATATAGTGTTATAACCACTGAAAGCATACACTGTCCTGAAACGTACCACGGGGTTGGGTGCGGAGGGTGTACAGCGTCTTGGGAGCCATAGCAAAAGTATTAGAGGGGTGACTAAAACATGTTATTTTATAACTTCCAGGTAGTTATTTTGCTAGTCTGGTACTTTGAGTAGGAGGAGAAGGAGAGAGCTTAACAGCTGCCATAAAATCAGGGGCAAGGAGCTGTACTTGCCTTCTGGATCAGGGATGTGTCTCCATGCAGAGACTTGACCCCCTGCTATGCTGCTGCATCAGGGCTACATGGAAAACCACCTTGCCTTGAGCTTGTCCTTCCACTTCAGCCTCTCTGCAGGACATAATGGTCTTACTTCAGTGCTGTGGGGTGGCAGGACAGCGACCTTTCAGCAGCCCCATGATTCCCAGCTTCTGCCTTCAACCTTCCTGCACCTTTCTTATCTTCACCAGCGACCACCAAAGAGAAAAGCAGAGGATGTAAAACATCCCAGACAGAGATTTTAATGAGAGGAGGGAGCACAGCAAGGCACAAGTGCTCTCTTAAAGCAATCCAGAGTTAGACACTATCTCGTGCCATTTGAAGGTGTGATAAAATTCAATGCATTAGCCTTCCAAGACTTACTAGTGCATCTCCCTTTAGCTACCTTCAGAAACACTTTTTAAATATTGAAAATCCCACTGAGTCTTCACTATGAAACTTTAATGGACACAGATTCTCTGAGCCTGCTGAAAGGATTTCTCTGCAGCATATATTGCTGCATTTTGGCTAATATACTTGGCTTCTTTCTCCCCAGCACCTTTATTTTCAGCATCTTTCCTCTCTCTCAAGTGCTAGTTTTCCTCTTAATTTCATTTTCCATTTCCTCTTCTGTTTCTAGCCAGAATTAATCAAACTTTCTAGCCAGCCTTTTTTCTCTTCATTTGATTTGAGGCTAGATCTTTTCCATTTTGGCTTCTACTTCATATCATCTCTTCCCCGTGGCTTTATATGAGCACTTTTTCTTCTGCCTCTTTCTGGATTTCCATATTTTCTCTGACAACAAAGTTTGTAATGATTTGAAAGGATTAAAACGATTAGAGCAAATCATTCTCTGACAGATCACTGGAGGCCAGGAGAACATCTAGCCACTCAGTAAGATGTGACCAAACATAGACTGAACACAGGTTATGAGGAAAGTCTTTCATACATGGAAGTGACACTCCTTGTACCACACGTCAGTCATCTCATCTGAATTTGGCATCTGTCTCTGAGGGACTTGTTTGAAACCCCAGTAAGTGAAGCAAAAACTGCATGCAAAAGTAAAGCAAAAAGTCAAATTTGTTCACTTCATCCCTTCAGCAGTAAACATCTTGCCATCTTCCGGAAAGCAGAGCCTCAGAACACATAAAGGTTACTTGGGAAGACAAACTTTATAACCACAAATGTGCCCTTTTCCTCCTCCTTTTCTTGAGTTTTTACTGCAGCACATGATGCCATATGGCATGAAATAACCCTTTGGTCAGCCTAGCTCAGCTGTTTCAGCTGTGCCCCTTCCCAACTTTTTGCTGACCTCAAGTCTGCTTGCCGGTGAGGCAGAGTGGGGAAAAGATAAAAGCTCCACATATTGAAAGCTCTGCTCAGCAACAGCCAAAACAGTGGTGTATTATCAAAGCTGTTTCAGCTGCAAATCCAAAACTCAGCACTGTATGGGCTGCTATGGAGAAAATTAACCGCCTCTCAGCCAGGCCCAGTACAGGGAGTCAGCCAGGAGGTTCAGTATCTAGGAATGTATCTCTAGCTGACCTGTCCTCCAAGTTCCCATGACAGATCAGGGGATCTCCAGGGGCTGAAGCGACACTTGGAGGAAAAAAGAGCATGGGTCTGTGTAAGTCCTGTCTCACATCTGCCAGTCCCAAACAAATGCCTTGGAAACCCTTAGAAGCAAAGGGATGGTGTCATCATGCCTATGAAGATGCCTGCATCTCCTCTTGTGCCAGTTCCCATGCAGAGGCAGCTACATGAGGACTAAGGGTTGAATCCTTCTTAGTGCTTCATGGAAGGCAGTCTTGTCAGCCTGAAGGTACCTGGTAGGAGGCATCTGACAGAGCACCCAAAAACAACACCAAGGGAGATGTTCAACAAATTACCTTTAGACTCCATTGCACCTTTTAGATCCAGTTCTCTGCTCCTTGCACGCTCATTTCTAAGCATTCCTTAACTAGTCTTGGGGTTGTCCAGCCTGGAAAAGAGAAGGCTTCAAGGGGAC
The DNA here is from genome assembly GCA_013399015.1 of Galbula dea. NCBI lineage: Eukaryota > Metazoa > Chordata > Aves > Piciformes > Galbulidae > Galbula > Galbula dea. The sequence continues at coordinate 83,268 of VWZX01001347.1, read as the reverse complement.
CTTATAACAGGATATAGATGGAGACTGTTCAGCTCATTTTCAATGGTCTGGAGATTGAAGACAAAACACCAGCTTTCCTGCTGATATTTGTTTCCCTGACAGAAAGATAGCTTGGAATGGAGAGGCCCCACACCAGAAGGAGAAAAATCTGTTGTTATAGGAAAAAGTGGAAGGTCAAACCACAGAAACATTTCCTGGAGCATGGGGAACAGATGGATTTAAAAGACATGAAATTCCTTCTGAAAACTTTAATGGTGATTAAAAACTGATACCAGGAAGTTAGCCAAGACATGGGGTGGGAATGTAGAAGTGCCTCTTTCTTCCTTTTCAGTGATGAGGGAATCCAGAGCTAGACAACTGAGTTTAGGTCAGTTGCAACCTCCATGCAGCAGTTTGATACTTTCAGCCTATATGAGTCAAACCCTATAGAGTGGTGTAGAGACCTCAAAGGTCTAAATATCACAGACTTAGTGCTGGTGTGGACAGCATGATGTGGGAAATAGGAAGAGACCTGAGGTGGCTATGAAGGAGCTTTCTCCAGGGAAACCAGCCTTTCTTAGAGCCACTTCTCCTGGCAACCAGAATTGTGAAAAGCCATGGCATGCAGTAATATTAGAGCTTTGCAGTGTAAGACAGAGGCAAACAGACAGAAACATGAAAGCACCTCAGGTTTCATTAGAACAAGAGTTTTAAACAGAGATTGGCTTTTTTGCTAAGCTATCTTTTTTTTTCAGGCACTTCAAAGGCTCTGCCACTAGATGTAGCAAAAGCCCTCTTAAAAGTCGCATATATTTTGCTGTATTCCACTTTCAAAAGGGGAAACAGACTAAAACTCAACAAGGGAGATAAGGGTGACCTTAAATAGCGAGCAAAAATGTTCAGAAGAAATAGCACTGATGGCAAGCATGAAGGGCACAAAAGGTCACACCATTAAAAACAGAGATGCAAATCAGGTTGGATCATCATGTTTGAATGCTTCTTTCTTGGAAAACCCTCTGCACACCAAATTCTGCTCAGAAGTAAACCGAGCTTTTTTATTAAACCTGCACATGACAGGTAGCAAAGGGGAGTTCAGCAGCCACTGGTGTCAGTAGCTGAAATGCCAAGATGATTGGGAAGTGCAAGGGTGTATTAATGAGGTATTTCAGTTCTTCTGTGACCTGTGCTATACTCCAGAAGCAGGTACTTTTAGAGGCTAAAAATGCACTAATCAAATGTAATAAACCACGGTTTTTTTCATTTACTTAAAGGACTAAATTCTAAGACACTCCACAGAAGTGATCTGCATGAAAAAAACACAAATATCAAAACGAACCTTCAAGATTTTTCCTGTAAATAGAGGGTTGTTTAGACATTCTTAGTGTCAGAAACAGGATACTTAGGAAAAACGAAGCATCATAAGTTGACAGTACAATTAAGGATGCAGCTAAGGTTTCGCAACATCTGAATGTAATATTTCAGAAAGCATTTTATGATAGAGTGCAAGCAATTCGAAAACAAACCCTGAACACCAACATAAAATACATCTTTGCAGTGCCACCAAAGAAAGATGCAAATTGAACAGAGATTACTGAGAAATGATAAACACATCTGGGAACTTACTGGGAATTCAAAGCAGAAGTTGTCTTTACAAGGCAGATATGGTATATGGTGGGTAGAGTTCCTCCAGTCCCATGGGAGTGTGCACATCTGAGCAGGTAACCCAAAGCTGCTTTCACAGGCAGTAGATGGTCCATGATTCATCTTGTCCCAGAGCAGATATCCACAATGAGCTGACAAACCACATGCCAGAAGTGGTAATTTCTCCTCACTGAGCCAAGGAAGGAGCCTTGGCTGAGCAGCTCAGCTGCAGATTGCTCCATCACACAGATCTGGAGGGATCCAGGGGAGAAATACTATCTTATGTGTCCACTTAAGGTAAAACCGATTCAAACCAAAACAAATAAATAAAATCTGAAACATTAGCTAACAGAGTTTCATTATCCAGGAATTCACAGAGCCATGGCTATGAAGTGTACCACTGGAGCCCTGGAGCCAGGAGGCAAAGACAGGAGAAGCTGGTCCTAGCTGGATGTGTAGGGATGTATGTGCTGACCTGGTTGTGGCTAGGGCTTAGCTCATTCACCTTCTTCTTCTTATGGTAGGTTTTCCTAAAAGCAAACTCTATTTGAACCTTAAAATAACTTGCTTTGGTTTATGGTCTCCACTTGGTGAGACCTTTTTTCAGAGCATATCTTCCTAAAGGCATGACTCTTCAGTCCCTGCTTGCCCAGTGCTATGCAGGCTATGGCAAGGGGACAAGCTGCTTCTCAGCTACTTGCAAAGTGGGTGCTTTTAAAGAAAGTCTCAGAAGACAGCATGAGGATAAAGCACTACCACTAGCTGTGCATGGGGAGAGGAATTCAACTGAAGAGTGGAGTGACAACACATAACTCCATCACATCATAATTTATCAACAGCTGGTAAAAAAGGATGGTAGAAAAGGACTTCTGAGTAAAAGCAAATTGGGTATATAGATATCTTTCCCTAAACTCAGAAATAGAGGAGCGTCATGTTTCAGAGGACCGACAGGTCTGGATGTGCAGACTGAGGAAGAACAGAGAAAAAAGCAGTACTACAGCAGTACACTTCCCTGCAGCATAGGATGTAAAAAGAGATTCAAACATATTTCTCAAAGTCTCCCAGTAGGCAGGTAGCCCAGACTCTGTGGGTCTGGTTGTCAGCTAAAGTAGCCAAGAGTATAGCTTTGAGAAGCCTGTGTTAATGCTGTGGTTTTCCCATCGTGACGTACACTGAAAGAGCAGATTAACCCAGGCTAGACATAATCATTAGGAAACAGATGGCCATGGTGCAGGAAAGCATCTCATGTGCTGATGGAACGAGGTGTATCTGGCTCATGGGAACACCCTGAAGAGAACAGAGACTTCAAGATTTACAAGGGAGGTCAGGACAACTTGTGCTTAGAAAATCCTAGGGATGTGTCAGCAGCATTACACAGTCTCTCAAGGGGATCAGATGCACAAATGTATAACGGGTGATTTTCTTTGTGTCATATGGATGTTGCTAATACTGAGCTGGTTGTTTATATGATTTGTAAATGGGTGGCATTTTTAGCACATATAGCTTTGAATAGCTTTAACCACTCTGGGGCAACTTTTACTTAAGCAACTGTAAGGGTCTCGGGTTCATATCTCCTCATGCAACTAGTCAGTGTGTGTTCAGGTTAGCAAGGCTGTACTGGATGTTGCTTTGTGCAGATTTACTCCTGGCTCAGCTGTGTTGGAGCTATTTCATGTTAATGCTGCTCACGAGTTCATCTGTGCAGCACATGAAATATCAAGTAGCTTTTAGGCACTCACTTCTGCAGAAGAACATATATGGATGCATCACATAGATATTGTGCTGGTTAAGGTTAATAGCCTATAAAGGTTCTCCACCTTCCATTGTCTCCATTAATCAATAGTGATACTTGGCCTATTAAAAATCATGAGGGAGAAGAGAGGAAGTCAGAAAGTAAAATGGCCTCTGGGACAATAAAACAACACTGGTACCATCCCTGGAGTCCAGCAGTGATACACAACACACAGAAGTGGTGAAGGCACTGGAGACTGTTTTAACAACATTCTTGGTTAATTGCTTTGCACAATATCCCAGCTCTGTCTCCTTTCAAGCTATTTTCTTTCTCCTCTCTTTCTTCTGTGACTACCCCAGTATACCACAGTTCTCCTTGTCTTGCTCCACTTTGCTGTATTTTTCCCCCTCTCTCTGCCCCTACTCACTTCCTCCGTTTTAGCCTTTCTCTGCTGCACCACAGACTGTGTCCAGAGCAGGGCCATGGCTGTCCTGTCAGCTCCCATCTCAGACAAATCAGGACTGGAAGCAACACTTCATACATCTCATTAGACTGGCAAATGGAGACTTGCTCACTCTGGCTACTGACCCACATTTTGCCCACAGGCTGTGACCGTGCAACATTGGCACAGACAGAAAGAATCCAGTCTGCAAGGCAGATTTTCAAAATGTTGGCAGTCAGGTAAGTTTGATAACAAATCTTTTTGCAAACATACAACTCATAATCTGTAGAGTTCATGCACATATTTGGACTAGCAAGGGGTGGTGTGCTCATGCTGGATGTTCAGAAGAACTTTATATTCTCATGAGTACCACTCTTTCACAACCCCCCTTCTCACTTTGAGCTTTGAGGGCTGGTGTGACATGTAGCCTCCTCGAGACAAGAGTAAGAGGTGGCCACAGGTACATCTGGCAAGTGGCCATGGCACAGTTTCCTAACCAGGTGCTGCAACCTCTGGGCAGAAGTTCCCTCCACACTACTAAGGCTTTGCACTGCTGCACACCTGGCAGTCTGGGAAAAAGCACCAGGTTGTAGGTCAGTATCATAAGGAATAATTCCCAGGCCAGTGCAGCAGCAACAATGCTTGTGGAAGGACCAGAAACACTGAAAACCTCTGTTGCTGTTGGGGAATGAATACAAGTCTGTAATTATGTGATATTCCATAATGAAGTTAGGAGGGAAGATACTGCCCAAGCTAGTTGAGGTGCCAGGAGCAGAAGTGTTGCATTAGCACCGTGCTCTCATATTCCCTGCCTGAAGGAAAACACATCCAGAAGCAAGATGTTTGCTTGGTCCCAGTTACCCCAAGCTATTTCCTCAGACCAGTAGTCAGAGCCCACAAGATCGTTAGTCTTCAGGACACTCAAATCTTTTCTGGTTGCTACCAACAATTTGTATCCTGAAGACTTTTAAGCTATGAGATCATTCATTAATATAAACCAACATCAGCAATCCCTCTGCATCCAAGACACTGCCATTAATCTAGAAAACTACTACTGGAAAGTATCAGCACAGTCGACCCCAGAGAAAAATATCCACTTAGCTGGTACATGGAGGATAATGAAATTTTTCCCCAAGATTTGCCATCACAATAATGAGCTATATTTTGTTCAGGTGAATGTCACATTAACAACTTGATGGAAGCCCACAGAACAGAGGTAATTTTTTTTAACTAAAGTACAGATGAGTAATCCTTAATGTAAAAATGAAAAAAGTAAAGCAAAAAAGTAAAAAACCAGATATTCTCTACCAGACTCTCTGGATTCATGGGGATTTTTTTGAGGATGGAAGGAGAGAAAAGTGTCCTTGATTCATGTGTAGGATATACAGCTGCTATGAATCCTAATTTTTTCTTTCACATATCTATTTAAATCTCCTTTAAACCAAAAGCCCCAAAAGCAAATACAAGCAGTTCATGCTATAGTGTTAAGTAATGATGGCAAACCAGTGCCTAGAGACACATTGCACAGTCAATCTGAAAAGTTAGCTATGAAAAATCCACTGAGACCATCCAGTCTTTCCCCTCCAGACAGAGGGTTTTGTCCCCTGCAACAATGACCTGATATTACATTTGTCACTGTTGACTTTCTGTGCCAAGTTGATTCTGCAGGGACACGTGCTCTTAAGCTTAGGGATGAAATTTTATCAGTCAGGAAACTATGCAGTGAAATACTCTATCCATAACATCTTTATTTGTCTTAAGAATAAAAAGAAGTGTGCTCACTGCCCCCCAGAAAGTGTGTTTATCAGCTGTGCCTTGTCCTGTCACTGATGTGAAGCAGCACACAAAGCATGAGGGCCAGCCATAGCCTGTCAACGACAGAGGGTGGGAAGGGAAAGGAAAATGGCAATCAAACGACAATCACACCATGCTGTTATGTGCTTAGGCTGGGATGTTCCATTTAGTCAGGGACCTGGTCTCCTACATCTTACTCCTGTGAAGTTTCATCATTAGCTAAATTAAAGGAGAAGGAGCTGGACTGAAGAAGAAGGATTATTTTAGGAACTTGTTCTCAAAACTGTACCCCCAAATTTTCTGTAAAGTTGACAACTCACCTGCACACATCTGATTTTTTTCACCCCATTGCACTTGCCTGGACACTGGCCCTGAGCTGCCTCAATATGCCCAACAGAGGGCAACAAGCATCAGCAATAAAGTCTCTTCCCTCTTCTCTTGGGATAAAACCAGTCCTCTCTGGAATTGCATGCTCCTTTTCATTGGCTTTAGAAATTCATTGAGATGACTAGCTTAGACTCAGGCAATGGACTTAGACTGAGTTGGGTGAGGTAACTCCCCATGTAAATGTATGCTCCTCCTAGGTGAATGTTCCTAGCATCAGGCTTTGCTATGACCTTGCTGCCCTGCCTTGGTGCCCTCAGGAGCAGGTCAGGCTGAGCAACTTAACCCGTCACATGCCTGAGCCCTGTAGGAAGCCAATCTCCACTGTACTTGCTCCTGTAGGTGCTAGGCTCTCCATAAGACATGGTTTTTGGAGATTTCTCCAGTAGTGTAAATCAGGATTGAGAATTCCATGATGGTCTTGCACCTCCCCAGATTCCTTTCACTTACTTTAGCTGTGCACAACATATGCCTCTACGGCTGAGATGTATTTTTGTTTCTGGTGTTGTGATTAATTTTCTCCCCAGACAGATATCTGAAGTTGATACTTACAGGCAAATTGTCTGTTTCTCCCAACAGACTGAAGGGGGACAAAAGTTACACTGAGGATATCTGTGCTTGGCAGTGTATAGACCATAAAACATATGCATATATAAACGTGTTATACTGAAGAAATTCATAACAATTTTCTTTAGTTAATAAATCTTGAAAAAATACAGGACAGTTGGAGTTTTATCAAATCTAACCTTAAATTCTAGGCCTTTGGCTGATTTTACTTTAGAATCTACTTAGTATATTCATGGAAATATAATGGCACAGCATGTAATCAGTAGCATCTGTGACTAATTGCAAACAATCACAACATGAAATTATATTTCCAGGTCTTTAATTAGCTGAAGAATGAGTCCCTTGATTATTTCCACTATGCTACTGTACTGCCTGACCTAGCAGACAGAAGGCACTGCTTTCTTTCAAGGTCATTATAACATATACTCCTCTACTGAGCATAACTTCCCGTGGCTACATGGTAGCTCTTCTGATAACGAGTGAGAGAAGCAGGCTGTGTCTGCATGTGAATGGGAGGTACGAATTGTGAAAGTCTCCTCAGGTATCAGATTCCCCTGCCCCAAACTCTCATTTTCCTTTTTGCACATGCAGTGGCAGAACATTATTTTTGGGGGTGCAAGTTGAGGGGACACCAGCTTTCCATTTCTTTTCCTGGCAAACATAGGAAGGACTCATGTTTTCTAATGTCAGAAGCATGAAAATGTTCTTACTCTACCCTTGAAAGACCAGGAGAAGAGGTGAATCAGAGGCCTACAGAGAAACACTCTCCATGTTTTTTATCAAATTTAATTACTCATTCTTTTAAGTCAATAGTGAAATAATGCCTTTTTTTTTTCACCAGGCAGATTCTAAAAATGCCAAAAGACAAGCCTGAAAATATCTGCTACCTAGAATATGAAATAGGGACAATTGGCAGCCCTGCTTATAGCTTGCTGGCAACCCATCCAAGATGCTTGCCTTCTAATAATAGAAAGCTGAAAGAAGCATATGGAGAAATTGAGCTCAAAGTCTTTTATTTCCTATGTATAAATATACTGAACTTACAGATGTCTCTGCAGCCTCAATCTGCCAAGACCAAATGCAAGGAACAGATCCCCAAAAGGAAAGACACCAAAAAACCGTGAATAGGAAGCTCTCCATATTGAAGGGTTTATTACCTTTGGAACAAAATAATATTTCAAAAGCTCTAGTAACCAATCTGAAATAAACAGATTGATCTGTAAAAAAACCTAGGGTTTTTCTACTTTTTTTTTTCCCATTACAACACAGTGTTGGTGCCTGTACTACTAAGTGAAGCCATGTCTCACCAGAAGCATGTGTCTGATCACCTCTTAGAGTCCTAGGAACACTGACAAATCTACCAGAAACCTCTCAAAGAGGTCTGAATCATTGTGAAAACAAATGTTCCACAGGTAAAATCCATTTTTACATGTACCTGGTGACAATCAGATCAGATCCTTGGCTTGTTAACAGAAACTTTTGGGTTCTAAATGATGAAAATGTAACTTTCTTGCATATACCGGAAACAGAAATAGTTAAAACTGGTGACATTTACAGTCTGCAGTACTGCAAGCAGCACTTCTACACACCAGACCAGCTGGTGACCTGCAAGTCTTATGAGATAATGCCTTTGACTGATACTTAAAAATCTATAAGGGGAGCCTGTAGGTCCCAGGAGGGCAATAGACTGTCTACAGCTTTTACAAGTTCTGCTGTAGCAGGAGGCTGAGATTGCAATTGCCAGGAGAGAAATATTTATGGGTCATGAACCTTCAGGCTGCACCAGGAGAGTCTTCAGCTATTGTCAGGAGCATATATAAATTCTGCTTTTATGTTACTCAGTTGTGCACCCATGGGCAAATTGAATTCATACCAGCACTGCCAATATCTGCTGAACAGGTTGTAATTCCTTTTTTTTTTCCTTTGTCATTTCTTTATGATGCATTGGGCAGAGCATGACAGATTTATTATTAAAGTCGTATGGGAGGCAAAAAGGTTTTGCTCACTTTTCTAGGGAAACCAAAGCCCTGTACAATCTGGAAAGCTCCATGAACAAGTGAAAAAATGAAGGCACCAGGAAAGTGAAAGGTAATCAACTAAGTGAGGAGGTATTTTTTACCTAACTAATTTCTTTTTTAACTTTGGAATTTGTACTTGCAGGGTGAAGGTGAGTGGGGGCTCTCTCTTTTCTCCAAGTATTTAAGAGTGTATCCTTTCCATTGCTGGGAAGCAAAGAAGCCACCCAATGTCCATTAGTTCATTATCAGTGGTTCCCCACAATAAACAAAAAAAAGCCTTTGATATTACAAAAAATTTTCAGGAGATAAATAATAAAAAATTATATCCTAAAAGAAGACAGAAAACCAGACTTCATATACAAGATTTTAAAATCATCTTGTTCCCTTCTGTAAATTTTTCAGTAATTTATGAAGCCTTTTGAGATCATTTGTATTGTATTGCAATAAAAATGGAAGCTGTTATGACAGTAAGTGCCACTTGGTGCAAAGGAACATGTATAATCAGCCATGAAACACCTTCCTGCTGAAAGAAGTCAATGCTCAATTAAAAAGCAAGGCTCATGTCACTGCTGAACATTTTTATAAAATAGCAACCACCATCACAAGTAATGGCACAATTCAAATCAATTTCCAGAAAGCCTTGAACAGACCCCTTTCAAATTGTAAGAATATATTTATTAATAACTGAATCATGGTACAACAATAATATAGCTGTCAGAAAAGCTGGGTCATTTTTTCCAGTGATAGCTGTTTCTCTAAAAAAAGATATTAACTCTTGCTCCAAACTTCTGCCTCTTTGAAACCATGCTTAGGACCAATACATACTATTTTTAATTAAGTTTCAGTAAATGTCAAGTAAATCTCCCCCCAGTTTTTGGGGGTTTTTTTGGTTGTCTGGTTGGGTTTTTTGCTGTTTCTCTCAGGCACTGTAATTTGGCATCCATTCTGCCTGCTAAAATGCCAGGATAAAAATCAGGCCTACCTCCTCCAGAGGACCAGTCTGCCATGTATAAAATACCATTTTCACTCCACCAGCAACCTTTGCTGATCATTTCTTACCCCAGTACCTGGGTCTTCCGCAAAGCCATCTTTCAGCCCAGCAAAAAGGTGGGGATCCTGGCCCTGCTTCAGGACATACCGGAGCCTGAATGCCAGTAAGTGCCGATGCCACAATATCCCTGTGCTGCAGCTGTTCCCACAAACCAAGAAATTAAATAAAACACCAAAAAGCAGTGTAGCCTTGTAGGAAAAGTGCTATCACCAAACAGCTACCCAGGAGAAACCAGATGAAGCTACTCCCCTTGATATACACAGGCACAGGCATCACTGCTGCCCTTTGGTCCATGGTGGGCTGTGAGCTATAGGGCAACTTCAGCACAGTCAGACAGGGAGGGGAGTGAGGGACTTCCAGCTCTTTTCCTTTCCAGGCCCATACACATGTGCCACTGATGAGAAACAGCTCCCTCTGACCAGGCCCCTTGCAGAGGAAGAGATCATCCTCTTGCAAGTGTCAGCACTGGGTCTTGCACTGAATCCACTTGCAAAATCCCTTATGCATGGCCACCAGAGCTCATCAGAGGATCCAGCAAGTCAGAAAAGGAATGACACAGTCCTCATACCCACAAGGCCTTTCCTTTGCAACCTTTTAATGCAGAATGGACACTCCATCTTAATTTAGGTACCTGACATCTGCTACAAGATGAACTGACGTGCAACTTTGAAATTCTGCTTCTCTGTTGGGAACCCAGAATGAGCAGTTCACATGTCAGCTTTTACTTGGTGCACATCTACCCAGGGAAAATCCACCCTCTTCTCCCCATCCAGGACCTCTCCTGATTGCTACCTTGCTTAAAAGTCAGAGATCTGAAACACTGTTGCCTGTAGGCAGGTGTAGAGAGGCACATGTCATCTGAACATCTCCTAACTCCTGTTGCATCTGACCTGGGCTACCTGCTACTGTCTTAATCTGATATATCTGCAGGAGTCAGGACTTGTGGAACTCACACAGCCTTCAAAGGGAAAAAAAATACCTCCAAAATCAGGCTGGTCTACTCACCAGCTAAAATCTCTTTTCTGCCTGACCACAACTAGAGAGGAGCTAAGACCAGCATAGATGAGCACAGACTAACTTGCCTCACTCTAGCAAGTTCTGTAGAAGTCCTCTGCTGAGCTGAGCTGATGTCTTATCTGGGAAGACTGGATTCACCCCTAAGAATCCAGGTTCTGGCCTAACATTAAGTGTTCAGAATTTCTCTGAAAGGCTTTGGTTTATTACATATACTGAATTTGCAATGGCCTGACATAAGAATTGTGTCTGATGAGAGATATCTCTCAAATATCTGGCTATGCAATATATTTTGCAAAGATGTAATTAACTGCACCTCCCAAGGCAGGGAACCTAAGTAGCTATTTTAAACTCCGAATTATATTAAAGTAAGTAAAGTTAATTGCCTGTCCATAACAAATGAAAAATATGTACTTTGGAAGATAGCCACAGATCTCCAATCAATATAAATCTAATGTGCTTCTATATGCTCATAGTAAAACTGCATTTCAGAACTTTATTCAGTATTCTAGGAATTCCTAGGACCAGCTAGGAAATCAGGTCACTCACAAATGCCCACTGAAGTTGCAGGAAGGCCAAGTTCAAAGGAATCAAAAGGATACACACCATCATACTATAGCAAAGGGATGGCTCACTTCTTGGGTTTATAAAAAATAAGTCAATATGGAAAAGAAACATCATATGTATTGCATATTTTTTATTAAGTTATAACGAATATTGTAACCTTTATAACAAAGCCATGGGTAGGAAAAATACATACTGCTTTTTAATCCTCTAATATTCCTCATGGCACTGAGAGTTTTTGCAGGAATGAGGAACAACAACCACTTAGTTGAGTTTGAACTGGAAGATCAGGCCAAATCTAAGTCTTTTATAAACCTTTTGGAGGTATAGTAGTAAATCTCCTGTCACTTTCAATCACAGAAAAACATTACCTCTGATTTTGGGTAGCTGCAGTAGAACAGCCAAATGCTTAAGAGCTGAACTTGTCAAAAGCTTTTTTGGCTTGGAAGCTTCATGAGTTTTGGCTTCTGACAAGATTTTTACTACCCCTTCTGTTTAGCTGACCTGAAAATATTCTTACCAAAGGAGATCATCTGATATCTCTGCAAAAATGGGCTCAAATGAAACCAGAACCTCCAGAGGGAGGCTGAACTGAGTTAAGAGAGCAGAGGATTTTTATTTGGATAAAAATGCATTTAAGTCAATTATTTGTCACTTCTGAGAAAAAAATATAATTGTATTATAATCCTACTTTGCTATTTGGGAAGTTATACATGCCTAGGCAGTATAGGACTGCACAATAAAACTTCTGTGACAGTGCATGGCAGACAGCAGGGAGATGATCTGGGCTTACCTAATGTTTTCAGTGGAACTCAGCTTCTTTATGCCATTTGGACACTCAAGCTATGAAAGTCTGCTTGGCACTATTTACTAAATTCCACCCTTAAATGATCACACACAAGACAGAGCAGCCAAAGGCCAGGAAGTATTCTGGGCCTTGAACCCTGCTTTTTATTCCTGGGCAAGTGCTCTGCCTGCACTTTGTTTCAGTGCCTCCTTTGCGGAATATAAACCTTTTTTTTTCAACCAGCTAGTAAGTAACCATCTACTGGGATGTGGAGCATCCATGCAGTTGTCCACTTTGTCTTACCACTGGGATGAGCCATCTACACAACCTTGCACAGATCTTATAAGAAAGAATTAAGTACACTGCAGATCATGATAATACATAACTGAGTCATGGAGACAGATGGATGTGCTCAACATCACACAAGCTGCTTACACAAAGCAATCAGTTTTCATAAAGTGATTTCATAAAGGTGAGTTTTATTATAACAGAGAGAAGTTGTTCCTGATTCTGAATTATGTTTCTTCAGTTCAGCCTTTTGAAATTGCATGGGTGAACCAGAAAGGGAAAGACTATCCAGCTGAAACCAAATATGTCCATTACCCAATGAACAATCTCTGATTATAGCATTGGTATCCATAATTAATTGGAGTCCATCAAGCTAATCCACTATAATATTTCTAATTTTATCATTTGGCAATTAATCTACTTTTAGCGACACAGTGTTTACTGTAAAAAGAAACTACAGTCTGCTCTCAAGCGCCATTATTCAGAGAAGGACCTGAAAACTAGATGAGAAGAGGTGCACTGTATATGGATTTTTTAGCAGTTGAGAACACTGCAAAGAACAGTAGGTGTGTGACATGAGTAAATCTTCCCAGTCACCTGAAATGTCTGGGTTTATACTAATTTATTTGAATATGTCTGTAAATCAATGACACTCTTAATATCAGGAAGGTTTTTTATATCATGAATTGTTGCTTAGGTTCCATTTTGGACAGTACCTATCACAGGGTCCTAGCTCCATTTATGGGTTTCTGAAGAATTGTTATGTCAGTAGAAATAATAGTAATTATCATTTTTGGCAGAATTAAGGGAAGGCACTGAAAACTTGAAAAGCAGTGTAACAAAACCCAGTTTGTCCACCACAATAGTGTGTCAGAGACCAGACTGTCCCTAGAAAATTTTTTTATCATCCTTTAAGAAAAAGTAGGTATAAGTCCATTCACCTTGTTTGGCACTATCCCCACTAGAGTAAGGTGAACATGACTGTTTGTCCTGCACAGAAATTCCTGGTATTTCAGCTGAACAGAACTGGGGTGGAGAGATGTGTGCCTCTACACGTACATGACAGTGCTTTCAGTCTTCTTGATTCACTCATCATCATCATTCCCTGATGATCTGTGATGTGTGGCACCCCTGACAACAACATCTTCACACCTCACCGAGTCATGGGAGTGGTAGAGGACTTACTGGAAGTCCAGAGAACTGAGGTACGCTGAAGTTGTCACAGCACACCTCAAACCTTTCACTTCTTTTGCCTCTCCCTGTGAATGTGCCAGTAATTTCTGCTACCTCAAAGCACAAAAGATTTGATTAAAATAACTGCTTACTCCAGCAGTCCCTTTATATACAGCTCACCACCTAATTGATCAAGTATCTAAAGTTTTGGATGCAAAAGCAGCAGCACCTTTGGTTAACATAAACCTCTTCTGTAATGCCCAAGGTTTTCTCACTTCTTAGGATGGCTTGCAGAACAGATTTGCTTATCAGTTTTTAAACAATCTCTCTTCACAAAGAAGAGCAGGTTTTCCCTACAACAGCAATTTTCATCCATATTTTCTTCAGTTTTTCATGGGCTTGCCAAAGATCAGTGTTGTAGTTGCTGAATACACAGATAGTATCAGTACTTGATAAAGAGGACTTGCTTATTGTCTGTTCATTGTAGCCTGGAAAAGATGGGAAAGATGCAGCCTCACTAAGCCTGGGCAATACTCACTCCACCCTACTTCACTATCCCATCTTAGCCATGCCAGACCCACACAATCCTGACAGATATGTGAGCTTGATCCCAGCACTGAGACTTGTGTACAGAAAGCAAACTTCTTCAATGACTGGCCTGTAACAGGAATTCAGGAACAGAAAGGTTTTGAGCTCTGGGACTGAACCTAGAGAGAGAGGTAAAGGGCAGGCTTTGAAGAACTGACAGGGACAATCCCCTGTAGGCAGTTTTCATGTATCCAACCTGGTTTGGAGACTGAAAGAATACATCAGGATGATTTCCAAGCTAACCTAAATTCTCAACCTGGTTAATCTTCAAGTGTAGGTGAAGCCAAAATGCCCTGCCTGTCTTCTCACTTTCACGAACCATAGACCACTTAAAACCGTGAAAAGCAAAGCCTCTCATTTTCAGTTTGACAGTTCTTTTATTACAATATCTTCTAAATATACCTTTGAACTGGCAGGTTTACTGTCACCTTCTTCTTCTTCTCTTACTTTTAGGTCTCAGATTCCTTCTCTATAGAAGCTACTAGCTTTGCACTGAGAAATACAATGAGGAATGTTTCAATGACAGCAAGATGCAGCACAAGGTGCAATGCTATATTCTGAGTAAATGATACCATTCAAAGGGCAGAGCAGAGCAGAGCATGAACAGCATTGATTTCCAGAACACCTATTTCAGTACTTAGCACAGTTTGATCAGACTGCTCTCCTTCACTATCTGAGTTGTTACAAGGCTCTGTCCCACCCTGGCGGGCAACAATATGGCATGGGCTATGTGTAACTTCCTCATCTTCTGCATGAGTGCCAGCATTGCATTATGCCTGGGCTTGACAACTCAACCTCATGGAAAACACAACAGCACCTCACACTGCCACTGGGGGCTGAGATAAGAGCTTCCAAACTGCATTTTACTCTCTACAAAAGCTTGCAAGGCAAGCTTTTATCGTCAAAGCACTAGGTCACAAAACACTGTGGCCTACTTCAAGGGTATCTGAAATCACTTGCGGTTCAAGGATAAAGGCCTGACCTGTGGCTGAGACCCTCCAAGGGTGAAGACTCCTTCCAGGAGAAGACTCTTTGGAGCCAGTTCAAGCCAATGGGATGCTCTTTCAAAACTTCAAAAAGAAGAGCAGCAACACCTCCTGAGAACAGTTACTCTAGCAGATTTCATCTACTCCAAGATGAGGTGACAGCTTGAAAGTGCTGCCTGCTTTGCTTTAACTGTAAGTGGAGTCTAGACAACCAGCTCAGGTGTAAAAAATTACAACTACAAGTTTAAACAGGTGAATCCATTGCCAAACAACTAGTTGTGCTATACTTGCCCATATAAATAGCCATACTAAACCCAGAAAGTTTGCAGGAACAGCCCCTAAATCTATATCACTTTTAAGAGTAAGTCATATGAAATTGAAGTAAACAATTTGTGGATGATTTGAAAAGAGAAAAGGATCTATTGTTTGTTCAAGTCTACTAAGATATAAAATCTATTTTTTTACTGATTTTGAAGCATTTTCTATTTAACGTCTTACTTTTGCTAAAACATGATGCTTTAAACATATTTCTTGTTTTAAAAGTTTTATGAAAATAACTTTCAGCCATTTTACAAGTACCAGTGTGTGAGTAAGCTGTTGTCTCATTAGAATATCCTTTATCCACCTGAATAACTCAATATTGGCAGCACTTCAGAGCACAAATCTTGGCAGAGAAATAGCCTGGCTATATATCCAAAACTAGCACTGAGCACACTTTCCCTGGCATGCTAACTTTGCATACCTTGAAAGCATGTGTTTTCAGAAGGTTAAAATGTTGTTGCCAGTTCGTCAGTTATTTCATTTCAGCAATTACCACAGCTTCAACACATCTTCATATGTCACAGGTCTCCCGAAGCTGTTGCCAAATTAGAAAAGGGAAAGGGATGGATCTACAGAGCCATTGAGGGAGTAAGAGTCCCTATGTGACTACAGCTGTGTATTTTCGAAACTCAGCTTTTCTCACTCTCATTTCTGGGACAAATCTTTCTTTAACCTTGGATGGCTCTCCTGACAAGGTGAAAACTCATTAACAACCTCTATAATTTAAACACTCAGTTTTGTTACTATGCTGGCATCAGCCCACAGAGACAGCTGGGTTCCTGTAGTGGTAGCTTGTTCTCATGGCAGATACGTCCTCAATAGCTTTCCCTGGGACAGAGGATAATTACCTTCCCAGTGAAAGAATTATACTACCAGCAAATATACAAATGCTGTATAAACTTGTATAAAATAAGATCTTATATATGACAAGATGGAGTCACCATCCCTGGAGGTTTTCAAAAAACAGGTAGATGTGGCACTTTGGGGGATGGTTTAGGGATAACAGTAGTGCAGCGCTGTCACTTGGACTTGATGATCTTGAAGGTCCTTTCCAACCGTGATGATTCTATGATCCCCTCTCTGTACCAGGACAGATATCCCACATATGTCCCCATGCAGTTCATTGGTTGGGGATCAAAACAGTAAATTTATATGGAGTATTTCTAAGAGCAATTCTCTGAGAGACTGTGTTTTCAGGACATATTTATAGATACAAACATCCCACTCCTACCCTGGCCACCGGCAATGTTTGATATACCTTAGCAACATGGCCAAAAATGAGAAGCCTCAAACACCGAGACATGTTATTGTGGGGTCACAAGTTACTGTGTGTCAGCTACCCTGCAAAGTTTGTCTGTATCAATGTTGCTAAATGTCTGCAATGAAAGACCTGTGGCTCTGTGACTCGCTTTTGCTGCAGCCTGAGTATGTACACAGTTGATGCACACCAGCTGAAAGGTAATTTCTTTTCCACTTTCATCCTGCCCAGACTCCTAGTACTTTGCAGGTTGATTTGACAGGCCTTGTCTAGGCACAGCCTGTGAATGGCTAGAAGCTTGTTTCTATAATTTCCCACTTCCCTTCTGTCTGAAGGGCAGCCTGGCAGTGTCTACGCAGATGTAGGTCTGGCAGACGATATTTGGCAGAGGGCCTAAGGAAGCACCCATGGAGTGGGAAGGAAATGTTGGCTGTGATTTAGTGGTTGGGGAGGGGTGGGAAAGATGGGAGGGTATAGAGACAAAAATTACACAGAGGTTTCTCAGTGTGGTGGGGATAATGAAGGTTCACAGGCTCTGGAAGATAACAGCAGTGTGATTACAGTCCTGAGGACATTGACTTCATACAAGAGAAAAACCTGTCATGTCAAACAGGACCCTCAGCTCACTCCCAATAAAAGCACAAAGATATTGGGGAGGAAGAGGTAAATATTTTTGTTTTCTTTGAAGGCTGGTACAGAAAAATAGGAACTCAGAAGCACACTAAGAAGACATTTCAGTGAAGTATCTTTTCTGAGAACAAATGGAATTAACTTCAAGCCTGAAGTTCAAAAATATTTCACCACTACACACCTTTCTACACCAAAGGCTTTCTACAACTACTCAGTATTTCAAATCAGATTATTTAAAAATTTACAGTTACCTAGCTACAGCTACACAGCCTGTGCACCATATATATTTTTATTCAATGCTTTCAGTAGTAAGGAAATAAATTGTTTCAGCAAGAAAACAACTACTGCAGATGCTTGCATTATGAAAATGTTTGGATCAGTGAGGAAAATAGACAGATCCAAATAAAACCAGAGAAATAAACAGAAATATACACTACATTTGTGTTTATGCTGGTAACCAGCACAAGAGCGTTCAACAAATCCACACTGCATGAAAGTGTTGGATTTTTTTACTGTAATGTTTTAAGTGATTTGGACATGCCTTTCACAAATTAAACTGTCCTGCTTTCTTAGCAATGCTATCCCTAGGTCTTGCTGGCTGGCAGGTCACAGAAAAGCGGCACTGTCTTACTGAATTTGGCTACGTACAACAGCAGAGACTAAACCAAGTGAAGCCCCATGGGGACAAGAGATGGGGAAAGACACACAATGCAGAATTTGCTGGATTATTTATAAAATGTTATTACTTTAAACTGGCTGTTTCTATAGCAGCTCACAGATCTTCTGTATTTCTGAGATTTAGGTTGGTTTGGTTTTTCGTTTTTCTTTTCTTGGTCTCCTGGGCTTCTCACAATATAAGTTGGAGTTTCTTGTTTGTTTGCCTTACTTCCCCTAACACCAACAAAATCTCTGGATTGGCACTGACACTTTGAATGCCTAAAGGAGCAATTCTTCATACTGAGCCATGCACAATTCTGTTTCTCTTGGGGTCTTAATAACAACATCTTTCAAACATAAGGTACAAAGCTTCCTTTCAAAAAGAAAGCTTCAGTTTTTACATGTCTGCCTTACTCCCCTCCTAAAGAGAAGATCTCAAATTCTCAAAGCAACAAGGACATCTGCTTAGTTATCTGAACTTGTATATCATCATTGTTTGTTATTTATATCCAGTGGCATTGTATTATACACAGTGCAATACAGACGGGGACAGTCCTCTCTGCATCATACAGCTTATAGTCATAACTATGGCTGACAAGAAAAAGGAAGGGGAGCATGGGCTTGATCTCTCTGCCTCAGTTCATCACCTTTAAAACAGTGGTTATTTGGGCTCAGAATTCTTGGATGTGTATCTACCATGGAAAATAGTGAGAGTTACACACTTATATAACTACAGATTTTTAGAGACTTCTCCAGAGACATAGTTTCAGCACTTTCAGCTTCAATGTTGCATGTGGAAGCCCCAGTAAACATTACAAGCGCGGGCTGTGTGTTCCTATGAATCCTAATGGCTTAAAGACTCAAAGAGCGTATAAGAGAACCCCAATTTATTATTACATTAAACAAACAAAAAAAATACTTTGTATCATGCAGGCCATTCTCATGAGTTTTAGATGTGTGAGTCACGGTTTCAAATATTTGGGGCTGCAGACTTTGCCCCTGCATTTTGTTACTGCTGCCTCTGAGCAAGGCAGCAGTCTCATCACAGACAGCCTTCTTTACATTATTCTGCAATGTGTAAAGAGCTGCATTCTCAGTCAGTCAGAAGTATGAGTCAGCAGAATTCTCACCTCTTTCTTTTACTGTTAGAGAATGACTAAACAAACTACCAATGTAACCTGAAATAACAGACAATAAACACTCGATGAACACTGAACCATTTGGTTTCTGTTTTACAGGCATTGGACTCCCACCAGCAGGAGTTTCAGATATGTCAAGTGTAATTAAAAATGTTTTTTGCAAATATAATTCACAGTTCATTTGTGGTAGGAACTGTTTGCTTCTTATTCCCCAGGAATTTTCACTTGCTTGGCTGAACAAAGGAGAAACATTTCTTCATTTTAGGAGTTGGAAATAGGAAAATGATTGTAATGTATTTTCTTCATAATCCCCTTGTTCCCCCCACTTTTCCCATTGTACCTTTGCTATCTATCACTGTGTCTCATGAGCTGCTGTTTAGTCAAGGGGAGATAGGTGCGCTTTGCTCCAGAACATGCCACTACTAAGGTAAGTCACATTACAACTGTGGGAGAAAATTGACTGAAAAGAACAAACTCTACCTTAGAGTCAAGCTGTGTAATGAATCTCCATGTACAATTTCTATGAAATTTATTAAACATTAAAACAGATGTCTGAAAGCTGCCAGCTGGGTCTTTAAGTAACAAAAGATACAAGAGGCCAATAGTGAGCAAGGATAACTTCCCTGATCACCTAAACCAGAGGTTACCTTTCCTGCCTCCTGCTAAACTAATACATCTGGGTAAAATTTGCCTGAAGCTTAACTCCCTTCCTGTCAGAGCCTTCTCAGATTCTGCCCTTTATATGTGACATAAGTCCTCCCTCACCAAGCCACCACAGCCTTAAATTCTTTGAGCCTGAGTTCTGTTATGTAGTCTAGCTAGGCATACTTAGTATACAGCTAGATGTACCCAGCCAATCAGCAGGTTTATAACATCCTGCTGCACTGTCATCTCATCTCTCCTCACACACACCACCTGTTTGCTGGTTCATCTGGTTTGGGGTGGTTTTTTAACCCCATCCATCTGTTGTCCCCCCTACTGTCTTCACTGGCAAGCTCTGTGCTACATCTTTGCGCTGGTATAGTAACTAGCACAAAAAATGACACCTGCCAGCACTGAGATATTAACAAAGTTAGCAGTACAGTGATAATAACAGGACTCTGGTCCAGTACAATTTTCACCTCAATCCACTTAACTCACTTACTTAAAGGAAACAAAGGGTGCTACTCCAGCCTTTCATGTATTCAGGACTTTATTCATGGCACAATTAACCATTTCTACCATTACAGAGAGTGCCGAGTGATTTTATTTGCACAGCAGTACATCTTTCCTGCACTAATCAGTAAAGCATGGACCTCTTGGTAGGAAACAAGAGAATGACTAGCTTTTTCTCTGTAGTGGTGACAGCTCCCTACAATGCTATAATATGCATGCTGTGACAACCAGGAATGGCACTAGCCGGAAGACAATCTGAAAAACACTACAGTAACATCAAAGCGAAGAAAATATTTAACTCTGTAATCTCTCTACAGACAACACAGCATTGAAGCCACTCCCCATGCAGCTGCACAGGGCGGGACTAGGACAGTGCTCATTTTGGGGCAGAATATGGCAGGAAAGGAACTGTGCATGAAGATTGGAGATTTTGGTTCCTTCTTGAGCAAGCAGAAGAGTATCCCTTGCATGCCACAGAGAATGGTATGTCTACACAGATCTATATTTAAATATATCCACATAGATAATTACCTCAGCATAAAGTAACTGGGGAACCACCTGCCTTTGCCCAGTCTTTCTCAGTCAAATGTGCATCAGAAAGCCAAGGTGCCAACTAAGCAAGTGGAATATTTGTAATCCTCTCCTTTTGTCTAAAGGAACTTAAGATGTCATATTTTGTTTCTTCTATCCTTCCATCTTACATATGCAGGAATAAATTTCTTCTTCCCTGTGTTTGGAAGTCTTTTATTTAGGGAAGAAGTAAACAATTCTCTTAACTTTGACTTCAGTTCTGAAGCAATATAACCATTTGGGCAGGGGTTGGAAAAGGTTAGTGAGGAAAACACAGCAGCTTCCTAGAACCTGTGTCCATCCAAGCATTTCACTCAGCATTGGCTGTTGAAGAAGCGAAGTAAGTCCCAATTACTTACTCACCAGCTCAAGAATGTATCCTACAAAAGCCATATAATCAGAAGAATAACCATGACTGTTATGTTTAATGCCCCCACCTTGTACATGTCCATCTGAGGCACTGAATCCCAACAATCTTAAAAATAAAAAGTACTCATTGGTTGCTGGGTTTGAGTTCTAGGGCAGCACTTCAAAGGGGAACTGCTCAAAAAAGAATATAAAGAGGGGATGAAACAAAGTGCTTCCAGACTCTAAGGACTGGATGAATTTTCACTTCCAGCAATGTTGTGATACATGTTTACATTTCTCATTACATAAACATTTCACATGTTTATATTTGTCATATAAACCTGATAGCACTTTCTGAAGTTCAGTTTACATCTTGACAGCTCCAGGTCAGTGCTAGAGAAATAGAGAAGCTAGGTGGGTCAGGACCCTATCTAAAAGTCCTAGTTGTTTCAAAATTTTTTTTGTAGCTAGTTACAGAGAAATGGGATGCTCCCTTCATGAAATGTTGCAGTATAGATAACTTCCTTTTGAACAGTGAGGCCATACAGCCTTTTAATACTTTCTTCCTTGTTCATTCCATCCTGCTTATATCACAGATCTCCATTACATGGTTCTTACAAACCATGGCTTAAACTTAAGTTTTTCAGAACTTCTCTCACACCCATTCTAAAGACAAAAGAACAGATTGCCCTGTAACAAGATGCACAAGAAATAGTCACACAGTTTCTTCAATGGAAAAAGAAGCTAAATGCTTCTAACATTACCAATAGGTGCCTAATAGGAAAGAGAATACGTAAAAGAAGTAACCCACCCTGCAAACTACTGACACAGATACAAGTACTACTCTGTGCAGGTATCCAAAAGGATACCACTAAGGTCAAACCCATATTTGCCTGCAGCTTTGCTAAAGTTACAACAGGAATGCTTTTGCCTCCCCTGCCTTCTTTAATTAGTGTCACATCCATCATGGAGACGCAGCAATGGTGACATTTCAGGAAACAATGTCCGACTGTTACAAATCAGAAAAAGAGCTGTAAATCTTGCAAGAAGAGATTTGTGTTAGTTTGTGCCTGTGGCATTCTGATATTGAAATACTGGCCTTAAATATCTGCCCATAGGGAGCTACTGCTGCACATTGATCCTAAACTTATCAGTTGTTGAGCTGCAATAAGACAAAAAGAGCAAGGAGTGACATAATGCTAAGTGACATAGCATCAGGAATTCCATACCATATGCAGGTGTGCGCTGACCCATGAAGCACAGTACACCAATATTCACCCCCACACACACAGTAGTGTGCTATTCAATTTGAGGAGCAACCAGATTCAGACAGCCCGCATTTACCACAGATCCTCCCCCACATGCACAAAGAGAAAGTTATACAGCAACATAGCCCATTAGAAAGACTTGTGAAGTTACCACCAGTTTTGCCACTTTATGCCTTATTTTCCTTGGCTATGAGGTTTCATACTGAGACATTTGATTGAGTCATCTTACCAAAAATAAAGAAAAAAAAAATGAGATGAACTGATGATAAGTTTCTGAAAAGTACTTCCCAACACCTTCACAGCTTAACACACTTTTTGATTATGCAGCTTCCTATCTTTGTTACAAGGTGACATGAGGTCATCATTATCCATTCAAGCTGCCTATGTTTTTCTACATTCACCTGCAGCTGGAAATGGCACTCCAGAATGCAGCTGCCCTTGAAAGTCCTTAGTCAAGAACAAAATGTACATATCATATTTAGCAAGTCTCAAAATCCTCTTTGCTGTGGTCCCTCGTACTGGGGCTTTTCACAGGGATGGCTGTAAAATTGATTGCTGAGTATTTTTTTAAGGTGCAGTAACAGTCTAAGGCCCTGTGATTTCTTTAAAAGTCTCAGTAAAATATGCATCATTACATTTCATTTTTAAATAAAAATCTGTCCTTTTCAATATGTAAAAATGGATGTTTCCTATATTCTATACATAAAAATATTTCCAATATCAGATTGTAGGAAACTATCTTCTGTAAAATGCAAAAGTACAAGGTCAGGAGAAAGTGAGCTAGCATACAAAGAGAAAAGAGAGAATGAAGCCACAAGAGAACAGTTGGGTTTTAAGTGTGCTACAGTCGTCTTATAAAATTACCATCAGTTTGGCTAGTTACACCGTAGTTTTTCCAGTATCTGTTTTCCAGAAGAAATGAAGTGTGATACTGTGGATTGTGTTCAAAATCAACTGCTCTGACTGATTTCAGTGGAGTTGTTTGGAGTATAAAGCTAGTGTAGAATTCTGGTTTACATGTACAGCTAAATGAAAACAGGTGTTTAGAACAGACAGAAACAGGGTGGCCAAACCATAGGTCTGTTCAATGCAGTATTAGATGTTTTCCACATTCAAGTCACGGCCAAAGTGTGATTTTATTTATTCCACTTTTGCAACAGTTTGACAACCTCCAAGGCAATCATTCATGAATTTCAGATAAAGTTCTGGTTTCTGCAGTGCTTATTTTTTTATGCTATGAAATCTGTGAGGAAGATACTTTTCTTTTCTTTTACAAACCTGGCTGGTTTTCAACGTTTGTATTCATTCTGAAATCAATTCAGATTGATTCATTCCTAATTAGTCCGCTCATACGCTTACTAATTTGAAGAGGAACAGAAATACTTTAAAATATATATATTCCAAACATTGCTTAACTCTGGTAACCACAGTTTACATACTGCACAGGCAATGAAATGTCAAAGCACTGACAAAAAGACTAAAGAGGCCAGGAATCGATACACAAGTACATCACAGCAGCTACAGAGAAAAAAAAAGGTAATAGCAGAGAGCTCCTACAGTTTACATGAGTAGTTCCAGGCAGCTTGTCAATATACTGGCTATACAATCTCTTGCACTTGTTTGTGCAAGGTAGGAAGCCATGCAAGAATATTTAGGTCAAATAAATAATATATATCTCATAAATAGTAGAAGTCAGTGAGTGCATCCTTGGAGGCTTCTCTTTAGTGAGCAACATTTGTTTCCTGAAAATGGATGTAAGTGTGTTTTAATCATTTCTATCAAAAGTACCAACGATTTATATTGTGTTCCTGTTCTTTTATATACATATCCAGAAGGATGCACTTAGCAAAAAAATACAACCAACTAAACAAAATCACTAGAAAAATTAAAATCACAGAAACACATTTCAGGCATAAATGAAAATATACTCGGTCAGTTACTGGTTGTTAGATATCTTTCTTTCACAAGTAGGGCTCTTACCAATTCTTGTGTAGCTATTCAGTGGTCCAGAATTTTCCGCTTTCACTACACACAGATATGAATGCATGACTAACCTTAAGACCAGTTTCACCACTTAAATAAGAATACTCTTAACAATGGCAAGTTAGGAATCCAAATCCAAACAGAGGTGAAACCATCCAGCAGCCTGAGTCCAACAACTGTACATTTCAGCTCCCATTGTATAAGTGTTTATCGTATTACTGCTTTTTTACATCATACCACACATTTTCCTATATACTTACTATATCTTCTTGTCTCACTTACTACACTTGTTGCATTTCGAAGCACCCATTTCAAGCAGCTAATTACAGTAATAATGGGGGTGTCTTTAAGACCTGCATACATGCATCATGTTTGCCAGACAGTGGATCCAGAACTCCCTATCTTGTATGTACTCAGCAAACAGATAAAACCACAGCCTAACCAATTTTAAACCTGTCATAGATCAACATTGTATCAGTATGGCACTGAGAACTTGCTTGACCTACATTAAGAGAAGCTAATTCTGCTCAACATATTTTATCCCAATTTTCCCCAAAAGCTTCTCTGATAACAAAAGACTTCAGACAAAATATTACGAAGATTACAACCCCTCAAGAAATACATTCTTCTGCAACATGCCTATCTGAATTTTAATAGTGCTATGACAAGCAGCTGTAATAACAACTTCAAGGTCCTGCCACTGGATTCACCACTCAGGATGGATACAGATCTAAACCATGTCTGCAGGTCAGAGTTTCCTGGCTTCTGTACTCTCAGTTTGTCCTGCTTAGCACACAAGGTAATAATGGAAAAACATGCTAGTCTCAAGTTGACAATAATTATCCATAGACTTGCTCAAAAACATCTCAGAGGAAGAAATACTTAAGCTAGAATGCTTACACTTCATGGCTTAGAGCATTTTTGCTACAGGAACATTAAAGTTGCAGAGACGTAAACAAAGGTGCATTTACCTTTTCATACAATAGCCACTGTACAGGAATTCAGAAGCTTCTCATGTTGCAGTTGGTCAGCATTGTACTTCTTCATTTGGCCACATAGCTACCTTCTGTCCTGTTTCATGTGCTATAAACCACTGCTCTGCCACAGAGCTTTAGAAAGGAAAGATGGAAAGAAAAATGTATCAGTCTTTGCATCCATAAATGAGGACAGAGTATTATTACAGCTTCTACTCAGGCCGTTTTTGTGGTAGTTTTTGGCACGTATAGCAGTTCTCCTGGGAGCAGCTGAAACCTACTGGGTTATAGCAGCTTTTGCAGCAAGATTTTTAAAAACAGCGCTAAAAGAAGTGACAAAGACACAAAAAGCAAGGCTAAATTCTTCAGTGCTGTGAATGAGTTTGTTACAGAGTGCGAGACTCTGTACAGGCTAAATTTACACAAAGGTGCTGGAACAACATTACTCTGGATTCAGAAGTGGTGCTTTCCCCATGGAATGCTCCCAGAAGAACCACTTCCAATTGCTTTTAGTCTCACCTCTCTTCCCTCTCAACCCTGGGTAGCAGTGCTATATTTCAACTCCTGCCAGGGAGAGAAAAATGAAAAAATACCAGGCTTGATATCCCCAAATGCTTTTAGCGGTTTTGATTTCCCCAGTGAGCAATTCTTAACAGAATGAGTAGTTAAAATTACACCAGAAAACCATCAGACTGAAGGACAGAACCTTTATCATATCCAATCATCATTCTTAGAACTGTTTAATCTCAGAAATTTCTTGAGTATTCATTCCTTGAATATTCATTTGTCTTGCAGGGAGGGGACAGAGATCTCTGAAGGACTCTATACACTATATGGGAACCCTGTCTATGCTTTATTGTAATAGAAACATTGACTGTATTTACTGAGCATGTATTTACTGTCCCATTAGTGTAAGCCAAGGCAGCCCAGTGTTCTCAGCTATAGAATGTACAGTTATACATGCATGCAGCAGCTGTACAGTTGCACTGTTTACACCATCGTTGTAAAAGCTTCAAGTTCCCTACTGGAACTGTGGGATAACTAAATACCAGTCAGACACTGAACCCAAATATGTAGAAGTGACTTCAAGTGGTTAAAGATTGATAGTTGTGTAAATGAAATCACAATGAACCACCAGCTCTGCTCATCACCCTTTTTTCTCCTGATCTTGAATCCTTCTTTCTAGTGCTTTTTTTTATTCATGTGGCTACTGTGAATATCAATTGCTTTTATAAATCTTCACAAGTTCAGATACTTAATTACACACTTCCTGCCTCTGAGACTTGCATAGCAGTCCTACAGACCTGACTTTTTAAGGCCAGCTTTCAATTATCAGCTCTATGGTCATATATTTTAGCATTCCTCTTTCATTCACAGTTTCTAAATGTCAAGTGTATAAAGCATTTGACATTTAGGGAAACGTCAGCATTATAACAACTTCCCCAAGTTAAGACCATGCACCAGTTTTTAGACAACACATGCTAATAAGCATGTAACTTTCAAACCTTAATTTCAACTCTAATACATGTAATTTTACATCACCCATTTAAAGCATTTTAAAGTTTAAATGAGAACTTTTGCTAGTACAAAAAAAAAATTGAATTATAAGCATGAACACTGAAACAAAAATACTACTGAGTATATAATTAGCATGGTGCATATAAATGCTATGGCAAGAACTGAAACTGGTTACAAATGATTTGTGAATAGACGTGTTCTCTATGAACTTCAGAAATCTGTAATTTAAAATCATTCTCATTACACAAATTGGTCATCTTAGCTGAAAATATTTCCGCGGATGAATTAGCCATGGAAATTAATCACTTTTATGGCTACAGAAAGAGGTTGTTCAGGGTCACTGTCCACATAGTAAAATACTAGAAGCCTGTGATCTAGTTTATAATTCATCACAGGCTATAGTTAGCTCTACAGATATTAAAAATAATTTTCTTGCTCCTCCCGAAACAGAAATTGCTCTAGAGACCTCTGCAGCTCATAGAGTTTAAATGCCAAGTCCAATAATCTATTTAATATTTGTCTGTAAATTAGAAAATCTCTGAATAAGTTTTTTATTATTATTTGAGATTGACATCCCAAAGGAAAATACAACAACAAACCTAGCTCTTAAAATTTCAGTATTGCTGCAATCACAGAGAAATTCAGTATATGATAATCTTTATCACTATGACTAACTGAACACTATAACTAACTGAGGCGTAAAGCCTGGGCCAAAGCATCACAGAGGGTGCACAGGGAGGAATGAGAAAAGCATGGGGCCCTGTTGGATCTTCTGAAAGCCTGCTAGCTGGTAAGGTTCCAGGTGAAGAATATGTCAACATGCTACTTAAGGATAATTTTTTCCTCTTTGAATTGGGCTCTTGGGTTCCAAGCTCTATACTTGCTGGATAAATCAGGAGGCATCCCAAAGCCTGATGCTCCCTGTTCAGACCAGGAAGTCGCTGGACCAATTGGGTGATGTTTTTCACCTCTTGGCTGTATGAACAGGCCTCCCATGGCACACAGAGTCCTGAAAGCAGACTTGCCACTCAGGACAAGGCTGGGGCAAAGGCCCTGGTGGAGCAGTTCCCATGTATTGCCAGCCACAGCTACCTAAAGGGAAGAAGTGCACCTGCCTGTACTCATCCAGACCTCCTGGACACAGCAGGCCACAGACTGCCTGAAAAGTGAGTGATGTACAACCTATGCCCTGAGACAGTTAACAGCACTAGACATCACAGCTGATGCATCATGACATGCTAATATTACGCTGAGTTATATTGTGTTACCTGAGATAGGCCAGAGTATCTTTGTGCACCACCATGGCAGTCACAGCGTCAGAGAAGCATCCTAGCTTGGGTCAAAGCCAGCACAGCCTGACCTCTGCTTCCTGTTCCAGCAGCACTAGGCTGTTCTGTACTAGATTAAGGGTCAGCAAACACCATCTGTATCAGCATGTTCACAAGAGAGAGAAAATCAGCAGTAAGACAGTGGTAGAAAAGCTCTATAAGTACTACCTTCCACTAATTTTTGCATGTTAATCTTCACAATGGCAAAAAAAGAGGTTTTCCTCTAAGTTACAACTGTTCTGTAGTGCTACAGGATGAAATCCATGCCAATTCCATCTGCCCTAATGACCAGCATAGTCCACCATCTCACTAATAGTGACAAACTGGCAACATAGGACACAAACATTAGCTTGTTTATAACGTGTTATAATTGGAATGGAAATCATCCACAAATTAACCAAGTGAATAAACACAGTTCTCCGAAGTCCTAAATTAAAATATTTACTTTAAATGCTGGCCTTCCTCACTTGTGAAACAAATATTTGAACAAGATGAAGAAAAGCTTTTGCATTTGTTAATGTAACTGTTCTAAATGTAAGAGTGACAGACGCTGAAAACAAAGCAAACATACTCAGTCTAGATCACTGTCACATTAGCGGCAAGGTGATATCCATTTTTAAGGCATGTTATAAAGCAGGAGTATCACTACAAATATGTAGGTATCATCTTGAATCATCCAGCAAAGTTTCAGAAGGCTTAGCACAGTGACTGAGGTAGACCTGAATGAAAAAAAGGTGGCACCATGCACTATTGCTGAGCACATTACTCAACAAGGGAGAAGGAAATCTTCCCTCCAGGTTGCAGAGGACCCCCCAGGGCCAGATTCCTCAAACTGCTTTAGGTATATAGTGGTGTAAATGAGGCTAAAGCATGTTTGTTTTAAATTGTCTAGTCTCTTCTGAAGACCAGCTCATCCCACTATTTTGACATTCCGTTGGAGGACATGCCTCTCTTCACTGACAATATAACAGATCTTGGGAGACTATCTTCTGCACACAAACATCTACATCTGGTGTCTAAAGCTATTTATCATGGCTCCTCTGAGCCAGTGGCTTGCATGAAAGTTCAGTTTCTGACTCACTACAAGCACTGCTGGTCTGTCCACACTGTTCAATATGTCACAACTTTGCAAATACGGCCACATGTCCCTAATGCCACCTTCTTGAAGACACCATGCCCATGCTTCCCCAGCAGGCTCTCTGCACACCATAGGTGTTACCTGCTCTAGACACGACACCATCCACCGCTCTCCTTTAAATCTTTCACACGCTATTTTCATTTTCTCACGGTTATCCAACACCGAACCGCAAAACGGTTAAGACTTTGAGAGGCGCCTCTGAAGATGCTCTGAGGAAACCTTCTTCGATGGCTGAGGATGTCCTGAGGGGCGCTCGCGCGGGGAGGAGCGCGGGGAAGGCACCTGCGCAGGCGCGCGCGCACGAGACGAGCCCCTCCCGCTGCACAACCTGCGCGCGCGTGGGGGAGGGAAAAGCGAAGGGGGGTGGCGCGCGCGCACCTGCGCTGCACGCTCGGCCCCGCCGTAAGGGCGGGCGGTCCCGCTGCCGCCTTGAAGGGACTATCGCGACCCTCTCGCTTCCTTCTTTTCCTCTTTCTTTCCTTCCTTCCTCTGACCAGCCGTGGGAAAGTCCAGGTGAATGCCGCCGGGGAGTGCGTGGGGTGTGTCGTGGTCGTGGTGGTGGTGGCGGCGGCTGCGGCGGTGATGCGTGTGCTTATGTGTGTGGTGTCCGCGGCGAGTTTGTAAGTTCTCAGACGGTATCGCACCCCTCCCTCGGCTCGGGTGGGGTTTCTTCACAAAGGGGTCGGTGAAGGATTCCCTCCCTGTCCCCTTATCCTGGCCGCTCCCTCCGTGACAAGAAATAATCCCACTTTGAAGTCATGATTGCCGAATAACGGCGTTAACACCGCCCCACAGCCAGCCCCCACCCCAAATTGCAGCGCCTGGGGGAGGGGGGAGGGATGAATTTTAGCTGTCTTATGGGCTCCTTGCTGTGCCTGTGCCTCCTTCCCTATGCAGGTAAAGGGAATTGCAGTTAGGATCACTTGGCCTCCGTGTGTCGTTCCTTTGCCAGTTTTAAATATTTTTTCCTTCTCCGTTTTTATGGAGGTTTTATTATTATTGTCACATTTATGTAACAAGTGCCTGCCTGCCTATGAGAGTGGTGTTGCCATCTAGGGCGTTGCATGCTCTGGGGGTGCTGTATCCAGTGCTGTGTCTGAACATTAAAAAAAATGTCTTTCCGTTGAAGAAGACAGGGGTTAAAATGAATGAAGATCTGAAGGTTAATTTGAGCTGGCTGCCTCAGGATCATGTAGAAGCCAGCTATACCGAGAATGCCTCAACTGCAGGCTCCTCCCTGGTTCCTGTCGTAGACCCAGAGCCAGAGCTTTTGGTAAACCCCTGGGACATTGTTTTGTGTACTTCAGGGACCCTTATCTCCTGCGAAAATGCCATTGTGGTTCTTATAATTTTCCATAATCCCAGTCTTCGTGCCCCTATGTTCCTCCTGATAGGCAGCCTGGCGCTGGCAGATCTCTTAGCAGGCATTGGATTGATCATCAATTTCGTTTTCGCATACCTTCTGCAATCAGAAGCTACGAAACTGGTTACGATTGGACTGATTGTTGCCTCTTTCTCAGCATCTGTTGGCAGCTTGCTGGCTATTACTGTTGATCGTTACCTCTCCCTGTATTACGCTTTGACTTACAATTCAGAGAGAACTGTCACTTTCACATATGTCATGCTTATATTGCTCTGGGGAGCATCTATCTGTATTGGACTGCTGCCTGTAATGGGCTGGAACTGCCTCAGAGATGAATCCACCTGCAGTGTTATCAGACCACTCACTAAAAATAATGCAGCTGTCCTTTCCGTCTCTTTCTTGCTTATGTTTGCCCTCATGCTGCAGCTCTACATTCAAATCTGTAAAATCGTGATGCGCCATGCCCATCAGATTGCCTTGCAACACCATTTCCTGGCCACTTCCCACTATGTGACCACCCGAAAAGGAGTGTCTACTTTGGCCATTATTTTGGGGACTTTTGCTGCTTGCTGGATGCCTTTTACCCTCTATTCTTTAATAGCAGATTACACCTATCCTTCTATATACACCTATGCCACCCTCCTGCCAGCTACCTACAATTCCATCATCAATCCTGTAATATATGCTTTTAGAAACCAGGAGATACAGAAAGCACTTTGGCTCATCTGTTGTGGCTGTATTCCTTCCAACCTGTCTCAGAGAACAAGATCACCCAGCGATGTCTGATTGGCAGCTAGGAGGATACTCCTTAACATGTTACTTTCCAGACATTCCTGCAATGCTGTCTTTGATTTAGATGCATTCATTAAATGGTGTGTGATGGGTTCATATAAAAAGCACAGGATGCACAACCCCAGTGACCAAAATGAATCAAGTGGTTTAAGAGAGATTTCCAAAATTAAAATAATCAGTGTTCTTACAGATTTATAATGTTGCTCAGGGTTTTTTTGTTATGTTACTCAGACTTTGCCATGTTTGCCATGCTTTCACAGTAAATTTGCTAATTAAAATTAGATTGAAACAGCATACCTCCTTTGAAATTGTTTATGTGATTGAGTTTAGTCATACTGCATGTTACAGTCTGTTGCCAGGTTATTTTTTTCCCCTCTTTAGTGCTTTTTAAAACAGAAAAAAAATGAAAGAAAATCCAAGTCCTATTACCCTGTCTGAATACCATCAGAACACTCTTCAAAATAATGGCCAATTGTACTGATTTATATGGTATTTATTGTAATGGTCTCACTGCAACAAATTTTCTCTAAGTGCAGAAGTAAAGTACTTGTATAGCTTTTTATTTTACATCTCAGCATGAATTGGTTTGATAATTGTTTTAAAGGGTTACCTGTTCTCTTGTGAGTTCCCTCTGGACATTAAAACAGAAGGTATGCTTTGCCTTCCTTTGCAAAAGTCAGCCATATGTTTTCACTTAGATATGGGATATCAGAGCTCATTAATTTTAAAAGGAATTCAGGAGAGATCTTCAAATTTGATAAAACAATATGGCCTCTTTTGGCTCTTAGGCCTTGCATCTGTGATAGATGCAATGCTAAGTTTCTGAGACGAGTATCTAATGAAATAACCTACAAATGGCTGTGACACATATATAGCATCTATGTGAAATGGTTCCCCTTAAGTTTTTATAAAGTTAAAACGACTACCACTTGTTTTTATTGTTCTGCTACATAATTTAAAATGCTGAAGTTTATAAATTCTCAGACCATATCTAGTTCATAATTGTTTGCAGCCAGAACTGCAATGTGAAACAATGTTTTCTCCTTTCCTGGCAGTTTCATCCATTACAGATTGTGATCCTTCACACTGTGTACATGTCAGTTCACTTTATTATAGTTCTGATCTAAAAAGCAGAGCTTCCTCATGTGAATGGTTAGATTTCAAACAGCTTCTAACCTTTTACTGAAGCTGCATTAGGATGCACTAGAAATAAAACACTGGTTTATAATCTGAAGACTTGATTGTCAGAGGGAAAATCTCCCTGGCAGATGCCTTTATGAAACTTAAGGTGTACTCTGCTGTCGGCGCATGGGGCTTTCAAGAACCACTTCCATCAATGTTGATAGGAGCTCAGTGTGTTAATGCTCTAGCTTCAGTAGGAGGTTAAATTCCCTTGAATGTCAAAAATCAGCATATTGTGTTGTTGCTTCAGTACAGTTTTAAAAAAAAACAACCAAACAACAAACTCGAGTGTAAAAATAGCAATAGATACAGTTCAATGAAAAAATATACCTATATAGTATAGATAGTAGAGACAACTGTGTTGCTGGTCTGGATATTTCCAAATGGAATCTGTCCTTTTCACATGGGCATTTGGATGACTGTAGCTTTTTGTGGCAAAGTTTCTGTGACGTTAAGAATCACATATTATACACAAAGCTGAATCTCAAATGTGAATGAATTGTCTGTAAACAAGGCTCTGTAGAGATTTTTATGAGCAATAATTAATTTCAGTTGCAATGCTGGGTGCAAATTCCAGTATTTACTTGGTTCAACCTTCATGATATTTGGCTCTTACTTTGTAATCTGATTAGTTCTATAATTGCATGGCATGGTCCACTAGAGCTGGGAGCTTGCACCTCCCTTGGCTTCACAGCGATTTACAGATGCTTGGAACAGTTAGACTGTGGCCTCTGCTCAGTGTAGGATGTTGGTGTTCTTTATCTACTTCTGAGTGCTAATGAGACTCTAGTCATTGCATTTTGTTACAAATTTTTGTATAAGAAATAATCACTTCATAAATATCCATGCTATTCGTGTGTGCAGTTTTGCAAGGATGCAAGTATTGGGAATAAATGGCAGTAAAAGTCATGAGCTGAATAATGTAAAGAGGCTGAATAATGTACAGTGGCACTTTTAAGAGCAAAAAATAAGTTAGTCATGCAAAGTTCCTCCCCCTTTGTTCCCCATTTTTCCTTCTATATCCAATTGCTAAAATTCACGAAGATGATGAACAGCTACAAGTCTCACCAAAACTCAGTCCTGAGGACAACTTGTTTTCTTACGCAGACCTGTTCTCAGTTATGTTGTCCCCTCTTCTCATGTTGTTTCACCTAGTGTCCTTGCCATCTTTCTCACTCCACAGGCTGCTCAAATCCACAGAGGCTCTCCAGAGTGCCAGGGGAGCCAACCTTTTCCTTGTGCCAGAGCAGGGAGATTTGTAATTGGAAGCTTCTCTCCTGAGGTGCTGTTTGAGTCAAACGGAGGAAAGAAGGATTAATTATAGAAGTCCCACAAAGCTAGTTCATAGGGATGCGATTTGCCCTCATTTGAGGAGTTACCTTTCACCACAAACAGATGAGGAACATGATCATACCTCCCAAGCTACTGCTGTAGCCTCCGGTGAGGATGTTGTCTCTTTCAGAAATAAGTGTTTTTAAACTGAGACTGTGCAGCATACGATAGAAAATCCTTCTGGAAGACAATGACATTGGTCTGGCAGCTGTGGGCAAACCTACCTTTAACATGCTTTGTAGTATTGGGTAGGTGCTATACAACACACCCATGAACAAACACCTGGGGGAGGAGCAAGTTGTGGGTACAAAGCTGCCTACCTCACTTGCACAAAAGAAATGCTTGACAGACCCTGTAGAGTTAAACAATCCTCTATCACCTCAGAGTTCAGCATAGGCCCTGCTTCTGTATGGTGAGGTGCCGGTATCCATGTCCATGTCAATATCCATGTAGGTGTCAAGAGCCTCTGAAACTGGCAGAAATCCAGCCAGCAGGCAGGGTTCTGTCATTCAGTTGTACCATCAAACAACACCCCTGAGAAAGACCAGAGGTGTTAGATTCACCGTTCTGTGTACAGGGAAGTATCTTTCCCATCTCCATTGTAATGACAAAAAGACTGTTTTCTTAATGCAGGATTTCGTTTAAGGAATTGAAGTTCATATTTATTTATTAATGCACTTGACCCAAAGTTAGTAACAATTTGTATCTTGATAGACAAAATGTACTGTAGTCAGTTTTTTTTCATATATTCATCCTCAAAGATTGGGAGAAGATTTTTTTTCCAAATCCTCTTTTTTTTTCTTTTTTTTAAAACTATTTCTCCTAACAGTAAGATTTCAGCAATAAGGGGAAATTGTTTTTAGAGAGCAATAAAATCCTCTGTTGTGGGTACTGTAAACTTCTGAGAAAACTCAGAACAATAGGGGAAGCAATATATTCTTTAGTAAAAAAAAAAAAATAGTAACTTTCAGAAGGACTTTAAGTAAACAGAAGTCACCTTCTGATAAGCAGTTGCTATCAGACTGGTGTGTTACAGTTATTTAGTTGATTAATAGAATCCCTCAGCAATAACCTTGTACCTTAGTTCAGGATCCTGGATTCATGCTGTTTGCAAGAAAGAATTATGTACTGCAGGTGGGGGTATTTATTTTTTCATTGTTTGGCATTTAGTTGTACAGCATTCTGGGAATAAACTTGTATTCAGGATTTCTGATTGTAACTTAATACTAAGAATACTCTTCACCAAACAAAAACTGAGAATACCTAAATCTGTCATGCCTATCAAGATGGATATGACAAATGGTGCTATCCTATTCTGAAGACAGCTTGGCTTTTAAAAGAACAAGATCATGGTATCCTTGAAGAAAACCCCTACCAATGCCTAGGATATTTGGAAGCAAGCTGGAAGGCCTGCTGTCGCTGCTATATCCCATCTGTTAGCAAAGGAATGTTGTGATTCCGAGTAAGTTTGAAAGGTATCTTATCTGGAAATCCTTTTTTGGTACAAAAGGAAATTACCCTATAAAACTAGGTGCTACTGGCTTCTTCAGACCAAGAATTTGCAACTTCTTTTAATGGATCAGAAATCTGGATGAACTGCAAGAATATCTGCTTTCATATTAGATGGATGATGAAAGATTAGAGGATGATAGTCATCTTTATGGCATGGTGGATCAGCCAGGTGTGTTCAGTGCTTGAGCTTGGATAGGAAGGATGCTTAAAAAAATGCATCCCTGTGAGAAGGTTGTTTTGACCTGTCCATTTTGAACCTTACCCGACCTAGAAGCAGCATCTTAAAGGGACCCTGGGGCTGTCATTGTTCTGAGATGTAATGCAGCATTCTCATGTCCTTGAGGCTGGTGATATTGCTGTTCCTGTTGAATGGTGTCCAGAGAGAAGGAAATATGATCAGAAGTCAGGTCCTCCTTCCTTGAAAACGTGACCTCATATGTTTGATTCAGATTATTACTTGTCTTGTTAGGGCAGACTTATATGACTCCACCTGAAATTGGAAGAGGTTTTTAGCAGAAAAATATGAAAGTAGAACCAACAGCAGATTATTTTACAGTGAATCATTATGTATTTCTAGTTCTTCTGAGGAGCAGCTAACTCTGCAACTTTGCAGTAACTGTTTCTTTGAAAACAATATGCCTTTGCACTAAAAAAACTGAAAAAGTTTATGCTGCAGTTTAGTTACAAAATTATTGTGATCTTGTAAGCTAGACAAGAAGAAACTTCCATATTTCACTATTATACAAACTTCTTCTAGAAGAGAGGGAAAGAAAAAAACCAAACCTGAATGTAGGTTAGATGAAACCATATTGCAAGTGACTTTAAATGAGTCACTGCTGTGATACAAACTAATTCAGTACCATTGAAAGGATAAAGGGAGATTTTCCAGCAGAAGTTCTTTGCAAGTGAGTTAACAGAGTAAAACTAATTTTAAAACAAAGGTCAGTTAAACTTGCCATCCCAAACTCCTTGAATTGGCTTTTAAGGAAATTGTCCTCACCTCCCCAAACCTTTTCTTTTGCACTCTGTGTGTGCAAATGCAATTTTTAGAAACGTGCTGACATGCTAGATACCTCACTGGACTTGATGGGTTTCCCCATCCCAGCTTGCTTTCAAAAAAACATAGTGTATTACAGATACTGCACATTTAGGGGCTTCACTAAATTACTGGTGTACTGTAATTCAGCTAATGGCCATGGGTTTATATGTGGGGTTTTTCCCATTTGGGATTTTGAGTTTTGTTTGTATGGTTTTTGCTGTTTGGTGGGTTGTCTTTTGGGTTTTTTTCCCTAGCAGTAAGATGTCTGGCACAGTCATTTTGCTTCAAGATGCATTTTAGTTTGTGGTTGGACTTGATCTAAATGATTCTATGATTCTAAGAACCTGCCTCTCATAAGTACAGTGCTGCATTCTTTGGTAAAAGCTTATTTACAGAGATTTTAATAGTTTGTTATAACCCTTTCAATTATATCAGTGGCACTTTTTCACTGAATAACATTCACCTTACATTGCAAATTTCTCTGATTTACCTGCAAGAAAGGAGGAAACAAGTGAACTGCTACTGTTTTCTTTTACGCTGGTGATATTCTTTTTTCCTTAAACTGTTTAATCCTAACCATATGTTCTACCATGATGTCTGAGCACAGATCTAGTCCCAGGTTTTCAAGGAAAAAGGAAGCCAATACTAACTGCACATGCTAAAGACTGCATCCTGCAAGGATTTACCTTAGAAAATGGAGCTGCCTAAATGTTTAGAAACATTTGTTTCTAAAAAAAGGTGTAAAATGTCTTAGAAGGAAATACCTATGTTCAGGTTTCACTTAATGAACTGCAGTACTACTTTTATTACATGCTGAGTGGAGAAGCAGTTTCTGAGAGTATTTTGTTGTGCCATTAAATTATTATGAGCTATCATACTTAAATAGCATAATTACATATTTAATACATATACACAATTATGACTATTTAACTTACTTTCTGTATGTATGGTATGCTAGTTATCATGCTCTGTACCTTCAGTGTTGTAATGGGCAAAGTGTAACCTCTTTGAGGCAGTTTCATATGATCAAAGAAAAACATTGCCAAACTTATTTGGGTGTTGCAAACACTTAATGATTCAGTGGTAAGTAATCAGTATTTCAACAGACAGAGTCAATCCAGAGGTTTTGGAAGGGAGGTGAATTCTCATGTCTTTAATTTGGACAAATCCCACTGCCAGTTTTGGGATTACAGGAATGTGTTATATGGCCACACATGGGACAGAGTCCAAGAAGGATATTTATTGCTAACGTGAACCTATATAGCTGTTGTACATTCTTGTGCACACTGTTCTCTCTCTGTTTTCCATAGGTGCTTTGGTAACAGGACTGTATAGACATCATCAGTCTAAACAACAGTCCACAGAGAGCTGTATGGCACAGCTGTACATTTTGCACTGGCTGATACTAACCTGGGGAATATTACAGTATATAAAAAGTCTTATATGTTTATTTTTAAAGAGCACACAAAATACAGATATGCGTCAGGGGCATTCTAGGAAAAGGGACTAGGACCTGTAAGATTTAGAGCCAAGGTATGGAGGCCTTAGCACATTGATTACTTGTGGTCCCCATAGAATTTTCCTCTTACTTCAGTGTTTGCTAAGATGAAAGCCATCAAAATACTTAGGAATTCAGCTTCCACTGCTTTCAGGGAAGAGATATTTTATAGTATGCAAATGAAAGTAGCATGACCTGGCCCTTCAAAAATTAAGATACCCACATCCTGAAGGGGATGTGCTGTTGTGTGTCCTCAAGACACTTAGGGAGCTGTACCTCACCCATGGGTTTTTGTTTTGCTGCATTTTTGTTGCCATCTGACCATGTACTCCCTCAATATCTGAGGCACCGTGTGGTGCCTGCTCTAAAAGGCTCACATGAAAATAGCATGGAGGTGAGGCTCTTCTATAGTGTTGATTACAGGGCCAAAGCCTACTGGGTTTAGAAAAGAGTTCTACTCTCAGCAGAGAGCTTTCTGAAGATGTGATAGAAGATAGTGAGCCTTCTTCAATGACATTCCAACCAAAATTCATCTCCTTTCTTTTGTATTTCCCTTTCAATGTAAACAGAGACTTCCCTTCAGTCTAGCAGGAGGAGAGTAACTCATTACTGGGAGTTAGCATGCTCCAACATCTGCTTCTGAACTCAGGCTGATCCCACAGGTTAATGTACAGAGGAAAATACAGTTTTCTGGAATGTGGAAACAGTATGTGTGATTTGTGCCAAAAGTGTGGAATGGGTATTGCAGCTGAAGAGGCAGGTAAATTGCCTAGATTGCATATACTGCAGAATACTTAGGCAATCTCTAGGGTCACCTGCCTGTGCTCAAATATATTTTCCATTGAAGCTGATAGCAGTCCCATGTATGTGTGTGTGGAGAAGGAGAAGAATATGGACTTCTCTTTTGGGCCTCAGCCAGAGGCCACTGAAAGAAATGGGCATTCTTATTTTTGTGATTATTTCTAGAAAGAGCCACGTTAGACCTCTATCCACATTGTATGTCTACATCTTTTTACTCTTCAGGGCTAAAATCTACAGTTGTGTTGTCTTTTGTTTGGTCTCACCTTTACTGTCATAGCCAAAACCTTCAAAAGGTGATTGTAAATGTGTTTACAAATAAAAAGAAATTTCATAGGGTAAAATGTATTCAACTGTGCCTCTGAAATAAAGCTGTAAACTTCAGGCCATGACATTTGGAACACACTGGGGTAGTAGAACCACTTATAATTTTCTAGACTTACTGACTACCCCTGGGTTTTTTTTTTTCTTCCCCAAATGCAATTAAAAATAACCTGTGGTTTACCATGCCCATCTCATGAAATTGTCAGAGAACTGTTCCTAGGAAACATCATATTGATTCATGTAAAATCCTGATACTACTAGCTGCAGTGTGGTTCCATGCTGAATTCTAAATGCTCTAGCCAAAGCAGCTGCACAGGGGTACTTCTCACGCTACACATTTCATTAGGAACCAAATGGCTTTAAACCAGTAATTTAAATTCTGCATGTTGTGCTTTTCATATGTGAATCAATTACTGGTTTAGTATCTAAAGGCCTGTGGTTATTTCTTATACTAATTTATAGTGGGGGGTTTTTTTCCACTTAATTATGGTTGAAGTTTGAACCATAGCTTGCCAGTATATGAAATAATTTTAAAGGAAGTAAAACTTCTCTGGTTCAGTTTCCCCTAAGATGAAAGCTTTGAGTTGCAACTACAGAGCTT
The DNA here is from genome assembly GCA_013399015.1 of Galbula dea. Taxonomy (NCBI): domain Eukaryota; kingdom Metazoa; phylum Chordata; class Aves; order Piciformes; family Galbulidae; genus Galbula; species Galbula dea. Next base: position 43,532 of record VWZX01001347.1, on the reverse strand, counting down.
CTTGTTGTATACAAGATAGTCATTTAATGCACTTTATTTTAAAAAAGGCACAAATTATTTTGTTTATAAAATGTTACAATTGCACTATGCTGTAAGAATTCATTACTAAATATAAACTGTACAGTTTTGTAGTCAACATTGTAAGTGTTTAGTCATAAATGACTGAAACAATTACATGTTTCAGTTAAGGTTAATTTTATATGTAGTATATGTAACCATAAATAAATTTTCCTTTCTAAATAAAGAGTGGTTGTCTGTTTTATTTCATTGAATTTCTCATTCTATTTCAAATAACAAAACAATATTCTTTCTAATAATATAAAAGTAACTATGTTCCAGTACAAAGAGATGGCAGATGACACTAACTAAACTTGGAGGATTAAATTCATATGTGCAAACTTCAGTTGAACTTCTGTAGATCCCCTGCATCCACTAATGCTGGAGAAGTAAATACCAGGCACTGTTGTTTTGTACAAAAAGGTTGAAAGAAAAGCTAGCAGGAATTCTTGAATGTAGAGCTGTAAATGAAAGCCAGAGTGCCCTGCCAAGGCTACCTTTCTTATCCAACTTAATTTACCTCTACTGCACTTCTCCATGCTGCCATTTATTATCATTGTATGTGCTCAGTTTTAGGAAAAACACTCAGTATGGCTGTACAAGAGGATCTCACTGGGCTTTGATAAAAGGATGCAAATACTTAATATTTGAGTTAGCAATCATTACCTGTGAGAGGTAAGATTCAAAAGATTTTTTCTGTTTTTCAGATTTGACTTAGTCATTTTAGCCTGTCTCATTTTCCAGATTATTTTTTTAAGTATCTTTAATTGTTCTGAATTGTTTTCTTGAATACCAAACTTATTTTCCAGGCATATAAACCGATGGGATGAGATACATCTCTAGCCCTAAATTGACTATTGTGCACCTTAGTCAGTGAAAATATGACTTCTGAAAGAAACTGAGCGTCTTCAAGGGCATCAGGCAGGAGAAGGAAGCATTTGCTATTTGCCAGTTTAACACCAAAAATATTTGATTCCTGATACTCAAGCAGATCAGACAGACCCACTGCTCTTGAAAGAGAAGCAACACTTCCACTTTACTCCACTGACCTTAAAAGGCAAGGCACTATCATAGAGGAGAGGCTGGTCCCTGCATAGCCTGCAGACTGTCCATTGGCTCCATTACTCTGTAGATACAGTTGAGTTCAGTGCCTAGAAAGGCAGCATATGCTACACTGCTCCTGGGCCACACAGCAGCAGCTCATCTCTCCCTTGAGGCTTTAGCTCCTTCTGAGGGGGGGAAGTCACACAAAAGTGTTATGACTCCCTAATGTTTTGTCCATTTCATTCATCGTGTCCTTTATGGACAGTTTGTTGTCTTCTGTCCAGCCACAGCTTGCGCTCAGCCTTCACAGAAACACAATCAGCTTTGCCAATAGATGCATCAGGTCTTTGAGCTGCAAACCACTGTGTGTAGTTCAGGCTGGCTCAATTTCAGCAGCTGCATGTCAGCTCTGGGACACCTCTTACAATCTGTCCACTTCCCCAGGAGCAGCAGCAGCCCTCCTCAGATAGCAGTAGCAACCTACCTTTGCACTGTGCAGGGCAATTGCTAAAATTGGCTGTTTCTGCTAGCAGAAGTGGAGGCCAAGAATGCATATCTTGGGGGTGGTGGTTGCTTCTATGATCACTGTATTCATGGGTCCTGGGCAGAGCAAGGTGTGAGGGGCAGGCAGCAACAAGCACTTATCAGGAAGGCTGACTTTTCTTCCCTTCCATTACCAAGTTGCAAGCAGGTGCAGGAACAGACATTTACCTGTCCAGGGTATGTTTGCTGCTCAGACATCCATGGTGCATTTCCTAGAAGGAATAGTCACCAGTTCAGATGGATGTGTCATAAGCCAGCTTTGCCTGTGGATGTGCAGCTAGGCTGTGCTGGTAGGAGTACATACACAGCATACCCACAGCAGTTTCTCGGTTTCCAGCTTGTATCAGTTCAGTGTTTTCTTTACATCTAGTCTTGAGTTGTCTTACCAGGGAATTCTATATTCTCCTTCAGAGAGGAGATAAAGTATCAGAGCCTGGTAGCTTCCACTATGCTCTTCAGTGTTTTTCTGCTTCTACTTGATTCTATTAGAGGCTGTTTTAACGAGTGCTCATTAAACACACACATCTCTCTCCAGAGATCTAAGCAGTGAAATCTCACCAAGTTCCACTGCTTCACAAAATGATACAGTATTTTGTTCTAGTCAAGTTAAAACCAGAACAAAATGCTGCTCTGTGTCCCTTTCAATCATGTCACCTTCAGCAATCATTTGCAAAAAGACTTCTTTTTCCTCTGCTTAGAAGTTATTTTTACACCATCTACATGACAGCTTAATCGTATGATAAAGGACTTCCCCAAGCACAGGTCTTTCCCATGTGTCAAGATATCAGTGGATTCCATATTTAACATCAGACACAGCTGCACTGCAGCTGCAGGTGGTTCTCCTTGTGAATAGCTTGCATGATGTCACTGTGGAGAGCACTTCCTTTTGGAAAGCTGTCTGAGACAAAAGTCAGCAGGCCTCTAACCCTTCCTTCCCTCCCCCTCCGGTCTCTCCCTCCTGCAGTGAGAATAGGCAGCAAAAATCCTGAACTGTAAAGATGTTTGTATACATGGAAAGGTAAAGCCACATATAGAACGACTTAGGCCATTTATGAAGAAGTAGCAGTATTGTTTTCAAAGATACAGAAGCCTTGGCAAATGCATGTAAAGCACTTCACAGCAGATGGCAATGTGAACAGAAAGAGGTCATAACAAGCATGCAGCAAGTACAAATATCTGCTGCTCTTCCTTCTTCCTTCCTTCCCTAAGTGCTTGCTGTGAGAATGTGGCAGATAAGACTAGTGCTCTGTTGTTGTGCATTTGCAGGATCAATCTGTAAAATAAATTATTAGTGAATTTAACATCTACTTAAAAGTTTTGAACAATTTCCACTCCTGCAAATAGCTAGGTTCCATCACATTACCTGTATGTCTCACTGGCAGTAGCTCATATCACCTGGAAGAGTGCACCACCACATAGTTGTAAAATTAACAAAATTCCTGTGTTGACAAGCTTAGAGTATAAAACAGGCTGGCATCAGCCTTCTGGTGATGCAGAAGCAAATAGCAGTGCAAAAAAAAGAAGCCAATAACTTGGAAGGCTTTCAGTAATAGGGTAGGGGAAAGGTACAGATACTTCACATATTCTATGAAGCTTTGGGCACTCTGTGCCACCTCCCTTTGTGCACCTTTGTGCACTTGTCTGCAGTCTGAACCAGTGAAAATCCAAGGGGAGAGGCAACAAGGAGAATTTTCTGGTCAGTGGATCAGGTTAAAGACTATATGAAGCTTAAGGTTTACTTGACCCAGTAAAGTTAGAAGTTACAAAACGCCTCAATATCCTCTCCAATAAGATTTTACCAGATGCTTGCTAACACAGATGAAGAATGGCTTCATTTTTTCCTGGTGAAGACAGAGCCCAAGAGGTATTTTGCAACCAGCATCCGTTTGTTCAACCACAGCAAGTACTATTTCCTGCAGAAAGGTCATAGGCCATTTGCAGCTTTCCAAGTCAAAAACAAGCCTTAAAACTCCAACTAAAAAACATCTAGCAGCTGTGTAAAGCACTGTAACTGTCCCTGGGTTGCAGCAGCTGACTATGAGAAACAAAACTAGAAACAAAATCCTGCCCAGGAGAGATCATGGATGTGCTGCTGATGGCAAAACCAGAGCAAATGTGTAAGTAGAAGAGCAGTACTGCAATGTGTGTGCACAGAATCACAGCTACAATATGGTGTTTCAGAAACAAATGGGGCGATGAGGTAGTGCATATATTATGTGAGATCTCATCCTGTTTCACAGTGAAAATTGTGAAAGAGTTAAGAAAGCAAGATGGAAACCTCTTGATAGCTCTGCTTCCCCTCTGGTTTGCCAGCAGGAGAAACAGGTCTGGGTAACTGGTGAGGTATGGAGATTATATTTGAGAAGACTAAGACAAGAAGCTGGGAAGCCAGCAGGGCAGCTGAGAGGGACCTAGCTTGGACCAACCTGGAGGAAAGGGTTCTGATCTTGGTGCCTGAACTTTGAGCTGGAGGGAGGGCAGATAGGTGGTCAGAGGAGGGCACAGTCCTGGAGGTACCAGTAGCCCAAGATAACATCTTACCAGTGTGAAAAGTGATGTAGCAACCCAGACAGCTCCCACAAACACACAGATGTCCAGGTTTCCAGCTGAAGGGAGTATCAGAGCCTGTCACTGTTAGCAGAAGGCAGCAGAGAACACCTGTGTTGACCAGGTGGATGATCTGCTCAGCCTGGTGGCCAAGCTGAAAGAAGAGGTGGAAAGTTTAAGGAGCATCAGGGAGTTTGAAAGGGAGATAAGAGAGTGGCTCCACCAGCCTATCATCCCTGAGACAAACACAGCAAAAGGACATAAGAAGCAAAGGACCCCCTACCCTTTCACCACCAGGCAGAAGGAGGAGACCTAGATAAGGGGGAGAATGGAAGCAGGTTACTGCTTCCTCCTGCAGTCACTGATCACAGCCAGTATGGGTTCACAAGGAAAAACTCTTACTTAATTTCCTTTTATGACAAGGTTGATGTATTCTTTTGGGTTTCAGTAAAGCCTTTGATACTGTCTCCCACAGTGTTCTTCTGGAGAAAATGTCCCGCATACAACTAGATATGTATATCATGCGATGAGTGCTCAGAGAAAGATGATCACAAACACTTCCATAATGTATTAAATAAATCAGATTTTTCAGGAACAGTTACCTTCCCAGTGGAGACTGAATGCTAAGAGCTTTTCAGATCTTTGCTATAATAGTACAGGTTATGTTGTACTATTTCAGATTGCTCCTGACTTTAGTTTTGTCCATGCCTATTTTTAAGCCATGCTTCCACAGTTGAAGCTTCCAACCTTCAGTAGTTACAAGTGAAATTTCCAACATTTTAATATACATAAGCTTTTCTCCAGGTCCACTCTTAAATTGAACCTGGATTATTAAAATTACTAGTGGGTCAGGAAGAACCAGTACATTGCTGTGGATGTGTCAAATACACCCTGTGTGGTAGGCATGTACATGTGCTTACCTAGCACCCGGCACAGGGTGGCCTCTCCTCAGAGAAACTGAGTCTTCATTAGAAGTGAATGAAAATGCAGCAAAGGATATACACATCAAATCCTAACAGAAATTCATTGTTTGTCCTGGTTTGGGCTGGAGTGGAACTGATTCTGTTCAGTGACCTTGCTTTCCAGCTGATGTAATTTGGGAACAGAATGATGAAAAGAAACCTATCTGCTGTATTTTTTGCTACTGCTCACATGAGGTTTTTTTGGTCTAGTTCACTTCAAGAAAGTGCAGTCATCTGCCAGAGATGAAATGCAAGTACAAATTAAAATGTCAGCCCTGGAATTTGTTTTGGCTAGAGATCTACAGAGATAGGAAGATAGGATAATTGTACAATTTGCAGACTCTAGGCATTTCAACAGAATTATCTACAGATAAAACAAAGTAAACTGCCTTGAAAGAAATAATTCATTGATACAACTAATTAAATGGGCTGCATCTTTAAAAGAGTAGTATCAGAACCTGCTCTCTTTTCTAGAAAACATCAGTCTATGCAATGGAATTTGCAGTATTTAATGCTTTCTTCTGTATTTTATTTGCCTAGATAGGGCACAACCGAAGCAATCACATTATTTCTCATGCTGTCACAGGGAAGTAAAGAATGCAAAGTAGATATAGGCTTTAAATGCTGCAGCAGAGACACAGCTTTACAGAAGAAATAGCCTGTCTGTACATCTATCTGCTATACACCTAAAAGCTGCATTACAGAAGGTTATTAACCAAGCTGGCTCCACACTTTAATTTCTATTCTCCAATACATTCTGAGAAAACTTTAGTCTAGGAAAGTTGGTTTTGAGTGATTCACTCAGAAACCATTATATGTACTCTGAAAAGGGTATTTTTTCAAGCCATTAAAATGGCCTGCCTGGAAAGCCTTACAAAAATTTCCACGGGCTTTGAAATAAGAAAGAGCCAAGGCTCCTGTTCAGGTAACACAGCTGCCCACCCATTACCCACAGGTTAGACTGCAGAGATCACCTTTTCTGTCTGTGTTTATGCATCACAAGCTTCTGACCATAACCGTCAACGCTAGTAAAATTACATCATCTGCAACACATTTTTTTGTTCTAAAAGAACAAAAAACCTCATCTGGAAACAGCAGACATACAGTTTATTAAGAAAAATACACTTTTAAAAATGTTATTAATACTATTGGCTTGTAATCTCCTGATGCAGTTTAGATATTATGGAGTTTCAGATTTAATATTCGACCTAGAGAATGATATAAAAGCCACTATTGATTTCCACTCCCTGTAAGCAGGCTTCATCTCTATGTAAATTAAAGACTCAATAATATACTTCAAAATATAGATTAGTTGTCATTAAGAGCTGATCTATACTTATCCCAGCAGACAGACTTAATAGCAACTTCCAGACAATAATGCACCTAATAAAATCCATTTAGGTCTTTGCACATTAACACCTGCATCTACAGACACATCAAATATCCTAAGGAAAGATTTGGGGTGGGTTCCTAATGAGAGAAGGAGTAGTATATGCAACAATGCTCTGAAAAGCATCACTCATCATCATTGTCCCAGGGGAAGAATAATCCCCTTTCTTGTCACTAGAGGATGACAGGGGAAAACACTGACGTCTTCCGTCTACCAACTATTCAAAACATTCAAATATTTGGAGACCTTCCAGAAGAGAGACAGAAAGCAAAGCAGCAGAGTAAATATGCTAAGGTCTTCCACACAACATTGGCTTCTCACCTAACAGCACACCTGGGAAGCACAGAAAGTCAGCACTGCCAACAGCTCTCCCCATACCATAGTGAGGGTGTACCCTGCGTGCTCTTCTCTTAACAACCAGGAAACTTTTGCTTTTTCCTCTTCTGAGAGATGGAGGCAGTAGCAGGACCCACATCATCAGTCATTGTGCTTTGGGAGGAGGAAGCTTAGTGCCATCTTGAAGATATTTGCCACACACAGGAGGGAAAAAAAAAAAAGTTTTACCAGAGGCACCAGGGACCACTGAGTAGCTTGCTCAGACCTCAGAGTTGAACCTGCTGCAAACAGGATGTTGGATCAGTATGGTGAAACTCAAAGCACTTCTCCCAAGCAAGGGTGTTCTAGTTTCATCTTCAGCTCACCTACAGTCATCACAAGTCCTGTGATGGAACCTGCCATGCAAAGACAGTCTGTACAACTAACTTTTTTTATCCATACTGATTTTTAGTAGTATGTAACTGAGAAACACAGGAAACGCTGTGGAGTCTCCATCCTTGGCAATATTCAAAAGCTGTCTGACATGGTCCTGGGCACCTAACTCTGGGTAGCTTTGCTTAGACATGGGGGGGTTGGACAAGATTGCTTACAGAGGTCCCTTCCCAACCCAATCCCTCTGTGGCTCTGTGAATAAAAACCATAAAACAGCCAACATTAAGCTGCTGCAATTCACTTCCTTCTCACAGCCTCCCTGGAGGCCTCTTCTTAATTTGTGCAAAGTCACATCACCTCACAACTAGGGCAGGCTCAGAGGACTTGTGAGTGTAGCGGATGAATCTCCATATCCTAAACAACTTCCTGGCTGGGTTGTCATACAGCTAAATCTTCCTTAGAACAAGCTGACGATTGCCCCATTTGTCCACTGGAGGTCAGTATTTTTCTACAGAAAGACAGTCCCTCTTACCTGTTGTGTTTGTGGGGGACAGAATTCTTGCAGCAGCACCTAATTTTCCTATCACATCCTGTCACAAGATGAAGACAGAAGCATAGCACATCTCCACTATTGCTAAAGGAAGCGCTGTAGGAGCCAAACGCCAGGGCTCTCCTCTCGGCTAAAAGAGCATCTAGCTGTGCAGGGAATTCCTAAGTGATGAATAAGTGGGATTAAATGTGTTCAAATGTTTTCATGCTTCCTGCGTTATCTGGCCTTGTATTTTAATGAAATACCAAAGTGTAACTGCCAGCTGATAGTAAAAATCTGTCTAGTTAATCCTACTTGGCTCATTTGCTAGAACAAGCTCCACAGGAGGCACCTGTTCAGGCTGCTACACAGGCTGCATAGGAGAGGTGCTGCACCATGTCGTTTTCAGAAATGCTCCCTCATTAGAAATGCTGCTTCAGCAACTGTCAACACTTTGCCAGACGTTCAGCACATCAGATACAAGTGCTACAAACTGAGAAAGAGATGATACTGAAGGATGACAACAGCAACAGACAGTAGTGGGGAAGGGTAAGCTGTTTGGCAGTCACATGTAGGTCACAGCCACTCTTAGGCACTGTCCATACCAGTATTTTAGTTTGGACCGGAAGCACGTTTGAAGCAATCCTGTTCATTGCCACTTGCCATGCTTTAAATTCCTGTCGTGGAGCAGCACACCAATTTGATTCCTCCCAGACACAGCTAAGCAGGAGACCTACTCTCACCACAGCAACAGGTGTTCAGTTTGCATGAACTCCCATATCTGGCTAGTGCTGACCAGCACCCACTGCTCCCTCTCTATAGACACACTCCCTTATGGGGTCTACTTCTAAGTAACACAGACATGAACATGATCTGACCAACTAGTTGACATCACAGCTGTTTAGGCTGCAGTGTTGCCAATTTCTAGTAGAATCATAGAGTGTCTTGAGTTGGAAGGGAGTGACAAGGATTAGAGTCCAGTTCCTACCTATGCACAGAACAACTCCACCCCCTGCATACCACAACCCTCCCCCCCAAAAAAAAACCACCAAAAATCACACCTTGTGTCTAGGCATTGTCCAGACACTTCTGGAATTCTGCCAAGCTTGGCATTATGACCAGCTTCCCTGAGGAGCCCATTCCAGTGCTCTACCACCCCCTGGGTCAAGAACCCTTTCCTAATATCCAACCTAAACCTACCTAGCAAAGCTTCATGCTGTTCTTGTGGGTCCTGTCACTGGTTACCAGAAAGAAGAGATCAGCTCCTGCCCCTTCACTTCCCCTCGTGAGGAAGTTCAGAGTGTGATGAGGTCTCCCTCTCAGTCTCCTCTTCTCCGTGCTGAACTTGTTATCCAGAAAGCTCAAGGCAATTCCAGAGGAAGGAAAGTAATACTACCATGGACTCTCCTTGCCTGTGTCTGTCTATTTTGGGCATCAACTAGGAAAACAGGCATTAAGTCTGATGAGGTGAGACAGTCCTCATGCCATCATGTATCTCAAGAGCTGGAACTTTCAAGTTCTATGTTTTCTTCAACTTCTGTGCTAATAAGTTTAACAGTGTCTCCAGCATCTTCAGTTCTGTCCTGCTGAGATCATTGATGTTCTCACAGGGAAATTTCACTCTTTCCACCCCCTCCACCTATCCATTTCATTTCAGGGAGAAGGTTAAAACTGAGCTTCACCATTCAGAGGGTGTTTCTGTATGCAGATACAATAAAAATAAAATAATTATCATCAGTTATTCAGCAAAACATCATCTCCTATTTTCTCCTATTGTTTATCACAGGAAAAATCCTGGCCTCTCTGTCCTTCCCCATCTGTCCTAAAACCCTCTATTTTCCCATCTCCCATTTAAGAGAGAAGAATGCCACAGATGATTGGCATTATCCTCTCCATTTAAGTGAGACATCCTGCACTGAAGCGCTTTCTCTGGTAACACACTAAGCAGCAATGTCACAGCTAGACAACTGCCATGTCTCTCATCTCAAATACTTCTAGTTGTTAGCAGCTGCCTCGTAATTTGGTATATTTTAACTAGGCTTGAAAATCCCTAAAGTGAGGATTTATTATCTCTTTTGGCAAAGTATGAAGTAAATCTATCATGCCTTATAAATAATTTATATCAATTCTAGAAACACGGCAAGGAATATATAGGTCAGGAAAGGCACCACCAGAGAGGAACAGAGCATCATTTACTTAAAGCATGTGGTAGACCTAAATGCAGTTACCTAGATAGACTATGTCAACTTAAAGAATGAAGATGGCTTGTAAATAATTTATAAATCAAAGGGTGACTTGACAATCACTGAGGGGTTTGGGAATACAGATGATAAAAAAAGATGACTGGGTTTTTTCAGATAAGAATTTGTCTGATGGAAGTCAGTTGAGTAGAAGGCAGCTCTCTTGCTTATTGTCCTTAAAAGGTTTGTGAAATGTCACAATGGTGCTTTTCAACAGTTGGGGCAAATTAGCAACTGGTTACTGGGAGAAGCAAGGAGCCAGCAGGACCCATATACTTTAAACTCCAAATGCCTTAGGAACAATTGGCATGTTCAAACAATCACAGAATCACAGAATCATTATGGTTGGAAAGGACCCTCAAGATCATCTAGTCCAACCGATAGCCCTACACTACTCTTACCCCTAAATCATCCCCTGAAGAAACACATCTATCCTCTTCTTAAAAACCTCCAGGGATGGTGACTCCAGCCTATTCCAATATCTAACCACTCTTTCAGTAAAGAAATTCTTCCTAATATCTAATCTAAACCTACCCTAGCTCAGCTTAAGCCCATTCCCTCTAGTCCTGTCACTAGTCACAAGGGAGAAGAGGCCAACACCCACCTCCCTAGAATGGCCTTTCAAGTAGCTGAAGAGAGCGATAAGGTCTCCCCTCAGCCTCCTCTTCTCCAGGCTAAACAATATCCAATCAACTCATCCAAAGGCCACCGAGGTGATATAGCATTTTACAGGAATAAAGGTACATTGTCCTAAAATCAGATTATCAGTCAGTATTTCACCACACATCAAAACATACTGCTGCCCATATTCTATACCTTAACGTTCTCTTGTCAGTCAGATTAAGTATTTTGATGAACCTACAAATTACAGCAAAACAGAAAGCTCACTAACTGCTGTAAGCAAAACTTCTAAACCTTTGTCAGAACAAAACATGCCATAAACAGGAATAATGTAGGAATAAATTTATGTAGAAACTTTTACAGATAGTCCAGAAGCATTACTTTGTTTTTCATTTCATGAACATGAAACAAACAAAAAAAAAATCCTTCCTCAAATACAGTAGTAGTATATAACAAATGGGCAATCAGAAGCAGTTTAGCCAGCTGTGTGTAGGCAACCCAAGAAAAAGTTTTAGAAAGTATGCTAAACTTGGAAAGAAACCCAAACAGAAAAACAAACCAACCCAGGTGTAGCTGAAAACACCAGAGAAAATGTAAAGCTTCCTGAAAAAAAAAATCCACACACAAAACACACAGCAGTGAAAATCAGCACAAATAAATCTGAAAGTGTGTCCCAAATGAAATTGAGGTGAGACCTCATGTGTGAAATAAGCAGTAACTTCAAAAAGCTTCACACTTCATCACTGAGCTAAGCAAAAAATACTGCCACTACCACTATCCTCCTCAGTGAAGCAGAAAGTGGAGGAGAAAGGCTCCCTGCCCAGAAGCAGCACCCTTGTAACATCCCATTACCATTACAGTCACAGAACAAACCTAGTCAAAGGAAAAACAACAACCAAGGAACAGAACCAAGTCCTACTGAAGTAGGGAACAGGAAAATCCTTGGCTACTGACTTGCAATAGGCAGATTTTCATGTGGTCTGACAACACATTTTCAACTGAAAATGGCAAGTGACTCAGAAAGGCAACACATCTACAACAAGCTGTTGAGACATCTCAGAAACTGTTGCCCTCAGTTCTGATCTTCAAAGCACTCTGCATGTGACCCCTCAACAAGAAAAGCACACAAAACTCCCTGCTCTGGCTAATCAGATAAGAACTTCTCTGCTTATCTGCAGCAGCAAGAAATAATCTCCAAAGACACAACTATATTTAGCTAAGAATCTCTTAGGGGCTACTTGTTTTCTTACTTAGCTGAAAAAAGGTCAGCCCAGCACAAACATTGTTGCTGCTTTCCACATGCAGGAGCACACACCTAATGTCACCCACAGATGAGAACACATTTCTGCAGAGAAACCTACAGATACTTGACAGCACATGGAAACCATTCTAAAATACAAAATTCCTTCTGCCTGTTTTGCACTTNTTCTTGTTCTCTTTACCTCTTCAGTGAAAGATGGATGATTGGATAGCCACAGTCCTCCCAGAGTTCCCACACCTCTCCTTTAAAATCCAAGGGAGTTGAGGAAGGTGCTCAGTGACAGGCTCAAGTCACTGCTGACTATTCTGTGGCAGACACCAGGGCCCAATGGATTCTAGCAGGGATTAAAATTTATTTTCATTCCCTGTATATCACTGAGCACACTGATAACAGGTAAGTACCTGAATACAGAGCAACCTCAACAGGATGAGAATTCTTGAACTTCCTGCATGTGTGCATGTACAAGCACACTCACATCAGGAACACCTCAGACTCAGAATTAACAGCTCAGACTGGCTACCCCCACAGGGCAAGAACCATTCCCCAAAACAGACTAAAAGAGGTTGATTTCTGTTTGGTTTTTCAAGAAGAAAAAGGTGTAATGTCAACTTAAACCCAAACAACCAAAACCCCCCAAAAATAACTGTCAAAACCATCTTTGGAAAAAATGTTTTAATATTTTACTCTGCTGCTAGGATATGGTACCTCAGCTCAAGGTTGCATTTATGCAATTTCAGCTTCCAGCTACAAGATTCTAATAACATTTTCATTATCATCAGGTTTATACCCAGTTGACTTTATAGTGAGATTGTAAACAGTTTTACAAATTAGACACTTGCTGTATCCTTGTGTGTTGTTTCAAGGGGAAGGGAACACCTCAGCATGATTAGAACAATGCCTGCCACAAGAGATCTGCAAAATACATAATGAGAACCAACTTTCCAGAAGTTGTTTCCAGTCTTCACAAATCCATCTGCATGCTGCACATAAACTCAAGCTTGTTCTGAACAGCATGCACCTCTTACACTGAAGATTGTTTTTTCTTCTTAGTTCAGTACACAGAAATCTGAAGTATCTAAAAATCCAGTGGACATCAGTTTGGACACAGGCAAATATTTTCTAACACTCAAAAGACAACCATAAAAGCCACAGCAGCAGTATGCCAAGGGATCATCAGTCCTAACTCTAGCCCCAACTGATAAATGAACAGTGTTAAATCCTTTACTACAATAGCCTTTGAACTAAAATGGCAAGGTCTTATATTCAGTTTCTATGCAGAATTGGTGTCTTGGCTCTAAATTACCTGAATTAAGTTCAAACCAAATGGCAAATTTCAGTGAAATAAGAACAAAGTGCCAGAGGGGCTGGAATTTTCAGCTAAACAGAGTAAAGATTGTTCTCCCAGGAAACAACCAAGTTAAGATGCATAAACAAATCTGTTTAATTTCTAATTAGGCTACTGTCTTACACAATTAATTTGCATAAGTTCTTCCCAGTATGATGCAAAGCCTCTACTGTTAACCATACCAGGTTTAAACTCATTACCATTAAAAAATTAAATTGAAAATATCTTTCATGTAGGCAGACATGGGTTTGCATTTTACAACATTGTGTTTAGCATCATTAACCTACAAAGACTTTCTTACTAAAAAATGGGGGAAATGGGACCTGCTATCACAACTACATTCTGCCCTGTTCTTTCTGGAAGCAAAGCTGCTGTTTGCTGCATTTCACTGAAGAAAAAGTAAAGTTACCTGCAGGGAAATGAATACCTGCTTACACCAGCCAAAACTTCAATTAGGAACTTGAAACAAGGTTGCTAAAGAACAAAGAAGTTGGCATGTTACCAGGAGCAGCAGTACCTTAATGGAAGCTGGTTGTGTGGGCTCCAGCATCCACCCTAGTAAAAATCATGGTTCCTAGGATCAGACAGCATTTGGAAGCCTCATTTTCTTTTCTGTTATTTATCAATAAGGGGTAAGGATTTTTTTGTCTTAATCTAAAGAAAGACAGACAGGCTCAAAAGTGAGATTTTATTCATATTTGTTACTTATTCACAACTCAAAGTATGACAAAACTGATAAAAACAGCTTAGAATAATGTTAGTTTACACCACTAAATTCAATTAACATTTTATTAATAAAATACCAAAAGGAAAATGACAACATTGCAAGTTCAGGAAAACAGGCTGGCTACAATGACTGAAAAATCTACACTATCACAAGTGGTCACAACTGATTGCTTGTTTAATGCTTATTACTTAAAATTAACACAAACTACAAAGTTTCAGACACACCCAATTTCTGTGCTCATAAAACTTACCTTCTGTCATACTGACTTTCAGTAGAGTGGAATTTTCTGCTGAGATGTTTCATTCAGCATGTACTAAAAGAATACTGAGGGTGCTCCCCCCACCCACACAGTGACATAACACTGCTGTGCCCTCTGAAGAATCATTTTGCAAACCATCTCTAGCCAGGGACAAAACCACCACCAGTCTATGGCCTACACTGCCCTCTGTGATAGACACACAGACCTCAGACTCCAGGTCACAAAGCAAACTTCAGCTCTGTATTTTAAGGCAAAGACAAATCCAGTTCCAAGTGAAATAGATTTGACTACCTTCAAGTGCCACCAATTACCAAGAGCTGTAGTTGCTCACCATTATGCAGAGTGGTCACACTTTGTGATAACTTTTACCACCAACATTAAGGCAGCATGTTACCACCTGACCAGGAGAGCCACCACAGGTGGAAAAACCACATGCAGATTAAACAGCAATGCAGTAGCCAGTAGTTTGCATGCAAACACCACGTTACACTTACATTCTCAGGACTGAAACTTAATTGTGTAAACACAGGTTAGACAATTAGCTTCCATTTCTCTTTTTATTTTACATATAACAGGGCCTCACAGAACAAAGGAACCTCACTAAGTGTTAGATCTGGAATTACAGACTTCAGTTAAAAAGATGAAAACTGTAAGGAAAGAATTCACTCCCTGCTATGAAGAGATTTTTAAAAGCCTCATTAGGCAAAGCAGCAGTCTGACTCTCAGCTCAGAAGAGAGACACAAAAAAAAACCCCCCAAAAATAAACCAGTTTCTAATACTGTACTGCAAACAAAAAATTTAAAGACAGAGACAGCCAAAGTAGACTGTATGGCAGCAACTGCTCCTAGGAAAGGAGAAAACATGTATATATGACATAGTACCTTAACAGCTATTAAAAATGCTTTAACTGCCAATCTTTTCTCAATGGGGTGTACTGGGAAAGAAATACATTCAAGTAGTAGTTTTGAGTAAACATGCTACAGGAAATGGAAAACTTCTGTCATGACTATACATGTACAAATCATCAACAACAAAACTTATTTACAAACATGTTTACCTACAGGCCTAAAGACCAAGTTCAATACTTGTGAAGTGTATCTGATTGCTAGATCTGAACTGTTTCAATCTTTAGTAACAGAGTAACATTGCTACACTGCAATAACCATACAGCTTCAATCTGGTCCATGCTGAAAGTCCTTGCATCTAACTGATCTGTACTGTAAAACTGAAAAGCTCAAGTATTTTAACTTTCATTTGTAACATGGACATGCATCCACTACCTACCTGAGACCCTTCAGCACTCTACACAACAAGCAGCCAGTAACCTAGAGCTGGTACTGTTACAAGCTTATCCAGACTGCTCACAAAATTTTAATTTTGGGTCATCTGAATTAATACTTCAAAGCATACATTTCATCATCTGCTACATTTTTAAGATAAAAAGAAAGATAATATAAAATCCATTCTGTATGCAAAACACCTAAGCCCAGAAGTGATTAAAAATAGACTAAGGTGGGCCTAATTAGTAACTAATAAAAAAAGCTAAAAAGCCATATATATGGAACTCAACACTGCACTCATTCATATAATTAACTGACCTCAAAGACTAACAACCAGACCAATTCACAAGTACCTAAGTTGCTTACATAATTAAAACAATAAAATGTAAAGTCAAAAAAATATATTTTATCCCTTCAAGATCAGGAAAGTAAAATGAAATGCTGGTTCTGTAAGAGTGCAACAGCTGCAGCATATTTTGCAGGCAGCACATGAGTTGCTACATTAGTGGCACTTAAGTATTACGCAGTAAATACTGAAAGTAAGACAAGTTTCTGACCTGCATAAGCATAATCACATCATTATTACCAGAGTTGCTAAGCTACAGCATTCTGAATAATACCAATTCAATTTTAGCAGTTCTATCACTAGCCTTAATACATGTCAACATCCTGCTTTACACCTTGCTAAGAAAGCAATCACTGAAGCCAAGTAATTACTGAACTTGTCACCAGGCTGGGACCAGGTTCAGTCTGACCAATCGTTCTCATCGAACTCCGAATCGTCATCAGAATCGCTGTATTCCACAGCAATGCGCCTTGAAAGGATGGTTGCCACATCATTTCCAACAGGCTCTCGCTTTGCTTCTTGCTCACGTTGCTCCTGAACCTTTTTCAACTGAATTCCTGTAGAAACAATTACTCTCAGAAAGTTTTCTGCACAATCATTTAAAGTTTCATATTGTTATTGGTGAGGCCTTTTGTATTCTTACAATGTATTCAGGAAAAAGAAAACACACTGAATTAAAGTAAGAGAAGAACAGAAAAAAATGCAGATTTGAGACTGAAGACTTCTAGATTTCTAAAACTGTCAAGAACACTATCCAAGACTGTATGGGTCCTTTTCATTTGAAAATGAAAGCTCTCATAATTGTACTTGGAAATACAATTAGACCTAAAGCTCCATATTGTAAGCAAAGTCAGGGACAGCTGCTAGTCACTGGTCAAAAATCAGTATACTGAAGTCTGGTGTGGGTAACTCAGCTCTTCTGAACGCAAGAAACCTTGTAGACCTACTGGCTAATTTACATAATGAACAAAAGTACTGCTTGCATTTGATTACACCCACACAAACACTAGGAAATGTTGGACAAAGCTGTACATCTTTAGGTACTAGATCTAAAGTCAGGGCTGACAAATGTTAGGTTAAGAGCACGGTACCCATGGTTAACTAGTCTCTCAATAGCATTCTGCCCAGCTGGGAACAGAAGCCGTAAACTCAGATCACTGGACAGAGCATTGAAAAAAAGAAGTACCTAAAACTCCATGTCCACTTACCCATCCGAATGGCAGCAAGAAGATCGCTCCGTGCATCGCTTATTGGTGGCTGAGCAGGTTCATGACGTTTTGCCTCTGCAGCTGCAGGAACATGCATTGGGGAGGAAGACAGGGATGAACCTGTAGCAGGAGGACCTGGAGGGGGAGGAGGTGGACCAGGAGGAGGAGGAGCAGTGACAACAAGCCCACTAGAAGGAGGAGGATGAGTAGCTGCATAGGTAGAGCTGGTCACCAGTCCAGAATGGGAAGGTGGTACGGGAAGTTGAAGAGGACTAACAAATGCAGTTTGTGCTGAAGGAATCATAGGAGGAGGAGGAGGAGGGGGAGGACCTGCAGGATTGTAGTAATCCACCATCTGAGCTGGAAGCATCCTATATAAAACAGAACAAAAACATCTGATGATTCCAAGTCCTAGTGTTCAATGCATCACCCCTTAAACTGCTCTTGTTCAACCTCATCTAAAACAAAAAATCAAAAGGAATTTAAACTGTTAAGTTAAACATGCAAGCGATTAGAAACACAAATTGCCAAATATTGATAATACATTGAGGTTTAAGCAGATGACAAAGGCAATGTCCTTTCAGTGCTCCACAAAGTGAGATTTTTAAATCAATAGTCCTGCCTATTTAAGTAGAAAGCTGTATTTGTTACTAAGCATCTATTCTGTGAGAATATTAAGTTAAATATTTCTGAAGAAGGGACCAAGAAAACTGTAGACCACATTTCTCTCTTACATAGGAGACCAAGTGTTAGAACATATTAGAGATAATAAAAGATATAGGAATGGAGGACAATGGAAAGTATGAATGGAAAGATTTACCCAAAGGTGTATCATGAATCTCATGTTCTTTAGTCAAGTTTAAATCTAAATATTCCTTAAATTGATACATCTGATTGATACTTTAGAGAAGAGCCAATTTCCCTGTTAAAATGTCATTAAACATTCTTAAGCAAAAAAATGGAAACTAATAGCATTAAGTAATTAAAGAGCTAGATATAGGAGACAGGAGTTGAAGGAAAGTTACTGATGACATTCAGTAATACCTCAATGTATCACAATTGTGATACACTGACAGCAGTCAAGTACCTGGGGACTAAGCATAACTATGTTACAAGCTGGAAATAACAGAAAATGAAGGTGTAGCAGTCAACCACAGCATAACCGAGTCATCTACAGCATAATACAGTCATGAACTGGGAAAACACTATCCCAGGATGCATAAAGTGAGGCTGAAAAACCTTGGCTTGACTATTTAAAGTGACACAGGCACGAATGATTACAACTTTCCTGGGGTTACAACAAGAAAATTCAAGGAAAGGAACAAACAGGCACAGGCTGGTCAGAAAACAACGTTTTCTTGCTTATTGGAGAGCCATTACTCTGGGGTAAGCCTTCCTTCAGGAGGCACTTAGGTAAAATATCTACATAGGAGTTTTATAAATTGGTATCTTGCACTATGGAACTGTCTGTGGCAGTAGGGAACCTGATTATATGTCTGAAGAGATCCCTTCCAATTCTGTCATAAGCTCCTTTAAAAAGTCACTTCAGGCATACAGCAGACTACCATGTTAATCACACTCAGCAACACTTTCTGCACATCACTGAAAGTTTAAAATATTATTCAAATTACACTAACCATTTTCCACTTTAAAGGAAAATTATCTCCCTTTTAATACTACATTAGGAACCCTTTGTATTTTACAAGCATATTGATTTCACCACGTTCAGTATAGAATTTATTATTTCTGCTTTCACGATTTCTTCATTTAAATTCAGTTCATACATAAACTATACCAACTATTTTCTGTCCTCCTCAGGGAGATAACTAATGTATTTAGGATCTGTTTGTGTGTATGCATTGTATGTTACAATGGTTATGAAAAATATGCACCCCTCTAGTTTTGTCAAGCGTGTACTAGAAGAAACCAGGAGTTTTACCCATATTCTGCTGGTACCACAGGTACTGAGCTATGTTGGCCATCTGAAGGCTGGGGTGGAGGTGGAGGTGGCTGCTGAGGTCTGTTCAGAGTAGCATGTCGTACAGTGGTGGAAGGTGGTCTGTATTCATGCTCATGGCTTTGGGAAGCTGCCATGAACTGTGGACCATCTCCTGTTCCATATGAAGGCATTGCTATCTGCTGATGGAGGGAATGATTCGGCGTAGCAGGGTAAGAATAATCTGTAACATCAGATGCATGGGACCTAAAATTAAAGTAAATGGATGCAGATGAACAGGTTATGTGAGTGTAGCAGGGTATTATCTAAATAGCTCACAAGAAAAGCTGAACAGAATGCAGTTGGAATTATTTCTCTTGCAACAGGACTCCCTGATTATCGAGCACCTTTCCCTTGTAAGTCCATGGCAAGCACAAACAAAGGCAACAAAAAAGTCACGGTTCAGCTTAACACAACTTGCAAATAAATTAGTCTGACAAGTCAGCATAAAAGGACTCAAATTGAATGTTTTCAATATTTCAGCATATTAGCTGCATGCAGCATGTCTTCCTATAATGCAGACTTTTAAAAAAGGCAATAAAAATCAGAGCTTTCTCCAGATTTTGGAGTTCTGCAGTAGCCAAAAGGAAGTAGAATGATTCTGACAATGATTTCAATATCCACTGTTTGAAATAATACTACTTATCAGGCTTGTCTTAAGTTAACAATGGAAGCAGAAAAGGAAAGCAATACTGCAAGTACTCACAATTATGCAGAAGTGTTTTATCAAAGCAGAGAAAGCCCATTTCCAAAGTTAGAAAATGCTTTTTATTTTGTTTACACGATTAAGTTTGTTGGTAAGGCTTAGAAAAACTGGGAAATGTAAATATTAGTTGAGCAGAGAGTTCATAAAGATACAAAGTGTAGGATGCTTTGTCAAACAGGCCCAAGAGAGGGAGCAAAAGGATCTCTTCATCCCATTACTGCAAATAGTTGTTTTAGTAATGAGCAATCGTGCAGCCTGGCTTTTAGTGAACACAGTAAACTGATGCATTTATCTGTAAGACTGGAAGCAAGGTAAGCAACAAAAAGCCAGGGCTTTGAGTAAAACAAAATGACAAACCCTTTGGGCATTTTGTCCTCTTTCATGCTTCCTGCCTGTTCCATTTTCTTTGCGTCACTCATGAACTCAATGCCCATTTTCCTTCTCTCCCACTCTTCTTTTCTTGTTCTTACTTTTCTCACATTAATTTGCTGGTTTCTGTTTGGATTCAGCTTGTGTTTCTCTCTCTGAAGTACAACAGGTATAACAAATACAGTGTAAATTGGCACAGTCTGGACACTTGGATGTCAATGTTCAATGCATAAGCCTGACAGTTAGCAAAAAAGAGGAAACATGAGCTTTTTTTACTTCAGCATTAAAAAATAATCCCAATATAGCCAAATACACTTTTCTGGCACCTTACTTAGAAAACACTGCTCATGCAGTAGCTGTCACCATAAATATGTCTCTGAAACCAGTACTTATTTCTACACATATAGGGGTTTTTACACCTTGGTTCTTACAGCTAAGACTAGCCCGAGATAAACAGAAGGCCTTCTCCACCACATCACCATTCACAAAATCAACCCTTCATGCATGTAAAACAGATTTTATGATTCATCCACTGATATTTGGTTCACTGAAATGTGAAGTTCTCCATAATTTATAAAATTTGAAAGGCACATGTAAGTACAACGTAACTGTCATACCACAACATTCAACATAATACATCCTACAAGTTCCACTTAAAATCCTGCAGATTGCAGATATTATGGATAACTGAAAACAGTAAAATACATGGTGACATTGCTGGGAGTCACTTCAATACAATTATTTAAACTCAGAATCTTGTAAGCAATGTGTTAAGCCTAGATAAAGACTCAAAAGGTGTGAAATGCAGGTGTCATGATGAAAAAAATCCACATCTTACACTTGACAGCTGAACATCAGTGTCACTTTACCACATCACCCTATATAAAGCACAGTCTTAATGAAACTTCAGACAAAAGAGGAGACAATGAAGGGATCTGAATATATTATTAAACAGCAGTAGCAATTTTCTTAAAATTTGTTTTGGTTACAAGATGATTACTCTTCAAATACCAAAATGTTACATATAAAGAGTTATGAGCAGATTGTTTTACATTAACCTCCACTGGACAGTGGACTAAAGGTATCAGTCACTCTTCTGCAGTGGCAGCTGCTTCCTCAGCCTAACCACTCAACAACTGTAACATTAAATTGACACACACTTTTTCCAGTAGATTCTATTTATTGATAACATTACTGCTAGCAATTAACCACAACAGAGGAAAGAAGTGGAAAAATCCTCTAGTGAGACCAGCTTAGTGAAAACAATTCAGATTTCTATGCACACTAGAACATAACTCCCACTGATCTCAAAGGGAATCTCATTCAACAAAGATGAATTCTGCTGTGTGTCCCTAAGCAGAGATTTCTGCTAGTTCAAGCAATAATGTTGCATCTGGTTCTGTAACTTGCTTTTTAGACAAGTAACATCAATCAAGGTGAACTACTCCCTCATTAAAGCATTCTGTTAGAGGCAAAAGTATGCTCAACTGAGTAGATCACAGGAAAATATTTAAGATAGCAGCAGCATAACAGAGTAAACTTGACACGGAAGAGTCACTGACAGTATCCAGTAGAGGCAGACTGAAATGCTTTTGTAACTACAACTACTCAAGATGAAATATAAAGCATGCAGCCAACATTTTCTCTACAGCGCATAACACGACGATGACAAAATGCTCATCTGAAGCTGAGGAGAGAACTCATTACAGAATTGGTTACATTATTTACACTTTCAAATCATTTTGAGAAGAACTTGAAAACATGCATTATCTCTTGTATATATGCATATCTTATTCTAACTACTGCCAACCTGAAAAAAAACCTAATTCTACTTAGTATTTCTGCATACGCAACTGTGGTATAACAAACAGCTTTGCTGTAAACAGACCTAGTATCTGGGGACAGTGATCCCTCGGAAGACGCTCCATGGTACACACTTTGAGATAACCTGTTGTCAGGTCTAAGCTCTTTGTCATATGCCATCATATTCCACTCCTGGCGTCTGTTCCTGGCTTTTCTAACCTTTTTCACCTCACGGGTGGTGCCATCTATACGCTTTTGCTCCTAATGTTCAAACAGAAGAAATAAAGCATGCAAAGAGAGGGGAAAAAAGGAAAGGAAAAAGCTGGTTAAAATGCAGTTAGAGTGCATGAAAAATAAGACCAGATTTACAGATGAAGCTAAATCTTCATAAAATTTCTCTGCACTGAAAATGTGAATATCTCCTTAGGCTATGAACCTCATTAGTAGCAAGACTTCTATAGGATGCACATGCTAGTTGTGATACCAACCTACTGCTTTTCCCAATCAGAAATGACTGATTTTAAAAGCCAGAAAGTTGAACTACTTCTGACACCCAATGACATTTATTTAGACTGCCATCCTGCAGCATCTGTAATTTCCTTCTCCTGCAAAGTTAGTCTGACCAGTTAAATACGCTCAGGGTTGTGTGTTAGGGTCACAACCACCTGAGGCCTCAGGGAAGTATGGAAAAAATTAGAAACACTTTCCTCTTTCATAGTCTATGTTGAAATAATTTTTTAACTTCCTCTCCCTTTTTAAGTTTGATTAACTACTGAAATTGCTCCTAGTTTCTCATCATTTCCCATTATGTCCTATAAAAATGACACTGACCCTCTAGTGGTGTCACTTATATTCAGGCCAGTAATAGATTACAGTTTGATAGCTTCATGACAAATCAGTGTTTAGTTTTTAAATCTTTCTATACAATTTCAAGCCCAATGAATTTCAATTAGTAAGATCTCCTAATAGGGGAACTCTGTGCTTTCATACCCCTGAAACATCCTCTCCTACTTCTGACCACTCAATACACATTATAAAAACCATAGTGGTGCTTCAGTAGAAAAATAAGACAGGTTTGCTTAATCCAAGCTGAGAAGGGTATTTGTGCTACTCCCTTTCTCAATACTTATGGGAGTGTTGGATTTTTCTTTTAACAGCTCTAGAGCCCATATTTCAGCATACTAATTCATAAATAGTTTAAACATGCTTTATCTATTAATAAATCAGTATTGGGCTTTGGGCTAGAAAAACAGTTTCAGGAAAAAATTATATTGATATTCTGTGAATGCAGTTATATTCAGTTGTGTCTAGCGAACAGCTCAGTAAAGTGCTGATAAGCAAACTTTTTATTGGGGAACTCTACCTTCAGAGACAACACTTGGAAAGTCAGTCTGACCAAAAAAAAGTATATCACAGATGAACACAGGTATTTCATAGGTATTTTACTCCACCTGTCAAACAGCACGGAACAAATAACTCTGAAAAGGTATTTGGCACAATACAGCACCAAATGGTTGCTTGCCCTTGTTTTGAATCTCTTGCTCATTCATGCACGCTCCTATGAAGGACCTGCTGATCCACACCTGCTAACATTGAGAACAGCAGAGAAAAGGCTTTTTGAAGTTCAAAATCCAAATGGTTCAACAACACTTGATCATTCACAGCCCCTGCAGAGAGTAGATTTTTTTGATCCAATTCATATTAAGTGAAGATCATCATGACCTTGGCTTCTTAATTATTTCCTATAAAATCTTTTTCTTCCTCAAACTTTTTAGAATCAGACACCTTTTTACCCAGGTTATGCAAGGCTTTACTTTCTCCTTTAATCCCACTTGTTCTAACTTTCCTAATATAGGAATTGGAGCAGAAGGGAAAAGATTCAATCATGCTTTATTTTAAATATATAAAGTTTTGCTTATTGGCATAGCTGAATATATGCTTGTTAATGGCTTGACACCTTTTTCATTTGACTGCTGCAAAATTTAATTTATTTTAATAAATGGACCAGGATAAAAGTCACAAATTAAGATTTTGTTACTAAATCATGGTAGAATTGAGAGGAAAGTACAAGTCAGACTTTTGGTTAACTGAAAATATACTTTAGTTTTCTCATAGACCAGCAACTCCATCCTCTAGGAGTCACAACTATGTATTTCTTGCAAGTTTCTAGACAGTAAATACCCAACTTTTGGCCAATGTATTATGCTGCTCAGAAGACAATCATTTTTACATAATTCCTACACTATCAGGAGTACTTACATTACTCCATACATATAATCATCTATTCAGAAGGTTGTTTTAAAGAGATGATTATGGGGATTTTTATGAAAAAAGTGAATAAAAATGCATGTATAAACAACATAAAATGAACAGAAAGCTTAGTTTGTTTTATTGTATCAGATTTCAGTTGGATAGGTTGTTCCAGACCAGCATTAGCAGTGTGGTAATGAATAAATATGCTGGAACCCCTTTTACTCAAGCAGTACTAAACCCTACAGGTATTGATATCTGGATTAAGTATTATAGACATAGAACTATATAAAACATTTAATTTCCTCCAAAACACTGGGGCAGCCCAAGACAAACAATGGTGACAGCTCTACTTTTAGTACCTAGGACAATGACAGTTCTAGGGGGCTGAAACCTTTCCAAATAACTACAGTTAGAAATATTGCTTAGGAAAGTTAAGCAACATTAAGAAGAGTTACTCCTTTTAACCAAGTGTAGTAGAAGCTGTGGCAGACATGTGGATGCTGTAGGTTAAGCCAGAAAACAGCTGTTGATCATTCAGCTGTTGGCAGGAAGTGATTTCAGCAAACACAATAAACACAGAGCCCTCAAATAAGGTTATGTTATTTTTGACATTTGCATCAAGAGTTAGCAAGTTATATTTCATGCATCTTAAAGAATTAGAGCTAGTAATAGAAAGTAGCTTCAGCAAGTATTTGCAATACTTCAGAAAAACTGGAAGCATGAGCCCAAGTATTTTCATGACTTCAGATCTTACCAAATCCCAAGTAATCTAGAATGATTTTTGAAACACAATCCCTCCAAATCTAACAATTTCTACTTATTTAAATAAAAAACCCCATTCCTCAAAAAAACAGGGAACAATAAAAAGCAAACTAGAAAAACTTTCCATTGAGTAACCAATGGTTAACAACTGGTCTACCATGGGCATTCCATTCAGAGTATTAGTGATATATGCACAAGTCAAAACTAACTTCATTGAACTGTTAGGCACTGATCTACTGAGATATTGACAAAAACACTACACCACAGATTTTAAACTTAAAGAATTATAGTTTTCTTAGAGGAAAATGTTCATCTGAAAGAGCTAAGCCAGAGAAAGCTTGTGCTACATTCTTCAGTTAAACTGAATACAGAAATAATAAATGATGTTTGAAGGTAGGAAAATTAAACTCCTAATAAACCTTCTGCTGCAACAGTTCAAGCATTTAAGGCTAATTATCAAAATAATATTGGAAAATTGACTCTCTGGTGCAAGGAGTACTCTCAGGCTTCACTGACCACCTGAAAAATTGAGGCTAAAAACCACCTGTATTTGGTCAGCTGAGTAGGACATGCATTTGGGTGTCTAGTTTGTAATTTGTTAAGCAATACACATTTATTCTACCTGCAGTTTCTCAACAGCTTTCATATTTTGTGCTTCTGTAAAGTACAAATTGCATAAGGAATTCTCACTTGGATTCAAAATACAACTTGAGTCACAAAACTGTTAATGAACACTCTGGATTCATTCTTGGTGACTGCTATTGTAAGGTCAAGAACAAAAGACAATGGCAGTCTGTTAAGCAACCTGCAGAATAAACAGTGTCTACCTATCAAAACAAAAGCATCTTTGACTCATACTCCTAATAGGAAGACCCGATTTATTTCTTCCAGAACTTTTAAAGTAATGGATTCACAAAAAATTTTAGTTAAAACAAGTCTTCATGTTTCATTTTAAGATGTTGTAGACAAAGTTTTGATTAGCAACAGGAATCAAGAATTAATAGAATTTTATAAAAAACCAGAAGAGTAAATCTTCCCAGTCATGGCCTACAATTTGATTCCTAAAGAGGTACCATATACCATGTATATACACAAACTATACACATGATGTATATACAGAAATCTACATTAGTATGTATATTCAAATCCTGGACATTCTGTATATACACTTACATAATACATGTATATATGGTAACATAAGGTAACATATGTGTATGTGTACTGAAAACCAAGCAGCTTCCTTCTATTTCCTCTCAGTCTGCGTATCTTGTCTGGATTCCTTTTATTTTAAATCCCTTATCTCTCACTGAACTAAAAGGGCATCTTTTGCCAGATAAGAAAGGCAGTCATCAATTCAAACTTTCCTTCATGTTTTTATTGTTTTTTGGTTTTTTTTTACTTATCTTAAAAAACCAAAACTTAAAGCCTTCAGATTTGACAATAAAAGACCACAAGGAAGCTGCAGAAGTAGCAACTAATTTCTTTATGTAAAATTAAAATCCTTTAAGGAAAACCCAGTGGCTTGAAAATATATATCTTGAATCTGACTGCTGAAGATACTCCAGCAGGACTGATCACATTTTTCTGTGAAAAAGTCTTTTTTGTTGGTTTTAAATTGAAAGGAAACCAAAGTCTTCTCTTGTTTTTATTCCTGGATAAAATAATGTTTTGCTACAGGAGTTGATGCTGCTGAGTAAAGAACTATGAAAATAAAGGAAACCATAATTCAAACCCCCTCCCCAAAATCACAGCTTCTGTTCTGACACAGGACAGGGCTATTTTGCTGAAGAGTAATAAGCAGATACTGGCAAAGGATTAAAGAAAGTATCTTGGAAGATAATTACAGTACTCCTAAAATTCAGTTTGCCAACTTCTGAAAATAGGCAGCATGAGCCATAAAAACTGAACCAACTGAATCTACAGCAACCTATAAAGAGAAATAGTCTTTCCACGCACACAAGCTAAGTATCACCCAGCTATCTTTATGCCTGTACACAAAATTAACACACATTTGCTGTTGTGTTTCTGCTTTTACCTTTTGCCTCCTCTTTTCTTTTCGCTTATCTTCAGTATCTTGTAACATTTTTTCTTTCCAAAGATCAAAAAAATAGGAAGGATCAGTATAGAACTTCAATCCATCTTTTTTATCATCCCTGGAAAGACAGTAGAAGAAAAACTAAGAAAATATGAGTTAGTATTTTTCAAACCAACCAATCTCACCTTTGATGACCATCCAGGCTTCATCTTCACTGCATTACAGGATGACAGCATGCCAAGTGCATCAAATGCCACTCTTGGTAGTTACAGCTTACAACTGGCTTGATTCATGCCAAGAATCTTAGGGAAACTTTACAACCACCAGAGCAGGGTACAGAGCAGAGATCTTGTAGAATGTTTTGTCATACAGCCATAAAACCTTGTTACAAACATCTAACCTACTGAAGATACTGGGGCCAGTCTTCCACACCCCCAGTTTTGGTCAGGCTACTACCTGAAGTTTAAACTTTCTCCAGTATTCAGCAGATGTAAGACTTACCAAAAAACATAAATGAAGTAAATTTCACTAACTTATCCCTAGTAAAACAGGGATTAAGGCTACTGACACTGTCATCCATATACATATTAGAACATAGCTGTGCAAAACAGCTGATCAACAACAACTCTTATTAACTGGATGCCTATAAACAAACACACTATTGCCTGTAGCAACAGCAAAAACATGTCCTTCGGCTATAAATCTAACAATTTTGCCTTCCATGTAGAAGCTCTTAAAAATGAAATACACTGCAAATGCTCTATGTCATTCCTAAAAAAATTCAAATAATTTACTGCAGATTTGAGTGCCTGCTTCACAAAGATATCTCACAATCTAGTAGCTCTCAAGAGTTGAAGGACACAGTAAAAACACATTGTCCACAACCCTTTAGACAGCAACATTATACTCTTTTCATGATAAAAATAAACTTAAAGAAAAGAGGAAACAGAGTCCTGCTTGCTGCTCTTCTATTGAGCAGTCAGTAACCAGGAAAAGAAAAGGTAAAGTCTGTTGTGAGCACACACTTGAATATTTTATGGGGAAGAGGAATAGAGGGGAAAGCAAAACCAAAAATATCCAGCTTTCTGGATAAATGAACCAAAGAAAGCAGTTCAGTGTATTATGTAAAAAGTGAAAAGAAAACAATGACTGGCCCTTGACCTCTGATCCTGTGCTGCTGTGTAACACCTATGCTGACATATCTGACACATGATGATTTTTGTCAGGTACAACTTAAGATTTTAAGTGCAGTAATAACGATTTGTTTCCATCAGCACAAAAGTCCCTGAAAACACATCTCAATAATCAACAAAGCTTTTCCCTTCTACTGTAATGACCCTCTACATACAACTAGAAAACAAAGGGCAAAGTACAAGAATGTAAACAATCAGTATATCCATACCTATAAGGTGAAAGAATATTCAGAGGTGGTGGTTTGTCACTCTGATTATAAATATCAGCCACTGGGTTAGGAATGCTGTTCTTGGAAACTACCTGCTGATCTTGAATGGTTGAGCTCTTGAATGCTTTTTTCATGTTGATATCCTGTAATGATACTGTCAGAAACAAAACACACATTATCACAGGCCTGAAAATAACATAAGTAGATAAACAATTACTCTCCAAACTGGAAACTAGCCAGAAACTATTGCATAATACAAATGAGACATTAAAAAAAACTAGAGAAAACAACTTCTGATGTGGACTGCATTTCCAAAAATGTTAGACTTAAAAGTCATGAAGACTGACATCATCCACCTCAGCATGGAGCAAGCACAGTGCATCAGTATCATCTACTTTGCTCCTATTACCGCCACAACATGCCTCAAAAACAAAGCTGAAGTGACCCCTGTAATAGCTTAGTCTATGTTCCCATATAGTTCTTGACCTCTAAGATAGCAAAAGAAAGGTTCTAATAGCAACTGTAATACTCAGTTAACATGTTCAAAATCAGACATGTAATAATTTTCAGACAGTAACAAGCCAAAAATGGAAGGCTAAAAGTTACATTAAATATCAACACAACATTTAATACTGGCATTAACAGTAGTATTAAATAATAAACTATATAGATATAAAAATGTATAAACCATATAAATAGTATTATTAAATATACCACAAGTAGCATTAAATACTCCTGAGCAAATATTACACTATTGCCCTGATGTAACAACCTTTTACATTTCACTAAATGTCAGGAGTCATTGAAACAGGGAGTACATGCAGCAGCTGGCTCAGACATGAAACAAACACGGAAGCAAACATAAATATTACAGCTTTTAGAGACAGAAAAATATATTTTACTCAAGTTAAGTGTTTTCAAACAGTGCAATGACATTACCTAACATCTTGGTTTTACTGAGAATTTACAAAGTGAATGACCAAAACCATATGCAAATGAGAAAGTAACAGCATTTTAAAGGAAATACTGTTTCCAGTGACTAGAGTCCCTAAACAATGTCACACACACACAAAGTGCCTCATTTATCATTTAGAGCATTAATATCTTAGATCTGCAGAACAGACACTACTAAGTTTGTGATCACCCTATCCTGAGATAAATACATACATCTAGGTCTAGATTTATTCAGTTCTGATTTATAACATTCAAGCAGTTTTTCCTGTGAAAAAGGCAGTTTAATGGCTCTACTACCACAAGGACTTCTTAAGGTTACACTAAGTCAAAAATGCAGACAGTTATAGAACTCAAGAATACTTTTTCTTGCTCTGCTAACATGATTTTTCCCAGCTTGCCTTACTGAGAAAACAGGATGAAATACCAGTTTAGGTTTACTTTGAAAGAGAGATAGTAATGTAATTAAATCCTGTGGCCTTGTCAACATCATTTCTGGCTCAATGCTTTCATGCAATTACCTACCCTCTTCCACTGTTGAATCCAGCTGGGTAACTTTGACAGCAAGGCGATCAATTCTGTCTTGAAGGGAATTTGCTCTGATGTAGAAGCTGTTGGCCTCATTAAACAGTTCACCAAATATGTCTTCAGCATGTTTGCCTGTATAAGAAAACAGAAAGGGAAATCCCTTTGCTAAAGACTTACAAAACAGAAAACAAATGGCTTCAGTATCATCAAGTTATACTAAAACATAGCTGTATCAAGATGAGACTGAAGAGGTGAAATGGAGGGGAGAGGGAAAGGGAAATTTTGTCTAATAGTTGGAATAATATGGAACATGTATTAACCACATAAACAGCAGTGACTCCCAAATAAACAGCAGTTGTTGCCAAGTTGGGTCATATAACCAACCTTAATATTTGACAAAGAATTTCAGTCAAGAGCCCATCCTGTGAACATCTGGAGACCATAATTCAAAGCAAAAAACCAGCCACATTTAGGAAGTCAACAAGATCTGCCTCTTTTTTGGACCACTTACTTTGGAGGAAGAGAACACCACCACCAGAACAATATCTGAAAGCACTGTTTGTGAGTTACCAATTTAAAAAATTATTTGATGGCCTTGCTTTGAGCAGAGACTTTACCAGTAATAAGTGCAAGATCAGCCAAAAACTAACCCTGAATGTTAGATATTTTGGTATATCCAAGCTCTGCTTCATACATATGTGAAAACAGGACAAGGTGCACTCTCTACCTGCTCCTAATCTCCTTCCCTGTCCAAAACAGAAGTCACACTACCACAGAATAGTTGTCTAACCTTCTCAAAACATGGTTAGACAAAGCAGGTTGCTCAGGACTGTGCCCAGTTAGGTTCTAAATACTTTGAAGTATGGAAGCTCCACAACTTCTCCAGGCAATCCATACAAGTGTTCAATCACCTTCACACTAAAAGTGTTCTCTCAGTGCTTCTCAGCAGCTAGTTGAGATTCAGTTATAATCCCCATCTGATTTAGTTGCTGCAAATGAAGAGGTTATTCCAAGCTATGGAGCAAATATGCTTTTCAGCTCCTCAGCTAAAATAAGCAGGTATGACATTCTTCAGAAGAGCTTCAGTGTTCAGCTCAAAACAAACTAGCATCCATTAAAATTTATTTATGTTAATATATTGAAATCAGCCTGCCAGGGGAAGACTTTCACATTCTAGGATTAAACACATCACCCCCTAGAGAAGTCAGGCAGACAGGTGCTTCTCAGTTATCTTTCAGGAGGCAAAGAGTCAAAGTTGAGCTGTAGGATCATACTTCTTTTAAAACTGAATTCTGTTTTATTGTCTTTAAACACTTGGTCCTCTAAACAAGGGAAAGACAGGTTATTCATTTCCTGTCAGTAAAAACAGTGACATGCTAAAGCAATATTGGAACTCGTTATTCTGATTAACATGATGCAGTAAGTTTTAAAAAAGTAAGTAACACTTCTCTAGTGTTTTCTAGGTTAGTATCTTTTTAATCAGGTTTTTAACAACACAGAAACAAGGAGGAAAAAACAACTGAAGTTACAAGCATGTATCTTTCAACTTGAGAGCCGATTTTGGTACTGCAAGACAGTCACTTAGAAACACGAGGTGCTTCCCAACATATAAGCAACTTAATTTTTACTTTTTAAAAAAGTAATTATGTAGTCTTTCCTTCTGTGGTTCCCTCCAACCACAGATGTAGTCGAGAGGAAATTTAGTCATGATGCTGCTTCACCAAATAACAATTCTCAATAGGTTTTAATGTCAATTAGCAGAGATGCCTCTTTCCATTTCCACAGGTCATCTTCATGAAGCTCTATATTTGCTCACAAAATAAATTTCCAAGCACAGAGAGATTTCTGGAGATCAGCATTTCACAAATAATTGAAATACATCTACCCAAATTCTTCAGTAATTACATGAAACATCTTTAGCAAAGTCTAGTCATCATCTGAACTAATTACAACTGATTTCCATATACTGCATAAAAAGGTGTGCATTAACACATTGTATGTGTTGCCCCAAAGGTCACATCAGCAGTCAAAGTGCTCAGTGCTGTAACAGAAGAGGAATTCAACAATGGTGTTGGCTTGTCAGAAAACCAGAAACCCAACAGCGTTTATTTAACAGAGGCAAGTAGGTGGACACTGCTTTCTGCATGAAAGAAGCCTTCCAAGTCCTCACACATCACACTTCCTCCATTTTTTGTTGTACACCAAAAAGTGTCTGGTATCAATTACATATTGGTCAAAGAAAGTAGCTCTATACTCATGTACAGATGGTTTACACCCATACAGAAATAAGATTTCAGTCTGACAGGTATCTGAATAAATAGAAAAGCCAAAGATACAAAAAACCACAAAATATTTAAAGACTCATAGAAAGGAAAGAAGTTAAGAAGCAGTAACGCAACTTGAAACACCAAGCGTATGTTAGTGTACAGACTGAAATCTAATTAAGAAAAGCTCAACACAGGAGTGTTAATACAGGTCTTAATATTTAATCGTTAACAATTACTTGTAACTTATTAATTCTTCCCCATACATACAGATATGCAAAACTTGGGAACAAAACCATGTCACAACAGATCCTGTTGCAGAGAGCAGCTTTTTTCACTGGCTGGAGTCCTGCAGCCATCAGACCAAATTCCACTGCTAAAAGTAAGGGACTATTTTGTGGAAACTTTCTTCAAAGCTTTTGTTCCCTGACAGTTTTCTAGGTAAAGCATCATGGTACTAATAGGTATTGGTTACAAATGCTCCCAGTCCTCCCCTCGGTTGATTCTCTCCTCCCAAGTGGAGGTGAAGCCCCTAGTCAAGCTTTTGCCTTATATAAAAGTGTACCATTTCATACAGAACATTGTTCACTCTGTCTGTGGTGCAAGCCAGCTGGCTGCAATCTGAAGACATAATAGAAAAAAAGCTCCACTAACAGCACATTTCCTTTGGATAGGAACTTGCTTATGTCTCCTGAAAAGAACAGAGGCAGAAGCAAGCCAAATTTGCATGCAACAGCACAGATCTGCCAGTTTTTAAAATCCACAAGCTCACAGCGCCAACATTAAAAAACAGTGTGACTGAGACAGACCTGTGCTTGCTCTCTCCCATCCTTCAAGCTGTGGGAACACCAACAAGCTCTGATGCTGTCAGCAGGACATACTACATCAGCTCCAGCATAGCATTTCTGTGATCATTTTCTTGCTTCCAGTTGGCTTGAAACACAGGCAAAACAGACGCCTCACTGCATAAAAAACCCTCTGCAAACATGACAGATTTTAGACTGTGGCTGAGCCTAGCAGTAGACTTTACTCATTAAATACCATGCATTCATCTGTTAAAACAAAGGACACCATTGATTTACATACTCTTTAACGTGACACTAAAGCATGTTAGGGCTGTCTACAGAGACTCTGGTGACCCAAGAAATCTGTTAAGGGACAACTGCAGAATATAGATTGTGTAAGTAGCCAGCTCCTCAGCAACAATCGTAACAGCATCTGAACACACAATGTAACAGGCAGATGAGCCCCAAGACCAAATCTGGAGAACTGAAAGCTAGACATTCCTAGCAAGTCAGACAAGAGAAGTGTAGTATCCACACTTTGGCAATCATTGTACAGTATCAAAAAAAGGTCTTATTGGATTTTCTTGAATGTAACTAGGTCATTAGTCATTCTCAGTTTTTCAAAATTTCAGGATGTCAATACGGAGCAACTGCCTGATAAAACAGTAAACAAAACTCAATGACAATACAAACAAATTGACTACAAATAGCATTAGACACTACCTCAGCAACTACAGCACAAGAAAGAACAGAGAATCACTTCGAAAAACTTTTCTGGAAATATCAGCTCAATATTTAGCAGCAAATAAATGTTATAAATTCTTATAAAACAGAAAGTGTGTTTGATTATGATCTGAGGTCCACAACACTCCACATTAAAAAAAAATCCCAACATACCCTAACTTACACATCCAAAACAGAAATAATGATCAGAAATAGAAACTGGTTTTCATCCAAAAAGACTAAACAGAACAGGAAGCTTCAATCCAGAAAAAGTATCACTAGGAGAACATGATAAAGACTTAATAAAATCACAGATGATTACAGAAATACAGGAGATTACATCACCTTTCATTATTTCTCATAACTCAAGAACCAGAAAGTATCGAAAGGAAGAAACAGATCAACTTGTATTGTGGGACATTCTGGCAGTAAAAAAGTGCAATCCCCCATCTAAGCAATTCCACAGATTATAGGTTTACAAATGCTTGTTACATAGGTTGATTCAGATGGACCTCCACGTCAGAAAATCCTTAAATCACTGACTGCTGGAAAGAGGAACATGCTGTGTTTCTTGTACTCTTTTCCTAAGCATAGAGTATTTCATATCATCACAAATTGAACACTGGGCTTAGTGAGACCCCTTGTCTAAACTCCACAAAGACTTCTTGCATTCTTAAATCATTCCCATTTACAAAGTGAGACAAAGTGAAGAAACTGATGAAGTGATAATTTCTTTTCTAAGGCCAGAGTTATCAGCACAAGCAACAGCTGCTGAATGTTAAGCACTCTCTGAAGAAACCTCTTTTTATTCATCAAGTATTATTCTTCTTCTTGTAAGCACTCCAATCATGCTTCTGGAATTGCTACTTGTGGTGTCAACTGACAGGTGTACTGTGTAGGCTACTCTGCACAGAGCTGACACTAGCCTGCCTCAACAGTAGTCTACAGGCTTTTTCAGTGGGCACCATTCTTTGGTCTATATGCTTAGTTTTATTCATATTAATTGATGACATATAAAGAAAAGGCTTAATAAATATTTGCCCATAAAGACAAACTAAAGTTTCAGTCAATTGTGTCATTTGATGCCAAGATGCAGAAGAGCTTGCTGGTTTCATCTTGTACAACTGAAAACAAAGAATAACTCAAGTGCTAGTCTTGTTTCTTGCACCACTTTCTCTCATCTTAGAAAAAATCCTGGTTTTCTATACTACAGTTTTTTGGCTGGTTTGGGGTTTTGGATTTGTTTTCAGTTTGATTTTGTTTTGTTTTTTCTACACTTGTTAAACAGTGAGATTTCTGTATAAACTTCAAAATACAGGAGACCATAAAAGCAATGAAGTAGCATTATGTTATTATACTACATAAGTGGTAATGTCCTGTATCATAATTTTTGCTGCTTAAAACAAGCTATCTTAAAGCTTTTCATTTATTCAGTTTTTCATCAGGAATCAAATAGTTGAAGGAAGGTGCAGACACTTACTTAAGCTGCTCAGCTGGCGTATGATGGCAGCAAGAGTACTGTTTGTTACACATTCCAGTTCACTAGTAATTCCCTCTGGCAGGGCTCCTCGGCAAAGATGCCGAGGTTCAATGTTCCTTTTCACCAAAGGCATGGCTCACAACCTGCAATATACAGAAAAAAACATGGTTTAGGTTTACAAAAATGAAACTGAGCTATGAACTTCTGTGGCATACAATCAGTTTTTTCAACAAAATACACTTCACCTTTCCTCTTTTAAAGCCCTTGCTTCAGCCTTCCTGCTGTAAGCTACAGGACAATTCCTAGCAAGGCACTGGAGTTCTGGTGCACAAGCCAGAACATGACAAGAGCACCACAGAGAGGCACAGAGGACACAGTCCATGTAGATAACGTACAGGTTTTGCCTAAGATTTGGGCTAAGATTTACTGTATGCACAGACTTGTGTTACAGTACCACAACCACTCAACTTTAGTACACATTTGCATTTTTAAAAACCTAGCAGTCCCCGCAGGAGCGGCAAAGGTCACTGTCTGGAGCAAGCTGGCTTGCTGCCCTGGCAAGCAATGGCCTGTCCGCATAGTACAGCCTCCTGACTACCCCAGACACTGACCTACTCTTGCTCTGACAGTTCTCAGTCAGAATTACAAACTCATCTGACAGATAAGGGCAAAGGCCTCACAGAATTAGGATGGATGAGAATAAGGAAGAAGTCACAATGTGAGGAAGAAAATGGTTTTCCATAGGTGGTGCTGAATGACAGCCTGAATAAAGAACATGTATTGAACAGATTTTGGGAACGTGCCAAGGTGCAGGAAGACATTTATCTGAGGAAAAACAGGTTGTCAGAACTGGTTTTCTCAGAAATATCACAAGAAGTTAGGATGGGGGAAAAAATGCAAACAAAAAAAAAAATCTCAGTGTCACAAAAGTGCACAATGGCATAGAAAACACTACCTTGCAGACAGCAGCTTTGAGAGCAAGGATGCCCAAGTGGGACAACTCCTCCAAAAGGGAAATGAGAGCAGAGAATATAACAAGTTCTTAACCACTTTTCTTTAAAATGGCATTAACATAATTATGAGTCAATTTGATTAGCAGGTGAGATGTCACTCAAAATCTCACTAACTCTACATGCACATCATCAGACATGCATCAGATACAACATCTAGCTGGACTGAGCTGTGACTGGAGCACACACAGACACTGCTCTCCAAACACTACAGGCATCAACAACTGCAGAGCTGACCTAACTATTTCCATGCACATTCTGAAAGAACAGAACATCAGAAGCTTGAATAAGCTTAGCCCAGTCCATTAAAAATCCACATTAAGCAAGCTCCTTCAGTATTCTCTTGCTCCCCACCCACCATGCTCCCCCCAAACACTTGCATAATTGTCTTTTGTTTCAAAATTAGAAGGCTCCTACCCCAGTAGTTATTGCTGTAGAGGCAAGTGAGGTACAGAAAGAGATGAAGCATATTTGCTCCTTCCACGCTTCCCCTGTAATAACAGGAGTAGTGTGCTCCAGGTCAACTCGGAGCACCTTCTTCTAGACAACAGCTGTTAAACAGCATGTTAGAAGTTTGACACTGCCTTGGCAAATCAGACATTTAGAACAACAACAACAAAACAAGTAGAAAGCAGATGTACAGTAACAAACGTGAAAGATGACAAACAACATACAATCTCTTCAAACAACAGCAGAGCACAGCTATTGGAAGAGACAAGCAGAGTTTTCAAGTGTTTAAGCAACTGGCAAAAACTCAAAGCAACAGCTGTTCCTCAAACCTGCCTTTTGCCCTTTCACATCCCCAAAAAGGCACTATACACTAACATTAAAAATAAAGAACCATGAAATTCAGCTACATATAAGTTCTTTATATATTCATCATCACAAAATGAATACCAGTGTCTCCTCATTAAATTTTCTCCAAGCATATTATTGAATCCCTCTTTTAAACTCTTAAGAGATTTCTTCTTATATCCTACAGTAAAATATAAAAAAGATTAACATTTTCACCATGAAAGCTTTCCACACATCCACCCTAAACGATCCCTGAATATATCCTGTTATTTTCAGGGAGCTTTAGAGCTTTTCATTCATGAATCTCACAGGCTTCTATAAAAAGAAACTACCAGAATTTTCCTTCTATGGAGAAGAAAAACAAGAGATAAAGTACGCAGCTTGTCAGTATGTACCAGATGGGATTCCACTCAAAATTAAGCACCTAAATTTGCACTGCATACATATGAGCTCAGCAGAAGCCTAGAGAGCAACTTAATCACTGCATCTCTTGACAGACAGATATAGGAATGACACTGAGCTCCAGTAACTTGCCTAAGCTCTGCTATGCACACACCTAAATGTAGGTGTCTGAATCTAGAACCAGATTTCACCCCATCAAAACTACAGAGGTGTTCGTTTCCTCACCTCTAGCCCTGCAACCAAGTTATACTACTTCCTAATCACACTGTCTCTATGCCTAGGGCATTTCAACATTTCAAATGCCTGCAGGCAGTTAAGTTTTCCCACATGTAATATCCTAACTCAACAGAACATGCTAAATTTCCATCTCTGAATAGCACCCAGTTTGGTAATATTGCCTGTTTTCCTAGTCAAGTTTATAATGCTAGACAGTCTGCCAACCACCTCACCTTCAAAATTTATGTACTAAACAGGAAGGGAAAGCAGGAAGATTATTAGTTAATTACAGTTAAGTAATTACTAGTTAATATAAACATTATTAGAATTCTTAGTTAATATACAGTTTTTTCATGTTTCCCCTGACTTTTAATGCAACTCTATTGGTTTTGATACTGAGCTTACTGAAGTAAAAGTATGAACAAAGTCTTTTTTTGTGTTAAAAGTATGTACAAAGTCTAATAGAATTCTTTTCCTTAAGGAGAACTAAGAATCAAGAGCAATTTTTTCCTTATCCACAGCAAGCCATGTCTTTCAGCAAGACAATACCTGTGAAGCAAAATGCACAGCCTACCTCAGAAGAATAGCTAAAACATAATAGATAAGCCAATTTTATCAACGTCATTTCCACAGACGGTCTTCCTGATTGCCTGACCTACATGAAAGGCATGACAGTCAAGACTGGAATGAAAACAAGCTTTTTCTTAGCATCAGACCACCATTCTGATCTTTCTCCCACATCATACAAGCCTAACTATTAGTGATGATGAAACTGGCAAAGAAATCCCTGAAGCAATTTGGTTTCTTTAATAGAGCTCTTCTAATATATGTTGCAATGAGCTATTTCTGAAGGTTCACCAACTTGGAGGGCTGTTCCCCTTTCTTTTATTTGTCTGTGCTGAGCTTTTCAGGGCAGATTTTATGGTCCAGTGACATTATGAAGGAAATCAAGACATTAAGCAATGACAAGAGAAAGGACAACAGGGGCAGGGATAGTGTTTAGTCTTGTTCATTTACAACCTAAATATGTTTTTTTATGGGCCTGTATTTCCCTAGCCAACTCTCCACATCTCAAAAAAAACCCCCAAACAAACCCTAAGAAGCAGAACAAAGCTTAAGTCAGTAGTTACCTCTGCTAACACTGTGGGCCTGCAACATAAAAAGTTTACAGAACCATCAGAAGGTGATATTAATTCAGCAATTTCCTCCAATTAAAAAACTGAGTGAGAAAAGTGGCACAGCACTTAATATTTGCTTTTACAATTACCTTCAATTTAGTTCGCAACAGAATTTCACACTAACAATAACTCTATAAGCAAGTATACACAAGATGACATTCACTAATGGAGGAAAAAAGGCCTAAGAATGACTTAACCTGAAATTTTCTTTCCATGAAACTGTACATTGTAAAATAAGAGATGTTAAAATGCTATCAACAACTACAAAGACAAGTCAGAAATCTGTCTTATTTTCACCAATGCATCCTTTTACTACGGTTGATTTTTTGCCTTTGTTCTACAACCCCATCTTTGCACTACCTGTTGGCTGTGATTCAATAAGACATTCATGCATCTACAGTGCTGTAATAGCATCAAAGGCTTCATCAACTTCCCCTTGAAGTATTTGTGTCTACAGTTCACTGCCTGATAAGCATACCTCAATGAACAAGAGTGAGGGATCACTTTAATGTCTTCAATCTAGTGTCAAATTTCCATTCCCCAAAATTCATTTCAATGAAAGAAACAAAACAATGGAGTAAAAACTGTGGTCCCACTGAAGCTATCTGTTAACCAAAACTTTGTTCATTAAGCCAAAGCACTAATCACACTTTCTCTCAAAAGAAATAAGGCTAAAGAGTACAAAAGATTAAATGGGAAGACACACGTGTACTTGCTGCTATAAAAAAGTCAGTAGAAAAACAAAGTACATGAAGACCACAGACTGAAAAACATGTACAGAAGCTTTCACCCAAATAAGTAAATTTAAATCTAGTTTAACAGAACAATATTACCTGACACTGCTTAAGGGTAAAAGGTGGCTACTCACAGTCTATAGCATGTTGATTTGTGGTTCTTTTTGGCTCCAAGTCCAGACTGACAACCATTAAATCTTTTAATTGTTCTCTATAAATACATTCTCTCTTCTGTCTTTTTTCCATATTCACAAATGCAATGATGACAACTCACACTGCTGCCTTCCACTGAATGAACAGTGAGTGACTAGTTTAAACTACCAACAAAAGATGCCGACATGTTAATCTTCTTGTTAGCATGATGGCTGCTCATCCTGCTGATAGTCCCTTCCAGATGGCTTAGTATGAAAGGGATGCTGGGATAGGGAAGAAGAAATATTTCATACTGTTCTGAACATCTGCTCTTCTGCATTTATACATTAAAACATAGCAAAAACCTTACTGCCACTATCAATTTTGCAACCTAATACTACTAGGCTAACACCAGATATAGTATAAATGTTATGCATGTACATGAGAAAGAAAAACACTTTTTCAAGAGAGGATTTGTTTAGTTCTTGCTATCCTAAGGATGCACACATTTCAATAATGAAGTACTTACACAGCACTGAAAACATTTTTCTTTCATGTGACCTCTAGAAAGCTGTATTACACTCCAAGAATTAATTATCATCCCTTCTCTTATTCAAGCAAACAGAACTGAATCCTCGTTTGTTTCCCTTTAGTTCTGTTTGTCTTCACTGAAAAGATACACACTATGCATTTGTTGGAGCTTGTTTGAATTATTTGGAACAGTTTTGCACAGGAACTCAAATATTTTCCTTGTGCATACAGAGAAAAGAGTGGAACTTTGAGTTTTAAGCAGAGTCAAAAGAAATAAAAAGATAAATACCTTACTACAGTATACAAACTCTCTCTCAAATAACATTTACCCTTTAAAAATACCATCTTTTGAAGAGAAGCACTCAGCCAGAACAAGAAGGAACTCAGCACAGAGTTAAGAAAGAGGAGGAAGCAGTGCTTTGTCCTACAGCACAGGAAGAAAGACTTAAATTGATCATCCTCCCCTTTTGTATCATCTTGACATGTGCAAGCCATACGGCTACTGAATTATTCAGCTTTTTCTACTTAAAGTAACCAACAACTACATGTATGAAAACTTAGAAATACTGGAACATTGACTGCAAAAGAGGCATCCTGTAACATCTGGGCTTTTTTTAACCTTTAGGACCTAAACAAGAAGATTCAAAGAGGAGTATAAACTGGAAGCAGTCAAAAAGAACAAAACACAGCAGCAAAGCTAGTTATAATGCCAAGCTAATTAGGTCAGGAACAGTCCTCCACTAGCAGGTCAAAATGTTTCCAGATGTCATCAGGCTTGGATCTTATCAGATTTGAGCACAGAGTTAGTTAAGAAGACAAAGCCACAGTTCTCACTCTCCATAGCCAAACCTCAGCAGCCCAGATAGCTGAGTAAAAGTCTACAGGCCACTTCCAACAAGCAGAAATACTCCCATGCAATAGCCAAGACTAATCTAGCTTTAATGTAAATCACGGTTCAAACGTCTTGCTGTGTACTCCCAACAGTACTGATTCCCACCTATTTGGTATCTTAATTCTTCTAGCATAGTAATACAACAGGGCAACAAAATTACAAAATGATAAAACCAAGAGAACTTCTATTTAATAAATACTATTACTTAACCATTCACCATACCAGGACATTTCCCACCTAAATGACATTTCTTGTTCCACATCCACAAACTCAAGGATCTTTTTGGACTACATTTCAAAAAGCATCATTAACACCACAAATTCCTTTTTCACCCAACAATTAAAAAAAAGAGCGCACAGAGAGGCTTTTCATTTCCAAGTTCACTATAAACTAGTAAGAGACTATTTTAAGTGCTATTCTTTCAATACAGTCTCCTGAACAATACCCTTAGGCAACTTAAAAGTGTGTGCCTTGAATCCAGTTGGAATATCTAATACATTCTTTTAATAGTTTAATTTGAGTTATGGAAAGTCACACCTACGTTACAAAAAAAGTTATAATTCCATAACACAAGAATCATTACTCTGATATTTTAATGCTACTTTAGACAATTTGATGCTAAAACAACTTGTAAAAGAATGTTTTTAAAGTCTGTCAATATAAATAAGACTTTTCTTAACATTTAGATCCAGTAATGCACAAACAGCTCCTGGAGACCATTTAGACCACGTTTACCCAGCCTTCCTCCTTCACAAACAGTTAAGCATCATCAGAAGCAAATGCCTTGATTATTTAAAGAAAACATAAGTTGCATGTAGGCCTTGCTGGCTTACATTGATCCCATTTAACAGAGCCTTAGTGGATTTAAAGTGCTCGAAATAACTGTCTGGGTCACAGCCCATGTGACAGGGGCCACCCGCCCGGTAAGGCCTCAGGAGCTGCCTGCAGAGAGAACTTGCTGTTTAGATCCTCAAATGACCTCAAGTTAAACTAGAGGCAAATTCAGTAATTTCTCAGAACTCCAACTAACCCCAAACTGGACAGAAGAGTACAAAAGGGATGAAGGATCCACTTCATGCCAAATAATACCCATTTTGTGGCAACACACAGTGTTCCCCATTTCCCCTATCTAATATTTACCTTTAAAACCCTTTCAGAACAGCATTTTTCCAGGAAAAAAAATCTGTTCAACTTTTTTCCACACAGCAGCTGATCTGAAATGTCACAGAAAAACGTTTTCTTACAGTTCAGTTAATCCAAAATCTAAAATGTCACAGGTAAGTGTTAGGTTTTCCTTATAGCTCTTTTCCATACCAAGAAACTTCCAAAAAATAATATATAGACAAGTAGACAGTTTGAGTACATATATTTGACATACACACACACTGAGAAATAGACACATTTATTATAAATGACACCCTGCAATGATGGAAGAGAGCAATAACACAGGACAAACAACAAGAGGAAAACATTTTGTACCATGATGATTTAGCATTAATCTTTGCCTGCTTTGATTCCTAATATGCCTCCTCCTCTCCCAGTTCTCCCCAGATGGGAGACTTCCCACTGGGAAACAACTGCAGTGATGCTTTATCAGGCTACCACTGTGTATTATGACCCCTAAAACACGTTGCAATCAGCAACTTCAATGTCATAGAGTCCTAGAGTAATTTAGGTTGGAAAAGACCTTAAAGGTTATTTAGTCCAACCTTCTCTGCAATAAATAAAGACATCTTCAACTGGATCAGGCTCCTCAGAGCCCCATCCAAACCA
The DNA here is from genome assembly GCA_013399015.1 of Galbula dea. Taxonomy (NCBI): domain Eukaryota; kingdom Metazoa; phylum Chordata; class Aves; order Piciformes; family Galbulidae; genus Galbula; species Galbula dea. The sequence goes on along the minus strand of VWZX01001347.1, from coordinate 744 downwards.
ATCTTGAAAACCCCCAGGGACAGGGCATCTGCCACATCCTTGGGCAACCAGTTCCACTGCCTCACCACCCTCATTGTGAAAAAATTTCCTCCTTATATCCAGTCTAAGTCTACCCTCTTAGTTTTAAACCATTTGCCCCTGTTCTATTGCTACAGGCCCTACTAAATCTACCCCCACGTACCTTACAGGCTCCTTTCAAGTATTGAAAGGCCACTATAAGGTCTCTTCAGAGCCTTTTCTTCTTCAACAACACTGTAGTAAAAAAATCTGAATACACTTCCTGAATCTAGTAAGTTATTAATATGAAGCACATGAAGATTGAAAGCAGACACATCTCTGCAGAAACAAACTATTAGTTTCTCTTGCTGTTTCTGGCTCTTGTGACAGAGCTTCCCTTCTCCTAGCATCACAAATTCAGATGTCAAAGTTTTCCCCACCATTAATCTCCTAATAGTCCAATTTTTAATCCTTGTCTCATTTTTATTCTTGGGGGGCGGGGGGGGGGAAGGAAGAGGGGAGGGGAGGTTGGGTTTTAAAAAAAGCCTAAAATCAACATTAGACATTAGTAAAAGTAACATGCTTGTTTTGATAAATGTTGGCTTACAAAACCTTATTTGCAGCATTAAGGAGTCTTCCTTGCTACCCATACAATAACTCCCATTATGAGACAAATAAGCTACTATAAAACCATAGTGAGTCTCAGACTAAATACAGCAGTTACTCTTCTCTAAAAATCCCCTTTCA